>JALXFT010003611.1:0-320001 GCA_023376895.1 Aspiorhynchus laticeps | reverse complement strand
AACCCGTGCAGACCCGAGAAATGCCTTAAATGTACTACCCGGACCCGACGCGGACCCGACCATTATTCGAAAGTTGGACCCGAACCCGGCTGGGAAGACACAGACCCGACTGCACCCGTCCTGATTGGCGCATATTGCACAGCAAATGCTAAGTCAATAAACAAGTTGCGGGGAAAAAAAAAAACTTTTTGCCTTAACTACTGTTAGTAGCCCTCTCCCTGACTGCGATGCATACAATCCTCCTTGTCAATAAATGTCCATCCATGTTAGGCTGTTCCTCTCTCTTACCGTCTGAAACAGCTTCTTAATCCACTCATTATTCCAGCTTTAAAGTCTACTAGCTGTCACGGAGACGGATGACTAATGCAACTTCGCAGTTTTTTGTTTTTTTATTTCGAGTCAGCTTCGACTGTTACGTTTACCCTTTTGATCTACAATAACAATACTTTTTTGTTGGTTGTAATAAAGACTCGGAACGATTTATTTATTTATTTTAGCAAAAAACGCACAGAATTAGAAGTTCGTTACACTCTACTGCGTGCGTGTTCAATAACAGGTGCATCTCTTCAGTTTTGTTTCAGCTTTTTTTTACATCACTCATGAAGAAATCCATGATCACCGTCCGTTTGCAGTAGGCTACTACATTAACTCCGCCCGCGCTCTGCTTCTGGCGGCTGAGGTAACGCATGTTTTTTTTTCTTCCACCTTATTTCCCGCTCACACTTTTCTCATCCTAATTTTACAAACTGCAAGTTACACACACGCATGTTGAGTCTGACTGACGCTGATCTCCGATTGATTCGGGTATTAGACACAAAGTTAAAAAGACCCGGGACCCGAAGTAATAGATTGGGACCCGACCCGGACCCGACTGACCATTTAAAATATAGACCTGAACCCGTACGGGTCCCGGGTCCTCGGGTCTCGGGTCCTCCGTGAAGACCTCTACTGCAATGGCAATCAAGCGTTAAAACAGCATTTCTTCCAAATCGCGTCGCGTTGACTTCACAACAGAATAATATGCTGATTAACACTCAAACAATAGCGTTCTAACTACGTTATCCACAAATAAAGTGGTGCATTCTCTGTTCTCATGCCGACAACATCACCTACGCACTTTTTTTCCCCAACTCGTTTCTCACTCTCTCTGACTGACAACCTCGCTGGCCAATCACAGTTGCCCTATTGACATTAGGCAGGATTAAGTCACTTTTTAACCAATGACATTAAATCAAACACAACTTGTTGACACAAACATGTCTGAACACGTACATTATTTTCCACAATAGAAACACTTTTGTCACAAGAAAAAAAAAAATACAAATAGATAATAGATAATATTATTAATAAAGTATTATCCTACAGAAATAGAAATTAACCCAGGGTTACAGTTGTATCTCAGCCAAATATTGTTCTATCCTAACAAGCTTATTTATTCAGCTTAATTTTTTTAGATTTATTGTATAAATCTCAATTTCGAAAAATTTAAACTTATGACTGGTTTTGTGATCCATGGTCACTCAGAACACCCTAGCAACACTAAAGCAACCATCCAGAACACTCTAGAAGCCACCTATCAACCACTCATATTATCAGAGAGAGAGACTGAGTGAGATTAAATGAGTGTGAAACTCTTTTCCTGCAAGTTAATTTCCAGATGGATAAAGCGTTCTTGTTCATTTTCTGTAATATTTTTCTTGAAGTTTGAACTTTGAAATGGATTTCAATTTCAATTTCTCTTTTATTGTCTCCGGGGAAATTTGTTTTAGGCAATCGGGAGAGCAGATCCAACATACAACAATACAATGTGAGTTGGAGGCTAAGTATAAGTTTAGCACAGATATAAATTCACTCATTGCTAGGATAATATGGGTGCTTACTAGGCAGTTGCTATGCAGTTGCTAAGGTATTCTAGCTGGTTGCTAAGATAATATGAGTGGTTGATAGGTGGCTTCTAGAGTCTTCTGGATGGTTGCTTTAGTGTTGCTAGATGGTTGCTAGGGTGTTCTGAGTGGTTGCTAGGTGGTTACTAAGGTATTACTAGGGTGTTCATGATAGTTGCTAGCCTGTTGCTGGGTGGTTGCTAACACATTTAGCATTATGCAAGTGTTTTGGCCTTTTGTGGCTGTTGGCCACGGAAGCATGGCAGCGGGCTTTGTGATGAACGCACTTCATTACCACCGAACCTTTTCTTTTTCCTTTTTTATTTTTGGTAGATAATTGATCAACAAAACAATTTGTTCCAAGAACAAGGGATTCCACAGAACAAAGAGAATATGAAGTGCTCAAAAATTATGTCTGACCCACTTCCAATCTTCCGGCGTCATGCCGTGATTACCACGCCTTTTATGACGTTTACAATTTCCTTTCTTAATTAATAAATTGAACGAAAACACAAACAAATAATATTTAAACAAATAATTTTAAATAAAAGAAAACACTTTCTTAAATGGCTACAACAGCAAGCTTGATTAACATGATTAGCATGTATTTAGCACTTTCTTAGCATGATGCTAACATATTTTAGAATATAGCTCATCTGTTTAAAGCATGTTTTAAAGGCATTTTATATTTATAATATTGCTTTCACAATTATTAGAAGCCAAAATCATAGTTGAAGATATTTGATTAATCGCACTGCACTGTGTGTGTGTGTTTGTTTGTTTGTGTGTGTGTGCGTGTGCGTGCGCGTGAGTGTGTGTGTGTGAGTGTGTGTGTGTGTGTGTGTGTGTGCGTGTGCGTGTGCGTGCGTGTGCGTGTGCGTGAGTGTGTGTGTGCGTGTGTGTGTGTGCGTGCGTGCGCACGTCTGCGTGCGTGAGTGTGTGTGTGTGCGTGAGTGTGTGTGTGTGTGTGTGAGAGTGTGTGTGTGTGTGCGTGCGCGTGCGTGTGCGCGTGTGCGTGCGCGTGCGCGTGCGCGTGTGTGAGTGTGTGTGTGTGTGTGTGTGTGCGTGTGCGTGTGCGTGTGTGCAGGGCTTGCTAAATTTCAAAATCCCTGGTAGCCCTTCGGGCAGGTACTCTTCAGATTTTGGTAGCCCGAAAACTAGTTTACCTAGCCCAAATAAAAAAAAGACCATAAATGTCAATCAAAAACATATTCAATACACAAATATCAAGGAAAGAGTTTTATTTTACTATTTACAGGCAATGTTCCCTCTAATGTTTTTTCTTGCTTTTCTCTATTGGGCGACATTTCGGGCACCTGAGCAAAAACATTCTTTATACCAGACCTGTACAGCGCACACACAAAAGTGTGTAACTTTAACTTTAATGTGCTATTTATATTTGATTTGACCCTTGATGTAACTAAATGATGTACATTTTAGGTTACCTGAGAAAACATTTTTTACAGTACAATACACTGCCGTTCAAAAGCTTGGGATCAGTAAAGTTTTTTTTAAAGAAGTGTCTTATGCTCATCAAGGCTGTAGACTATCTATTTGATAAAAAAAGAATATTATTTCACAAAATAATATTGTGAAATATTATTGCAATTTTTTTTTCTATTTTAATATACTTTAAAATGTTATTTATTTCTGTGATCAAAGCTGTATTTTCAGCATCATTACTCCAGTCTTCAGTGTCACATGATCTTCAGAAATCATAATAATATACTGATTTATTATCAGTGTTGAAACTCTTGTGCTGCTTAATATTGTTTGGGACCTGTGATATTTAAAAAAATAAAAAGTTAAAAAGAACAGTGTTTATTCAAAATAGAGATTTTTTGTTACAATATACACTATTCAAAAGTTTTTTTTTTTCTTTCTTATTAAAGATACTTTAAAAGAGTTTAAAGAAAGTTAAAGAAACTTTATTCAGCAAGGATGTGTTACATGGATAAAATTGATAGTAAAGACTTAGAAAAGATTATTGTTAATAACAATAATCAATAACTTATTTAACAATAATCAATAACAATAAACAATAACTTATTGTTAGAAAAGATTTCCATTTTGAATAAATGTTGTTCTTTTTAACTTTTTATTAATCAAAGAATCAAAGAAAAAAAGTAACACAGGATCCAATAGTTTCACTGTAATTCAGCATATTAGATCAGCAACTGATAATAAATCAGCATATTATTATGATTTCTGAAGATCATGTGACACTGAAGACTGCAGTAATGATGCTGAAAATACAGCTGCGTATCACAGAAATACATTTTATTTTAAAATATAGGTATTAAAATAGGAAACCAATATTAGAAATTCCAATAATATTTCACAATATCACTGTTTTTTTTCTGTATTTTTGAAATAAATACAGCCTTGATGAGCAAGAGACTACATTAAAAAAACAAGGTCAATTATTCATTAGATTTATAATACAGGCCTAACATAACATAATATAATATCAAAACAAATTATTTAAACTATTCTATAGAATAGAATAGAAAACAAACTGAAGCAAAACTTAAGCTGAGATCTGTAAGATATATACATATGAACTCTTCTATAGCTGAGCTCACTTGATCACGCCACTCTTCTTTAATACATGAGGACGTTTATCTCACATGTCGTTGGCGTTGGTTCTCATGTTGAGCGCACCGCAACCATTGAAGTACTCGGTTTCTACAGCGACTCGTTTGGCGCACATCATTCTCTTTCTATGAAACATGCAAACCGCATTCACCGGTTCTAACTATATAGCGACATCAACTCTATAGCGGTTTGCCTGAGTATTGCGATTCTTTCGTGCGAGCAGCACATTATTTCTTCTGCGCGGGCGCGGTTGTAGAAGTGTGCGGCCGCACGCACGCAGCTTAGAGGGAGCATTGCGTGGGAGCCCTGTATTTAAGGTAGCCCGTCGGGCAGGGCGCTGATACATTTTGGTAGCCCGACTGGAAAATACAATAGCCCCGGGACGTCAGGCTAGCGATTTTGCGAGCCCTGTGTGTTTGTGTGTTTGTTTGTGTGTGTGTGTGTGTGTGTGTGTGTGTGTGTGAGTGTGTGTTTGTTTGTGTTTATTTACTGACTGAATGTGACTCTGTTTTTGATTTCACAGTAACCAACTGGACCAGGAACGACTTCCTACAATGTAAGTCACTAAAACAAGCAGAAAAAGTTTAATCATGTAAATGATGATTTGAATAATGACACACTCACAACACACTCTCACTCTCTCTCTTTCTCTCTCTCTTTCTCACTCTCTCACAAACACACGTTTGTTTTTGTGGTTTATGGGGACTCTCCATAGGCGTAATGGTTTTTATACTGAACAAACTGTGTGTGCTATTGCCCTACACCTACCCTACACCTAAACTTAGCCCTCACAGGAGACTGTGTGCACTTTTACTTTCCCCAAAAAAAACTCACCCTGTATGATTTATAAGCGTTTTGAAAAGTGGGGACATGGGTCAATGTCCTGAAAAGTCACCTTCACCTTGTAATACCTGTGTCATACCTAGGGATGGGTATCGTTAAGGTTTTAACGGTATTACTACTCTTATCGATACTGCTTATCGGTCCGGTACTTTAACGGTATTCTTATCGGTACTTTTTGTTATACTGTACATATATATATATATATATATATGACAGATTAGGAGCTGACTTAACATTGCTTTATATTCTGAAATGTAAAATAAATATTTAATTAAATGAATATAAAACATCAATTTGTAAATGCACCAGTGTGCAGGCATTTTTAGTGTTTTATATACATAAGATACAGTAAGAATATTAACAAAGAAACAAAGTAAAAACAAACTGACAAATACAATAAAACAAATATACAAATTAAATGAAATAAACAGTGCTTTAATTTTTCCATGAAGGTCTACTAACATTACTGTTCAGGCAAGTAATAGCCTACAAAAGAAATCTAAAAGTAATCAAATGTAAATGCGCACTGCATAGTTTTCACTGTATGTATTAATAGATTAATGCTTATTAAAGTTATAACGTTATTCAGATTAAGAGCTGTGGGGGATTTTCTCTTTGCATTTTGTTCTTTGATTAACATTGAAGCACCAGTCTGTCACTTTAAGGCAATATATTGACACACATCGGATTTTCTCCGAACAGTTCTGGTCCACTTAAGACAAACTGTTTAAGTGAATACTCTCGTAGCTGGCCATTGTGACATATTTTGTGTGTATTTGATCGTTTGGACGCGCCCGAAACTCAAACTGTAATCTGCCTGTCCGTTTTGGAGCGCGCTGCGCAGACACGCGCACACACACACACACACACACACACACACACACACACACACACTTCAGCCTGGGGAGCAGCGTCTCTTGTGCGGATTGTGCTTTCAACGTTTTATTATCAAACATGTCCCGCAATTTATTATGTCTTAAATAAGTCGACATTTATTAAGATTTCTTAATAGATTTCTTCAGGTGCTAGAAGAAACGCGGCTATAATCCCTAGAAGCCAAAATCAAAAATAAATAAATAAACTTAGCTTAATATAACAGCCACAGGCATAAAGTGCATATGTTTTAATAGTTAGTTCTCTATTCTATCATAATTAAACAGGGCTTTCATGTTGCGCGTGCTGAAGCTCCTCCACGTGAGCGCGATCTCGCTTCTGAATTGCGAATAGCAAAAATGCATCATAGACAAATGTTTGAATATTATTGCATATAAAAACAGCTGGCAACTCTGGTGAGATAGAATTTGCAAGATAATGTGTATATGTAGCAACAATAAATGTGTGTTTTCATAATTTCTCCAGTACCGACAGCAGAACCGATAACGTCAGAGCTTATCGATACTCCGGTCTTTCATAATTTAGCCCCGAGACCGATTTAATACCGAGTTTCGGTACCCATCCCTAGCGGCCAGTGAGGCGTCTAGGTATTTATGATGTCTCTGCGCGCGACCGCACGATCAGACACAGCCGCGTCAGCATGACATCAGAGCAAGACGTAACTCAGGACACTTTCTAACCGGCTTTGTTTTTATAAAAGAATTTGAGCAATACCTTTCATTAATACTGCTCTATAAGAACAAAAAAGCCTTTTCCTTTTTTTAATAACATGTACATTTCAATTTTATTTTTTCAGTTTGTAATGTATTAAACACCCCCCTTTCTTTTTTTTCTGTTCTTTATTTGTTTCTACTATTTGTTATTATTGTTATCATTTTTATGTTGATGGTTGTATTATTCTGTGTTTTATTCTTGATTTGTGAGCATTAATAACATTTTAAAAACACTCCCTAACCGGCATGCATCTCGCGGTGATCCACAAGCTTATTGTTTCCCATCCCACGGGACTTAAAGGGATTTAAATGTAAATCCCACTAAAAAAATCCCAACCCGAAAAAATGTCCGCCTCTTCTGCCGAGTCCCTTTCACCCCAAAATGGCGGAAGCGCAGGGCTACTGTTAGCATCACACGCTAGCTGCTCTCTGACTGTATAACACACACAGACCAGACAAACTGAGCCACAAACTCTCAGAGAAGCGACTCAACAGCAGAATAACTCACCTTTCATATAATAATCGCTTTAAACAGCTCCACATCACAGAGAATAGGCGCAGAGCTCACTTCCGGTCCAAACAGGAAGTTACGTCACCCTCACGACACCCGTCAAAGTAAAAGTCCGAAACATTGTATTTGGATTTACATGTTAACATTTTTGTAATGTTCAATCATTCTTCAATAAAAAAAAGTCCCAAACATATGACTGCTGTACATTCACGAAAATATGATAATAATAATGATAAAAATAATTTAAAGGAATATCATACAACAACTGTATTAGTTTCATTAATTTATACAGTTCTGTTGTGCAGTATATTTGACAAAAAATAACAATGATTTTTTTTTTGTTTTAAATTAATTGTTTTAATTTGAATATATTTTAAAGAATTTCAAAAGTGTCTATTGCTTCATTTCATTAGATATATTATTTAATGTTAAACTGGTATGTAATGAAATGTAGAACAGAGTTTATAGAGGAATGAAATGAAGACCTTCAGCCGTGTGATCTCTGAACATCTCAGCTCTCTTATATAATATTCTCATTAAAGACTGTTAAACACACACATATATATATGAGAATATAGATCAGAGTGTGTTCTGTGACACAGGTTTAGAGCAGGTTATTATATTAAAGATCATGTGTTTGTGTGTGATTTATGAATTGATTCATGATTCCTGATTCTGATGTGTTTTATCTTCATCAGATTCCCATCAGTTCACTCTGGATCTGAACACAGTGAATGACCTCCTCCGTCTGTCTGAGAACAACAGAGTGATTACTAACACTCGCAGAGTTCAGCAGTATCCTGATCATCCAGACAGATTTGATGACCGTCAGGTGTTGTGTAGAGAGAGTGTGTGTGGACGCTGTTACTGGGAGCTGGAGTGGAGTGGATATGTGTTTATATCAGTGTCATATAAGAGCATCAGCAGGAAGGGATCAGGTGTTGAGTGTTTGTTTGGATCTAATGATCAGTCCTGGAGTTTGATCTGCTCTCGCTCCAGTTACTCATTCAGACACAATAACATAGAGACTGGTCTCTCTGTGAAGCCCATCAGCAGCAGAATAGGAGTGTTTGTGGATCACAGTGCAGGAACTCTGTCCTTCTACAGCGTCTCTGACACAATGAGCCTCATCCACACAGTCCAGACCTCATTCACTCAGCACCTCTATCCTGGGTTTGGGTTCTGGTTTGGTTCTGGATCATCAGTGAAACTGTGTTGATGAATCAGAGAGATTCTACCCAGAATGAAAATATTCATATGATTTTTCTGGATTGTTTATAATAAAACACAACGACTAATCATTTTGAGATCAGATTGTAATTGATGAATATGTAATATGTAATCTATATTTCTAGTGTCTCACTGTAAAGATGCTTTGAATCAGTCTGTACTGTACAATAAAGCTGATGAATGTCTGAATGAATTATGAATCATGAATATAATCGATTCCTCAAAATATAACATTAATCACAGCGTTTAATCAAATATAGTTATTATAACTACAATAAAGACATATTACATTATTACCAGATCTCCTCCAGAGAAGAACATGACAGAATATTTATTTTATATTTATATTTATTTTATTTTTTATAATGCATTTGTCATTTTTATGTAATTTCTTTATTTTTAAAATGTGTAAATGTAGTAGTTTGTGAGTCGCTTTTGATAAAAGCCTCTCTGCTGAATGACTAAATGACTAATGTAATAATAATTATAATAATAATAACAACAACAACAATAGTAAACAACCATTTTTTATTTTATTATTATTATATTAATTATAACAAATAAAAATAATTATTAAAATAAAACAACAATAAAATTATGGCACAATTGCCAATAATCTTATTGTACTGTAAAATAAAAACTATTTAATAATAATAATAATAACCAAAATATGAATTTTATTTTATATTATTTTTATTATTTTCAGCATATAAAAAGGAAATGTTACAATTGCAATAATCCTACTGTACTAAAAAAATAAAAACAATAGGCATTTATAAATAATATTATCCTAAATATTTTATTTATTTATTATTTATTTATTTATTGTTATTATAAAAAATTACCCCAAAACCATAAAAGCAAATATTACTATACAACAAAAACTCAGTATTCAGTAGTAATAATAATAATAATATTTTATTTTATTATTATTTAAAATACAACAAAATAAAGACATATAAATAAAGACAATCATAGTCCTCTGTAAAAAATAAGTTTTATTATTATTATTATTATTATTATTATTATTATTATTATAAAGAAGAAGAATTGTATTTAAATCAGAACATACAAATCATAAGATAATATTGCAGTAATTGTACTGAAAAATATAAAGTGAGTAATAGTAAAATGTTTTCAATTGTTATTTAAATAATAAAATAAAATGACAATAAGCAAAAAAATATATATATATGACAATAATAATAATAATAATATAATGTTATTTTATTATCAAAATAAAGACATTTGTTTGCATTTACAATAATCCTATTCTACTGTAAAAACAACACAAAACTAAAATTATTATTATTATGAAGAATTGTATTATTTAAATCAGAACATAAAAATCATGTTAATATTGCAGTAATTGTATTGTAAAATAAAAAGTGAGTAATAGTAAAATGTTTTTAAATGTTATTTAAACAATAAAATAAAATTATAATAAATATTTTTTTTAAATAAAAGTATAAAATGCGAGTATAATAATAATAATAGTAAGAACAATAGATTTTATTAATATTTAAATGATAACAAATCAACAAAGATCACAATTGCAATGATAATATTATACTATAAAATAAAAAAACGAGTATTTAAAAATAATAATTATCAAAATATTTATTTTATTTTTATGTATTTATAAAATATAACAATTAAACAAGTTCATCAAAAAATCCTATTGAACTGTAAAATAAAATGTCAGTATTTAGTAGAAAAAATAATAATACATTTTTTTATTATTTAAATAACAATGAAAAACATTTTACTATCACTAGTTACTATTGCAATATTCGTACTGTACTATAAAATGTGAGTATTTAATAGTAACAATAGTAATAATAACAATAATAACTAAAATATGCATTTTATTTATCTTTTTTTCCCTACATGTTTATCTATTTAATTTTTTTTATTATTTTAATATGAAAGAGGAAATGTTGCAGCTGCAATAATCCTACTGTAAAATAAAAATGAGTATTTAAAAGTAATAACAAACAAAATATTTTAGTTAGTTATTTATTGTTAATTATAATACTTACACATCCATAAACAGTTACTATTGCAATAATAATATTGTACTGTAAAATAAAGTCTGAATTTATAATAATAATAATAACCAAAATATGAATTTTATTTAATATGAATTTTATTATTTTCAGTATATCAAAAGAGGAAATGCTATAATTGCAATAATCCTACTGTACTAAAGAAATAAGTTTTTAAAAATAATAATGTCCTAAATATTTTAGTTATTTATTTATTGTTAATTATAACAATTACCCAAAACTATAAAAAGTAACTATTGCAATAATCCTATTGTTCTGTAAATTATATTCACAATTATAAGAATATAATTATTTTGTTTTTATAATTCTATTGTTCTTATTTAAATAATACAATTATTCTTCTTTATAATAACAATAATAATAATAATAATAATAATACAAGTCATTCATTCATATAACAATTAAACATATTCATCAAAAAATGCAACTATCACAACAATCTTATTGTACTGTAAAATAAAGTGAGTATAATACAGAAATATAAATTTTATTTTATTATTATTTAAAATATAACAATTAAACAAATCCATAAAAAGTTACTATTGCAATAATCCTATTGTTCTGTAAAATAAAAGTGGGTATGTAGTAATAATAATAATAATAATGAGCAAAATATGAATTTTTATTTATTATTATTTAAAGTTTAAGAAATTCATAAAGAAATATTATAATTGCAATAAAACTATTGTACTGTAAAATAAAAATTGAATATTCAATAATAGTAATAACCAAAATATTAATATTATATTGTAATTATTTAAATTTTAATAAATCATTAAAGGAATTTTATGTTTGCAATAAACCTATTGCACTGTAATAATGTTTATTATTATTAATAATAATAACTTTAGTAACGAACGGGAGCGTGATAACAGAGATCCAAGTGCAAGCTTTTATTAAAACCAAACAGGCAGCGTTCAACACCAGCAACACAGTAATATCCAGAGAAAAGCAGAAGAGGAATCAACACAGCGATGGTCAGGGGTGTATATATAGGCCTACCCCACGGGCAGAAAATATTAAACATAAAAACATAATTCATTCAGGTTAAGCTCCAAGTGTAAAGGTTCATGGGTGTAGGCTACTTGACTTTACACACATTTGACATATTCAACAAATATCAGTGTCTGTTTCAATGTGCAGCGCTCTTTTCCACATAGTTTAATGATATTTTCACATAATTAAATGTTCTCTAATCCAACATACATTTCTTAATTAGGGTAATGAAACACACATTTGACTTCTATTCAGGCAGAGACTCGTTAAATATGGAGATAACCTGCACCAGCAGCACTGACAGATGAAGAGGAGATGCCACAATACCAAGATTAAAATCCAGCTGGGAAAATAATAATTGTTCTTTTGTAGGGAATAAAGATGACCAAATAAACTGTGAATAATTTGTGTTTGTTTAACAGCTGTGGTGGTGGTTACGGCATATATCTTGTCCATACAGTAATCTGATTAATTTTCAGAAGGTGTGATGATGGGAATATGTGTGTCATCACTGCATCCGACACACACTGCAAATCCTGAAGGAAATTATGATTATTAGGTTACTTCCAGTGTTCACAGCAAGATGTTGTCAAGTGAACGTCATTTAAAAGCGGTAGCGCTCAAATTAATATGCATGTGGATATGGCAAAATAAAATAGAATAGAATCCTCTCCTGATGTAAATGTGACTTCCTGCAAATCCTCAGCCTCCTCAGCTACAGGATCCCGTGTAAAAAGACATGCCATTTTTGTCACATTTACAGTGTCTGCATGATGAAAATGATCAGTATTGAGCACTCGGTGGATCTAGAAAGACATTCACACACAATCTATTGCTCAAAGTCTCTCTAGGACGACACCAGTGTTTCATGAACACCTGATCCTGCTGTATGATGTTAACAGAAGCGTTTCTCGACTTCAGAAACTCACAAAGCTCATCTTGACCACGGTCAGCAGACCCTGCAGCCCGAGACTGGTCACCCACTGAAGCTAAGCAGGGCTGAGCTGGTCAGTACATGGATGGGAGACCTCCTGGGAAAACTAGGTTGCTGCTGGAAGAGGTGTTAGTGTTAGCGCTCACCCTGTGGTCTGTGTGGGTCCTAACACCCCAGTATTATAGTGACGGGACACTATACTGTAAAAAGCACTGTCAGTGTATCACCGGCCCAGCCAGCCACCGCACATTAATTGTTAAACAAGTACAATTCAGCTATCAGCAGCTCTACAGAAGACAGTATGAGTTGTTATTTAGCTCTCATTATTTCAGTGTCATTGTTGTAAAATGCATCATCTATATAGAAGAACTCAATTAAGTGTCTTCTAAACTCAAAGGTGATAGTGGTCAGGAACCTAAACTCCATCAGGTCAAAACTTTGGGAGAAACCAGGCTTAGGCTTAGTTCTTCTCTGGCCTAAATAAACGATATTGATATTGAATGATATTCAGGCTGCATCACAAGTCAAATCTGTTGAGTGATTTTATTAAACAAATAAATAAGGCATTCTGCTTGAAGACTGTAGAATGTCATGCTGGCATTAAATAGGGAAATGTGGAAATAAGCGTGTTATAGGTGTCCAGCAGAAATATTTTGGGGAAAGCGTGTGTGCTCATCATGAGGCACTATCTCAGAAGAAAGCTGAAGATTCATCATTCATAATCCAGTCCTTCAGAGGTTTCAGAGCTAGAGATCCTGCTCAGCATTGAATGGTCTATTAAATGCACTCGGCTACGTCATAAAAGTTTCCATCCTCACAGTCAGCACAAATTTACTATTAAAGTTCTATTGAATATTCACTTGTAGGTGATTGAAGGATGAAAAGAATACACCTGATGTGTCCATCAAAACATGTTGAATGAAGGACGAGAAACAGATGAGAGATTAGCACTTGCTCTCTCAGTCCCCTGCGCTTGCTCTACAAGAGACGTCACTAGCCCTCGACACAAATACATTGAAGAGATATTGCAAAATATTTTAGTATTGTAGCAAGACCAAGATGCTTTTGTTTTTTTAAGATTTTTGTTGCTGCATATATGTCTTTATTGTGGGATTATAATTAATGCAGCATTGATAAAAGCTAGCGAATGAGAAATTTAAGCAGCAATGCAAATATTTTCCACCAGAGGCAGAAACATGATAAATCCTTTTAGATCTCAAAAGTTTAAAATCTTGACAAATGGTTCTATTCACCTTATTCCGCCTCGCCCACTTTTAATACTTCCCTCTTCTGCATTTTGTCATCCGACTTCCGCTAAACTGACACGGCAGATCTGGTAACTAGTTCAGTAGTTATAAGATTGTTTATAGCTAGCTAAAACTGTGGTGAAATGCCAAATAACGTTAATGCTGTAAATGTTTTAAATTGAGAGCACAGTGAACACTTCTTAAGACGATCAGATGATCTCATTCTGTCCCATCCATCGTCACTGTTAACATGGGTAGACAATATGAAGAAGTGGCCAGAGGTAACCTATGGGGACATATTTAACTAATTCGTCCTGTCAGATATAGATAGTCAGGAGTTGATGGAGCAGCAATGAAATATTATAAAAGTACTAAGCCTACTAATATTCACATAGAGGGAAAGTGGGTTGTGTACTGTTACACAGTGAGGGTGATTTCGTCTGTGATTTGTGTTTTAGAAAATGTATAATTTAATATAAGTTGTATGAAATCAGTTGTAAGAAGTTAGAATTTTCATATGTTATGAACCAAGATGGAATTAATTTGCAAACTTGACATGACTTATTCCTTCAAATCAGGAGACTTAATTCCTTTAAGTTTTAAGTGGAATCTACAGAGCTTACATTGTATGGTTTTCTAAGAAATTACAGAGAGCTAACATCTGGTCACATTGTAAAGACAAAAAAAAAAATATAAAAAAAAATTCACAACAGGTAACATCTGGTCACATTGTAAAGGTTTATAAAAATAAGCATTTACAGATAGTCATCAGGAGCTGATCCTATAGCTGGAAGCTGTTGGTGTATGTACTGGTAAGGTGCTCGGCAACTGGCAACTGAATGGAACGCATCCATTGTCAACCCTGTGTAGAGCAACTGTTCTCTCCTCCTAATCCAATTGTTATGGCAGCCCCTAACTGAGCATAATCCACAGCCATATCACCCTGCAGCCCAAGACTGGTCACCCACTGAAGCTAAGCAGGGTTGAGCTGGTCAGTACCTGGATGGGAGACCTCCTGGGAAAACTAGGTTGCTGTTGGTAGAGGTGTTAGTGAGACCAGCAGGGGGTGCTCACCCTGTGGTCTGTGTGGGTCCTAACACCCCAGTATAGTGACGGGGACACTATACTGTCAAAAAAGCACCGTCTTTCGGATCAGACGTTAAACTGAGGTCCTGACTCTCTGTGGTTGTTAAAAATCCCATGACACTCATCGTAAAGAGTAGGGGTGTAACCCCGGTGTCCTGGACACATTCCCTCCACTGGCCCTTGTCTATCATGGCCTCCAAATCGTCAGTCTGATCTCGCCAGGTTATCTTTTCTAACTGATTAGACTTATGGTTTTCATAAAAATAAAGATTAAAAATCATAAAAATCCCATAGACTTACATTGACCGAATGTTCAGATGAGCCAAGACTATTCAAACTCCAACTGTCAAAATTCAAACTTAAACTCCCAGAATCCCTTGAGGCTCAATCAAGCTTCCCTTCTATGTGCTATTTCTAATCCATTCAAACTCATCTATCTAGTTTCAAGTTTTCAAGTTTCAAGTTTATTTGTCACATACACGACTATACAGAGATTGTATAACCAGCAGTGAAATGAGAGTCGGGTCCGCTCCATGGACAGTGCAAATATTGAAAAATACAACACAAGGGAAATATATATAAAATAAAATGAATAAAGAATAAGATATAAGAATAAAATATAAAATATAAAAGAATGTGCATGACAGTATGCTGTAGAATTAAATATTAAGATAAGCATGACTGTACAGAGAGGAATGTGCAAACAGGTTGGTTGAACATGATTGACATGAAGCCGCCAATCACAAAAAAATAATATAAATATAAAAATAAGATGAGATATGTTACAAGACACAGAAAGTGTTGTGTGCAGATGTGCAAATGAGCAAATGACACTGACAGTATGAGGTAGAGAATAATGAGTGTGTGATTAGTGATTTGAAGTAAGTCAGATGATGTTAAGAGGCTGACTTTGAGTTCAGGAGCCTGATGGCCGTGGGGAAGAAACTCCTCCTGAGTCTCTCAGTTTTTGTCATCAGGCAGCGGAAGCGCTTACCAGATGGCAGCCTAGTGAAAAGACAGTTACCAGGGTGATTTGAGTCTTTGATGATTTTGTCAGCTCTGCCTCTGCAGCGTTTGAGGTAGATGTCCTGCAGAGAGGGGAGAGCAGACCCTGAGATACGCTCAGCTAAGCGCACGACTTTCTGCAAGGCTTTGCAGTCTTGACTGGAGCTGTTTCCATACCACACTGAGATACACTGAGTCAATACACTTTCTATGGTCCCTGAATAGAAAGTTTTCAGGATAGTTGGTGAGACCCTGAATTTCCTCAGCTGTCACAGATGGTACAGTCTTTGCCTGGCTTTCTTGACCTGTGTTTGGATGTGTGTAGTCCAAGTCAGGTCCTCGGAGATGTTTACACCGAGGTACTTGAAGCTGCTTACTCTCTCCACAGGGGTCCCACTGATCATAAGAGGAGTGTAGGGCAGCAGGTGTCTCTTTCTGAAGTCCACAATCAGCTCTTTAGTTTTGCTCACATTCAGAGAGAGACAGTTGTCCTGGCACCATGATGTTAGTCTCTCTACCTCGTCCAAGTATGCGGTCTCATCATTGTTGGAAATGAGGCCCAGAACCACAGTATCATCAGCAAATTTGACAATAGAAGTGGAGCTGTGAGAGGACACACAGTCGTGTGTGTAGAGAGAGCAGAGCAGGGGACTCAGGACACAACCCTGCGGGGCTCCTATGTTCAGGGTGATGGAGTTTGAGGTGAACTGGCCTACCTTCACCACTTGAGGTCTGCCGGTGAGGAAATCTTGGATCCAGTCGCAGAGTGAAGTGTTTAGGCCAAACACCCAGTGTCTCTCACACAAGCAGGATGAACACCAATGGAAACCAGATTCTGCCACAGATGAATAAAATATGAATCTGTACGTCACTATCAAGACTGTTTATTTGCAGTGGTTCAGCAGAGACGCCAGAAAACTGAAGTCTGCTCCAGAAGATTTGTATTCATCAGACAGATGCTCTGTAATCAAACATCAGTTCTTCATTATCATCACCCCGCCTCCATTCAGCATAAAGCACTTCGACCTCGGCGCAGTAATATCATCACTCCTGAAAACTCCCCCTCTCCCTCTCACTGATAGTTCAGGCCACGTTGGTTGTATTGACTGAAGAGGGAGAGTTTTCAGGAGTGATGATATTACTGCGCCGAGGTCGAAGTGCTGCAAAGTGCTCTTCCGCCACACATTATAGTTATCATTTTTATCCGCTTAGAAAATCGCCACGTTTTATTTTGTGTCGCCATACTTACTCGTGTAACTGCTCATGTAAACGTCTTTAAATAGGGAAAACATGGAAGTGTTTGGTGGCTTCTAAATTTATCCCAGTTTGGATCCTAAGAAATGAATGGTGCTAAGCTAAACGCTAGCATAGTGGTGCCGCGCGCTAGAGCGATTAAGTGCACGGACTGAGACGGGAGAGGTACATATCAACTCGTCTAAGTTGAGGGAAGAACATATTGGAATATGGAAAAACGGTGGCGTTTTCCTTTAAGCTTTAAAATATCAAGCTTCTGACAATGTCTTGAGGGAAAAACACCCACACAACAGAGGAAGAGGTTTGTAAGTTATGATACTCAGTGGATGTGGAGTAACAATCTGTGGTTAAAGTTAAAAACCTTTATGCCTGAAGCCTTAAAGAACACACACACACACATGTTCGTTTTTGTGAAAAGTGGGGACATCCCATAGGCGTAATGGTTTTTATACTGTACAAACTGTATGTGCTATTGCCCTACACCAACCCTACACCTAAACTTAGCCCTCACAGGAGACTGTGTGCATTTCTACTTTCCCCAAAAAAACCTCACCCTGTATGATTTATAAGTGTTTTGAAAAGTGGGGACATGGGTCAATGTCCTGAAAAGTCACCTTCACCTTGTAATACCTGTGTCATACCTGTGTCATTATACACATTTATGTCCTGATTTGTCACAAAAACGCGCACACACACACATGCACACAAAAACTTAAAAGTGCTATGTCTAGTCTGTATAGGCTGCATTTATCCTGCAGGTCTTGATGCCTAATTCCAATTTGTTGACTAAATCTGATGTTTTTGATGGCCAGCTTACATTTTATTTTAATAGTGACCCATATCCAAAATCTGCATTTACACTTTACACAGGGCCGGCGCTAGCTATAGGCAGAGCAGGCGATTGCCTAGGGCCTCGTTCTTTGAGGGGGGCCTCCATAACCGTAACATCCCCTATATGCTAGTCCACCAGTCAAGACGGGCAGAAATACTAGCCTCATTGTTCATTGGATATAGTTGAATTGTCACTCATCTGCAATTAAACCAATTAATGTTGCAGTTTCAAAGTGGGTCCCCCTTCTGAATGTTTGCGTAACGAACACATCTTTCAGGTGCTGTGAACTATGCGAAGCAAAAGGCTAAATAGGCAGGCAAAGAAGTACAGCTCCTAATGCAAGTGTGAGTTGTTGTCATCTATTTTGGAGTGATTGCAATATATTTTAAATATAAACTTGTTCTGTCGGTCAGTGTAATTTCTGGAAAGATCCTTGACCGCTTTACAACGAGCGAGCGCCGTTGAAGCGCCCAGACACAACGCTTTGAATTTGCGCGAACAATGAATGCCATCGCGCCGGGAGCTGACTAGCTAAATAGCTACAAAAGTAAAAACAGAGAAGTTTGTATTCATCGCAAATTCAAAGCAAACACACTAGAACATTTATTTTAAATGGTTCAAATAAAGGATCTCAGGTGAATCTTCTAAATTCGGCTGATGATTAGGATTACTGCTCTAACATAACACTTATAATTTCAGTTTCAACTAACTAGACTTTTCTTTCTTCTTAGTAGTGATCGTGTCTTTCTGTTCCACTTGATTTTTGTGTGTCATATTTAGGGTAACAATGCAATACATAATATCATATCATTGATATTAATAATATGACAATATCTGTGTTCAATATTGATTAAATGGGAGGGGGAAATCCTGCCCATACCCAGCTAGGAAAAATGATAAAAGCACTACTGAAGTGGTATTCTGGAACTGTGATTAAATTAAACAGCAACATAATAATAACATCTTCATCAAACAAAAAAGAGATTACTTTTGCTCATTTATTTGATCAGAAATACAGAAGAAAAAATCCCTGTAATATTCAGCAAGGATGTGTTAAATAGATAAAAAGTGATAGTAAAGACTTATATTGTTATAAAAGATTTATATTTTTAATAATCAAAAAATCCTGAAAAAAAAGTATCACAGGTTATAAAATAAACATTAAGCACTGTTTCTAACGTTGATAATAAATCAGCATATTATAATGATTCATGTAGGTTCACGTGACACTGAAGACTGGAGTAATGGCTGATGAAAAATCAGTTTTGTATCACAGAAATATATTTTAAAGTATAGTAAAATAGAAAATCATTATTTTAAATTGTAATAATATTTCACAATAATATTGTTTTTTTCTGTATTTTTGATCAAATAGGCTGAATCCAGGCTTGGTGAGCATAAGAGACTTCTTTCAAAAACATTTAAACTAGGAATTTTTCCAATTTTTTGTACTGTATAAAGTACAAATATACAAAATTTAAAGTTAAATGTTGTATAAATAAAAAAGTTAGGAATCATATTTGTTTCAAGTGCTTTTTATTGGGGGTGGGGGGGCCTCCAACATGATTTTTGCCTAGGGCCTCCTAATGTCTAGAACCGGCCCTGACTGTACACAACACAAAGTAGCCGTACTGACCAGAAAATCTCCACTGCATCACTGAAAAGAGTCATGTGATCGAGTTCACATCATTCACCACCATTGCTTTTTCAATTACACATGACTCACATTGATAGGGGAATATCTGTCCAGATATTCACGTATCTGATTCATATGAGATATATTTCCACATATGTATGAGGCCTGAAACAGACGGTAGAATATCAGAATCCACATGATTTTTCCCTGCTTACACATTCATAGGTCATATCCGATCTGTGCCACATGGGAGGAAAAAGTCGTTCACACCAAGAATGATAACTTTAAAAATAACAATATTAATGTCCACACCAGCGGATGATATCATATGTTTATTCTAAGCACATGCTTGTCTGCCGTTTTAAATTCTCAAGCTCATTATAGCAGGATAGATTCTGACTGGCTGTCAATATTAACTGTATTTTTATAGTTATATTTATTATATCTTATTATAGTTATCGTCCTTGGTGTGAACGGACCTTTAGTGTTTAGCCCTCATGTAATTTGTCATGGTTTCATAGTTTATCATAATTTGGCTTCCATAGTTACGGATTATGATAACCTGTGTCTTGTTTCCTCATTATGCCTCTGTTCCCAGTTTGGTTCAGTTTTTCATCAGTCTGTTATTATGTTGGTTTAAGTATCTTGTGTTATCTTTTACTCCTGCATGTTTGAGTTTTTTTGAAAATGAAGTACCAAATGTAGGTTAGGGAGAAACCAGGGCCGTATGTATAAAGCCGCTCAGAGTAAAATTTTAGTCTTAAGTGTGTCAAAATTCTTAGAATTACAGAATTTTACTCTTATTCCTAGACTTAAGAATAAGAGTGATTCATAAAGCTTCCTAAGTGCTAAGACTAGGTCTCAGCTGCTAAATTATTTAAAGTGTTCATATGATGTGATTTCAAGTTTTGCTTTCTCTTTGGAGTGTTACAAGCTGATGGTGCATAGATAAGATCCCTGAAGTTACAAAGACTAAAGTCTCAAAACCAAAGAGATATTCTTTATTAAAGTTAAGACTCTGCCACACCCTCCTAAAACGGCTCATTCAAACACGCCCACATGTTTACGTCATGGTGTGGAAAGATTTGCATAACACCGCCCGCCCAAATGTATCGCAAAGAAAGAAGGCGGAGCTATTATTCTGGCTGTAGTATTGTAGCTGCTGCCGGCGCCATGTCGTGGAGATGTTGTGTTTGGTTATGAAAGCGAAAGTACTTTGTTTGGGCTTCCAAAAGAGGACACAACTAGAATGCGCCACTATGCTAGCGTTTAGCTTAGCACCATTCATTTCTTAGGATCCAAACTGGGATAAATTTAGAAGCCACCAAACACTTCCATGTTTTCCCTATTTAAAGACGTTTACATGAGTAGTTACACGAGTAAGTATGGCGACACAAAATAAAACGTGGTGATTTTCTAAGCGGATAAAAATTATAACTATAATGTGTGGCGGAAGAGCACTTCGCAGCACTTCGACCTCGGCGCAGTAATATCATCACTCCTGAAAACTCTCCCTCTTCAGTCAATACAACCAACGTGGCCTGAACTATCAGTGAGAGGGAGAGGGGGAGTTTTCAGGAGTTATCGGAGGATGTTCTGTATTATTCTATGGTCACATAGCAACGTTACAAAAAGGACGTTTGGGACGTTAAAAGAGCGCTCCCATATAGAGCACATAAAAACACATAAAATGTGTTTGTTCTGCTGAACACAAAGGAAGATATTCTGAAGAATGTGGGAAACAGAGCAGATCTGGGGCACCATTGACTTCCATAGTATTTTTTTTTTCCTACTATGGAAGTCGATGGTGCCCTAAAACAGCCTGGTTACAAACTTTCTTCAGAATATCTTCCTTTGTGTTCAGAACAAAGACATTCATACAGGTTTGGATCTACTTGAGGGTGAGTAAATGATGACAGGATTTTAATTTTTGGCTGAACTATCCCTTTAACACTGATTATATTGTAATACCTTTTAAATATTTAAATATATATTTATTTATCTCAGTCTGTTTATCTAAAATGAAAGTGGGATACATAAATTATGGGCATGAACACAAAACATGACTTCACGTTGGTTAGACTGAAAAAAGTTGTGTTACCTGGGGCCCGTTTCAGTAAGGAGGTTCAACCAACTCTGTGTTTAAACTTGAACTCAGAGTTGACTTACTCTGAGATGGGAAACTCAAGAGTTTTCGGTTACAGAACGGCTGAATTGTGTTAGTTTACTCAACTCTAAGTAGGTTGACTGAGTTTGTCGCGTGCACCACGACTATGAAAAGTCATGATCAGCGGAGCGCTGAAATTACGATTCACCATGGCAACAGCTCCCGCCAAAAAGATGTCCGCGTACTTCCAAGTCAATGCGTAAATTTAATTCTTAATAACTTTCAATAACTGTTATAATAGCAGAGGTGAAAACTTTATTGAGAACACAAGCTGTTGTGGCTGTAGTCATCGAAATCTCAATCTTAAGTGACTTTACAAGGTTATTTTATAGGCATTTTGGAGGAGGGATTCTTGGAGGTGGAGACAAATTCAACTAATCTCATCAACATAATCAAATGCATAGACACTAATCCAATCAACCTAACGAATCCACGTCTGGGCCAGGGGGCTCCGAAAGGTAGACACTAATCCAATCAACCTAACGAATCAACGTCTGGGTCAGGGGTTCTTTGAATCAACGTCTGGGTTCTTTGAATCTCTGCCAATCAACATGACTTGATTGAGACAAAGCACATTGAGTCAGGAAGTGGATAATAAGAATCTAAGTTAAACATTTAAACACAATTTGTAATTCCACAGGTGATATGAAGGAACTGTAACTCTTTCAAAACAGTCATGTTGCAACCCATCCATTTTGACCGTTTCAACATAATTTTTAAGTCATGCATTATTGCTACATTCATTGTAGAGTAGTACCTATGACTTTGTGTTTGTTAAGGCTAAAAGCTTTGTAATATGTTCCTGTTATTGTTCTGGTTTTATGTCAGAATTAAAACATTCAAAACAAGCCAGTTGTTATAGTTGCTTTATAATATTTATTAAAGTTTATTGAAGTTTTATGAATACTTTGGGAATAAAATGTCCATGAAATGACCTGACCATGGTTAATTGTAATGTGCCTGTAACATGAAATATGAATTGACAGTTATGAGGGAGTACAAACGTAGCACAACTACAGCTGAGATTGCCTTGATACCAGTTTGACGCTGTGTTAGAAGTTCTTCAGTCAAAGGGTATTCAAACCTCAATTACACCGAATGGCTGGTATAGTGTCCCATCTAGAGTCTTTAGCATTCTTTTAAAGTAAATTTCATGGCCGAATGATAAATACATGTATCAGTGTTAGGGTTGTGCCGATAGACGATAGTATCGATAGTCAGAGATATGACGATAGCAAATGTCTTTGTCGATAGTCAAGACGATATTAAGCTCATTCTCCTATTAATGTATAAAACTATTATTATTATTAGGCTATTATTGTTAGACGGGCTATTATTATTGGGCTATCAAATTGCCACGCTATTTTACCTCAGTGCCGCACTTCACACACACACACACACGCGCAAATGAGGATTAAAAGGCCAAAGTATACTTCGGCCTTCCTCGTCTACACACTGTCATCAAGAGGGCTCGCGGACAGTCGCGCACCCCGTCCGAGTGCAGGCAATTTTTTGAGACCGCGCAAGTCAACTTGTTGGTTCTGCGCATGTGTTGAGCTCGTCTGTCCGCACTCTTCTGCGGCTGAGTATACTTTGAATGCTGCGTGGACGCGGCTGTGCGCGAGACGGAACGGAACAGAACGCGGAAAGTGAAGAAGCCTTTAGGCTTCTCCTCCTCATTGGAAATGTTTTAAAAATGGACTCTAAAACTAAGCCCACGTCAAAATTGAACTGCAGGGTGATAATCGTTATTTACAAATTAGGTCAAGAGTGCAAAAAGTCAAGAGTGCAAAAAGAGACATCTTTTAGACATCTTCTTGAACAGCTTCGAGCTATGAATGAACATGACGAAACACCGGCAGCATTTCGCTTTCTTTACAGCACATTAACAAAACACATGGATGTTTATTCTTCATCATTGTTATTATAAAAATATGCAGTTAATAAGTTATCAGTCTAAAACTGGGCTCGTCATGGTGCGCATGGTCCGGAGCGCTGTATGACTGATGTAGCCTATCCACTTTACTCCAAAAATATGAACTTACCTGAAAATACTTATCTTTAACATGTTCGTTTATGTCCAACACAAACTACTTTTGATTTTCACCTTGACTGATTTTAGACTGATAACTTCCGCGCCGATGCGGCAAACCTGTCACAGTAGGACGTGCGGTCCTAATAGCAATGTATGACTGCTGTATCCGAATATGAACTAGCTGTTTTAAATATTTTTCATATTTAACATGTTAGTTTTTCAGTATGTTTGAAAGTATATTATTTCGGTTATTGGTACTTCTAGGCTCTCTCTCTCTCTCACGCACGCGCGGTTTAAAATCACCAAATAGTTATGAAATAGCTTATGACACGTACAGAGTCTCTCTTTTGCCCACACCCACCCATGCACGATAATGTCGTGTATCGGCGATCTCACAGGCTGGCGATATGACGATATGAAAATGACCATATCGCCCAACCCTAATCAGTGTAATACATTATGTTAAAAGTTAATGAATCAAACATTTAGATCTAGTCTTCACTATCTCTCTCTGTCAGGATGTGCCAGATTTTGGTCTGATATTTAAAGCTAACACCTTGGCATGTTAACTCTTAGGCCCGGTTTCACAGACAGGGCTTAGACTAAGCCAGGATTAGGCCATAGTTCAATTAAGGCATTTAAGTAATTTTTATAAACATGCTTAGAAAAAAAAAAACATTACTGGAGGAGACTGGAGGGATCCGGAGCAGGAGGAGCCTGGCAGGACCCAGGCCACAGCCATGATGATGGCCCACGGTGGAGCCGACGGAGGGTGGAGCCATGGAGGTGTGATGGCCGCCGACTCCAGGGGGCCGACCAACGGTGGCAGAGCAGATGGTGGAGGAGCCCGAGGCGGAGACGGAGAGCCAACGAGCCAGGGGGATGCCGAGGATCCGGGGGGCCAGGGTGGAGCCGAGGGCTCTGGCGACCAAGGCGAAGGCGGAGCTCCGGAGATCCGCGGCAGAGCCGGAGTGACTGAGGACCCAGGTGGAGCTGAAGGGAGGAAGGAGCCCAACGGAGCCGGTGGGACGGAGCGACGAGGCGCAGCCAGAGGAGAGGAGTTCTGAGGCGATGGCAGGTCGACGCCCGACCAAGGCGGAGCCGGAGGGACGAGGGTGACGATGGAGGCGAGGGAGCTAGGAGCCGAGGTGGAGCCACTGGGTCTATGGACCGAGACGGAGTCCGGGCCTCGAAAGCTGGAGGCGGAGATGAGGGAAACTCCAGTCCTGGCGACGCTGGAGGAGGCAGGAGCGGGTGGGAGGGCGGTAATTTTCGAGGAGCTGGCACTGGAGGGCACTCTGGAGGACGTTTTCGAGGAGCAGGCACTGGAGGGCACTTTCGAGGAGCGGGCACTGGAGAATCTGAAGCCCCCTCAGGGCTGGACGGGACCAGCGGGGACGACAGAGAGAGGAGAGGGGGCATCTCGTACTCCAGCTCAGTCTCCCAGTCAATTAAATCCCCCTCCATGTCCAGCAGTCCCAGATGTACAATCAGCTCACCCTCAGCCGCGGTGCAGGGGGCGGAGCTCCCACTCCACACCATCCACGGCTGGCTCCCTCGTGGTGGGCATTGTCGCCGGCTCTCGCACCTGATCTGACGGGTTGGGCTCTACTTCCGGGACGATCATCCGCTCAGTCGCTCGGCTTCGCGCTGGCTCGCAGATCGCGGCGGGAAATGGCTCTCCGTCATCGGTGGGCTGGGCTCTGGGTCTGGAGTGGATCTGGCGAGATCATCCTCTTGGGAAACTGTGAGGGGCGATCCGTTTCTCGCTAGAGTCCACTCCACGAAGGCGGCGAAATCCTCTCGAGGACCATCTTCGGACGACAGCGCTCTGCACACGGTGTTCAGGCTTGCGTCATAGAATGAGCAGAGCGCGTCGTCCGGATAGCTGGTGGTGTTAGCTAAGAACAGGAACAGTCTTGTATGGTCCTCGAGAGATCGGTCCTCCTGCTCCAGCAGGAGGAGGAGGAATTCGGGCCGGAGAAGGGGATCCATATGGACACACAACGGAAACAAAAACACTGAATAAAAACTATAAACAAAACGGAGGGAAAACTCAGAGGTTACAGTTTTTTGTTCGGTTATTCTGTCACAATGACCAGGAGTCAGGGAGTCAGGCACGAGGAGACACAGAGTTCAATAAACTTGAGGCTTTAATAATCCAAAATGGAACACAGGAGACACAGGAACAGCAGGGATGACATTCAATAACCGACAAACACTAACTGAAAGGACTGGGGCTTTTAAAGACAGGATAATTGGGAAGGAAGACGAGACACACCTGGAATCAAATTAGCACATTATTAGCCCTATTTTCAACAATTAATAGACTTCTCAATCCAGCTGGATGTTCTACTTTGACCCCCTCTTTGGAGGTATGTGAAATGTTTCAGACATTTTTTGTGGAAAAAGTAGAAAAGATTAGAATTAGTCTGCCTACATCCTTAGCAGAGTCTGTGATGCCACCAGCGTGTGTAAGGAGTTTTGAGCTCTTTGAGCAGGTGTCTCTGGTGCAAGTTATGGATGTTATTATGCATTTGAAGCCTACATCTGGTGGTTGTGATGTGGTTCCTTTACGTCTTCTGAAGGAGATGGTTGATGTTGTTGGGCCGAGTATTACCTCTATTGTCAACTGTAGTCTTCATAATGGAGTTGTTCCAGCAGGCCTTAAACAGGCAGTTATTCAGCCACTTCTTAAAAAGCCTAATTTAGACCCTCTAGAACTGAATAATTATCGGCCCATCTCAAAACTACCATGCCTAGCAAAGATCTTAGAGAAGGTGGTTTATTCCCAGTTAATGTCATTTTTAAGTAGGTATGAGATCTTAGACAAATTTCAGTCTGGTTTTAGAGTAGGTCACAGCACTGAGTCTGCACTTTTAAGAGTTGTTAATGACCTCCGTATAATCAGAGATGCAGGTAATGCGGCAGCTCTGATTCTATTGGATTTAAGTGCAGCTTTTGACACAATAGACCACGTGATTCTTATAAAGCGTTTGTCCCATTTAGTTGGAATTCGTGGGACGGTTTTAGAGTGGTTCAAGTCTTATTTGTCACATAGATCATCCTCTGTAAAGTATGGTAATTTTGTTTCAACGACAGTGCCTGTTACTTGTGGTGTCCCCCAGGGTTCTGTTATTGGCCCTATTTTATTTTCATTGTATATGCTGCCCCTTGGCTCAATTTTTAAAAAATACGGCTTGTCGTACCATTTGTATGCGGATGATACACAGATCTATTTACCTATGAGAGTAGGAGAGAATAATGGTTCAAACTTACTATTTGCATGTTTGGAGGAGGTTAAGAGCTGGATGACTCGAAATCTGCTTCAGTTGAACCAGAGTAAAACTGAGATTATGTTTTTTGGCCCTGTTAAAGGATGTTTAGATATGTCCACATATCTGGGTTCATGGTCCGATTATTGCCATGACCAAATAAGGAACTTGGGTGTGGTGTTTGACCCAGAGCTGAAATTTGACAAGCAGGTTAATGCTGTAGTAAAGAGTTGTTTTTTTCAGATTAGGTCTATTGCTCGACTAAAGCCTATTCTGTCAAGAAAGGACTTAGAGAAGGTGATTAATGCCTTTGTTTTGTCTCATCTGGACTATTGCAATGTGTTGTATGTGGAGTCCTGCCAGACCAATATTTCACGCTTGCAATTGGTTCAGAATGCAGCAGCTAGGCTGCTAGTGGGTGCTAAGAAAAGTCATCATATCTCTCCTATTTTAGCTTCTCTCAAATGGCTTCCAGTGAACTACAGGATAAAATATAAAACTCTTTTATATGTTTTTAAAGCAGTGCATGGGATGGCTCCTGCTTACGTGTCTGAGCTCATTGCTGTTCGTCAAGCACCTAGGTCTCTAAGATCCAATAATAAGTTATTGCTTACTGTCCCTCGTACTCATTTAAAGTTAAAAGGGGATCGGGCCTTTGCTGTTGCAGGGCCGAAGCTCTGGAATAGTCTTCCTCAGGTACTTAGAGAGGTTTCAACTTTGAATGTTTTTAAAGTTGAAGTCAAAAACTACCTCTTGTCTTTAGCCTTTGAGAGTGTGGGCTAGTTTTTGCTGTTTTAGTAGTATGTGTGTTGTTTAAATTTTGTGTTTTAATGAGTGTTTCTTGATTGTACAGCACTTTGGTCTGCAGGTGCAGTTGTAAAGTGCTCTATAAATAAAGTGAAAAAAAAAAATTAACAATCAACACGAGGGAAAAACTAGGTCACAGGGAGCACATGGGGAGCAAAAACACAACAAAACCATCCAGGGGCGTGACACATATTCAGTTTTGATTTTTATTAAATCATTCAACTGTTCTCTTTCAGTTACAATTACATTTAGAAGTCTTCTACAGGGCTGGGGAGTAACGAAATACATGTAACGGTGTTATGTATTTAAAATACAAAATAGGAGTAACTGTATTTCGTTATAATTACATTTTAAATAGGTGGTAATCAAATTACAGTTACATCCGAAAAGTATTTTAGATTACCAAAGTGATTACTTTGAATTGTAATGTAATTTCTTAATTTAATATTTAAGTAAACAGTTGGGGATTTTAACCAATAAGGCAATGTTTAAAAAAAAAAAAAAAAAAACTGCGTGCAGCCGCCTGTTCATTTAGCAACTCGTAGTGAGAGTACGCTCATCCTCACGACACAAAAATGGACGACAACAGAAATCCGTTAGCATAATGCATTTCTCTCGTGGAAATACAAAGACTGGTTTATAAATCTGAAAAAGGACGTAACATCAGTGTAGTGCAATGCCTACCTGCAACAAAACTTCTATCAGCATCGAAGGATACAAGGTCTAATCTGAAAAAAGCATCCTGAGGAAAGTTGTTCTTGATCTTTGAAAAATTTTCTCCAGTTGAAAATTTTTATCCAGTAACTCGTTTTTCTATTTTCTCATATTTTGAGTGTTGAATGGTTATCATTACGTTTAATATTTCTAAGAACTTAATTGAAAAATGACACCACATTCTCCTAGAATTCAAACTTTGCATTCAGTAAACAGATCCATACGAATCATGCATGAAATAAAAGTTTATAAAGTCAAATGATAGCTTTGTGTGCTTTTCGAATGAATAAAGACTTCAAGTTCATCTGTAATGTTCAAGAACAGATCATCTTTGGCGCGGTAATGCGAGTTCATGATTAGATTCGTGAACAGATGATCCTTTTGAGTCAATCTTTTAAAGGAATCACTTTTGTTGTTTAACGAAACCAGTGTGAATGGTTCACATTAAACTGGATAGATCTGGGGTATGTTTCCCAAAAGCATCGTTAGCGAACTGTGGTTGTTAAATAACATTGAACTACAACGACATTACTTGCGACCGTAGTTGCTTTGGGAAAAGAGCCCTGTCAATTTTGACTCAGTGTTCTGGCTCTGCCTGTTTTAGCTTGTTTTTTGCTCCCCTCTACTGGTCATTTTGTATACCGCTTGTATTTGTGTTATTCAGTTTCCGGGATCAGAAAATAGCATGCGCAGCACATGGTAGCGCAGTTTTATGTTGTTGCATCATTCTGTCATTAACGGCACTTAACGAGGCACTGCCTGTAAGTAAAGTTTGATTATTATTGATTTATGTTATTCTGTATGTTTATCAAGGATTACATATGGAAATAGTCATTTTCATAATACGTGATTGTGAAATACGTAGTTCTGTTTATATTATAATATATTTGAATTGCTTAAGCTCATATTAAGCATTTATCTCCCAGTACATTTATGCTGTGTAAACATTTTGCATAATTATCTCATGTTGGATAAAATTGGACTCAACATTTTTCATGTAACAGTTTATTTATACAATCTCTTTGTTTTGTTTTACAGTTTTACACATTTTACTCAGTAAATCAGCTGTCGCTCGACTTCCTGGTGTCAAGTCCGTTTATTGAGTAGAAGTGTTTAGCTTGCTGGATATGAAGCCAGTATAGTAAAAAGGCAAGTTTCACACAAGAGCTGTTTATCACGGAAGCAGGAAACAACTGCGTTTGTTGTCCACGGCATAGAGGCTAACACAACAACTGCAGTCATGGAAGATGACAAAAGTCAGTCAGCTCCATCTCGACGCTCTGTGTCTTCCAGCAAGTCCACGGTCAGTATGGCAGCAACTACAGCAAGAGCGAAGGCAGAAGCTGCACAGGCAAGAGCCTCATTTGCAAAGAGGGAAATGGAAATTAAAATAGAGAAAGCTCGCCTTGAAGCAACATAAGAGGTAATCGAGAAGGAGAGAGAGGCGGAAGCTGCAATGGCAGAAGCGGCAGTCATGGAAGCTGCTGTCGCAGATCTAGAAATGAAAAAGTCACATCGTAGTTCATCTATCCACCTTCCACAGCAAAGTCCTAGGCAACGTACTGAAGAGTATGTAAAACAACACAGTGAACCCAGTGACACTGTAGCAACCAAAGAGAATTCAAAGCCTGAATTAGCCCAAGATCTAGAGGATGATAGAGAGAAAAAGCCTTCTTCACCGGTCTATCATGTTCTATCCTCTTGGAAGGCTAGTCAATACAGTGGCAGCGAGAAAGGAGATCAGCGTAAACCTCCTGTTCCCCAGTCTTCACATGGCATCACACACCATTCTAAGAATCCAGCTGCTCCTGTGCCCCATTCTGGACGACACATAAATCATCCTACTCGTCACTCTGGTCACGATGTGTCCACTCACGACTTGGCTAAGTTCTTAGCACGAAACCAGCTTGTGACATCAGGGCTTAACAAATTTGATGACCGTCCTGAAAACTATCTTGCTTGGAAATCATCATTTCTCAATGCCATCAAAAACCTTGATCTTTCAGCAGGTGAGGAATTTGATTTATTGATTAGGTGGTTGGGACGAGAGTCAGCAGATTATGCCCATCGCATTAAATCTGTAAATGTAAGGAATTTACCTGCTGGTCTTGAACTGATCTGGGAGAGGCTAGATACAACCTACGGATCTCCAGAAGCTATTGAAAAGGCTCTCTTCACGAAAATAGAGACTTTTCCAAAGATAGCAGCTAAAGACCACCATAAGCTCCTAGAACTAGGGGACTTGCTTTTAGAGATAGAAGCAGCTAAGAGTGGGGGTGATCTACCTGGGCTCACCTATCTAGATACAGCCAGAGGTGTTAATCCTATTGTGCAAAAGTTGCCTTTTGGATTACAAGAAAGATGGATGATGCAGGGCTCACATTACAAGTACACATATGAGGTTCCTTTTCCACCATTCTCCTTCTTTGTTGAGTTTGTGTGTGCAGAAGCAAGAGCACGCAACGATCCGAGCTTCAGCTTTTCTTCGCTCTCCGTAACCCCTGGTGGGAAGGACAGGTATAGTGAAAGTCACATTCATGTTCATAAGCCTGTCTCAGTCCATAAAATGGACGTGATGCCCTTCTCTAAGCTTTCTTATGTCAAGAGTTTTCAGAGAGGAACTGAGGAGATCGATAAGCAATGTCCAATACATCGTAAACCCCATCCTCTCAAGAAATGCAGAGGCTTCAGAGAGAAGCCACTAGAGGAAAGGATAAGGATTCTAAAGGAGCTGTCCATTTGTTTTAGGTGCTGCTCATCGGACAAACACATTGCTAAGAATTGTGATGTGTCAATCAAATGCTCTGAGTGTGAGAGTGACAAACACCTGGCTGCTCTCCACCCAGGCCAACCACCATGGCGTTCTGATTCTACACCTCCTTTACAGCACGGCGGGGAGATAGAAGAGTCCTGTGGTGGTGATGTGTCATCAAAGTGCACCAAGGTTTGTGGCAAAGGGTTTAGTGAGAAATCATGCTCTAAAATATGCCTCGTGAATGTTCATCCTGCTGGAAGCCCCAACCAAAGCAAGCGGATTTATGCCATCATAGACGAGCAGAGCAACAGATCTCTGGCGAGATCAGAATTTTTTGACATGTTCAATGTGCAAGGGACCTGTGCTCTATATACATTGAAGACATGTGCTGGAGTTGTCGAAGCAACTGGAAGAAGAGCGCATGGGTTCATCATTGAGTCTGCAGACGGTGAGATCAGTTTTCCACTTCCTACTCTTATTGAATGCAATAGTATGCCAGACAACAGAGACGAAATACCAACTGCTGTTGCTGCCCTGCATCATAGCCATTTAAAAGTAATAGCAGACAAGATTCCACCCATTGATCCAAATGCTGAAATACTGCTCCTGCTGGGAAGAGACATAATAAGGGCACATAAAGTCCGCAGACAGCTCAACGGTTCTCATGATGCACCGTATGCCCAAAAATTGGACCTTGGTTGGGTCATTGTGGGAGATGTGTGCCTCGGGAAGTGTCACAAGCCCTCTCTGGTGAACTGCATGAGAACACACATCTTAGAGAATGGCAGACCAAGCTATTTCAGTCCATGCAATAATCATATTGTACTGAAGGAGAAAACCCAGTTCAAAAAACCATCAACCCTATCCAGCTGCAGACTTCACTCAGTCTTTCAGCAGACCAAAGATGACAATAAATTTGCACCTTCGATTGAGGACAAATTATTCCTGGACATAATGGAAAAGGAATTCTCCAAGGACTCAAGTAACAGCTGGGTATCACCACTACCATTTCGTGAGCCAAGGAGACGCTTGCCTAACAACAGAGAGTATGCTGTAAGACGTTTCATGTCTCTCCATCGCAACCTTGATAGACGGCCAAAGATGAGAGATGATTTCACAGAATTCATGCAGAGAATACTCGACAATAACCATGCAGAGCTAGCACCTCCTTTACGGGATGGCCAGGAGTGCTGGTACCTTCCATCGTTCGGCGTGTACCATCCCAAAAAGCCAGAGCAAATACGAGTTGTATTTGACTCTAGTGCAGAGTTTGATGGTATATTTCTGAACGACGTACTGCTGTCTGGGCCTGACCTTAATAACAGTCTGTTAGGGGTCCTCTTGAGATTTCGAAAGGATCCTGTTGCCATCACAGCCGACATACAGCAGATGTTTCACTGCTTCTTGGTTCAGGAGGACTGTCGTGATGTTTTGCGCTTTCTGTGGCATCGCGACAACGATCTGACTAAGGAGGTCGTGGACTATAGGATGCGAGTTCACGTATTTGGCAATAGACCTTCACCAGCGGTGGCCATTTATGGAATACGCCGAGCTGCCAGAGAAGAAGAAAAGGAGTACGGCAGTGATGTGAGGAAATTAATTGAACAAGATTTTTATGTAGATGATGCGTTAAGGTCATTTCCTACAGAGGAGGAGGCAATCGATGTACTCAAAAGGACACAAGAGGCACTTGCAGTCTCAAACCTCAGACTCCATAAAATTGCTGCGAACAGAGCCAAAGTAATGGATGCCTTTCCAAATGAAGACTTGGCAAAGGACATCAAAAACCTTGACCTCTCCACGGAAGACTTGCCTGATCAGAGAAGCTTGGGGTTACAGTGGAATCTAATGTCAGACACGTTCACCTTTCAGGTGCCTAACACTGAAAAGCCATACACTCGAAGAGGAGTGCTTTCAACAGTGAATAGCTTATTCGATCCTCTTGGATTCCTGGCACCAATCACAATTCAGGGCCGTCTACTCTTAAGAGAACTCTCATTGGAGACACAAGAGTGGGACACTCCGCTACCTGAGAACAGACATGATGAGTGGACGCGGTGGTGTGATTCACTGCAAGACTTGAGAAGTCTGAGCATTCCACGAATGTATGTATCCATTCCTCTTTCTGAAGCCAAACATACTGAAATATGTGTCTTTTCAGATGCCTCCATGAAAGTTATCTCAGCTGTATCATACTTGAGAGCCTCTGATCAAAAAGGCAACACAGAGGTTGGCTTTATCCTTGGCAAAGCAAGGTTGGCTCCAAAGCCTAATCTTTCGGTACCTAGGCTAGAATTATGTGCTGCAGTCCTAGCTGTCGAAATGTCTGAAATCATTACAGAGGAGATTAATCTAAAACCGGACAGAATAAGGTTCTACACAGATAGTAAAGTAGTGTTGGGCTACATCTATAATGAGGTCAGACGGTTCCATGTATATGTGAGCAACAGAGTGCATCGCATCAGACAATCTACTCAGCCTGGACAATGGAGGTACGTTTCCTCTGAGCAAAATCCTGCTGATCATGGCTCTCGTTCCGTTCCATCTGCCAAGCTTGAGGCCACAACCTGGCTCACAGGACCCTCATTTTTGCACTATCCATCAGAGCCGCCTTTCGATTGCTCGCGCTCATACGACCTTGTTGACCCAGAGGAAGATGTTGAAATTCGCTCAGAGATTCACGTCTTCTCTACCCACATCAAAGTGGATCAGTTAGGTACCAAAAGATTTGAGCAATTCTCAAACTGGACAACAGTCGTCAGAGCCGTCGCTCGACTGCATCACATTGCCCATTGTTTCACTAAACCAAGTGATGCTAGTCAGTGCACTGGTTGGCATTTGTGCTCAAAGGGCCTATCTGTAAGTGATCTTCTGAAAGCTGAGGAAATAATTTTAAAAAGTGTACAACATGAAGTGTATCAGGAGGAGCTGAAATGCATCACTTCCACAGGGGAAATTCCCTCACATAGTTCACTTTTAAAGCTGAATCCAATCATTGACAGCAATGGGTTGCTAAGAGTTGGCGGACGCATCAGACAAGCAGAGCTTGGAGATAAAGAAATAAATCCCCTCATCATCCCGGCTCACCATCACATCACAGTCCTACTGGTCAGACATTTTCATGAACGTGTGCAGCATCAGGGTAGACATCTGACTGAGGGCAACATAAGGTCTAATGGCTTTTGGATAATTGGGGCCAAGCGATGCATTAACAGTATCATCCAGAAATGTGTCACCTGCCGTAAACTAAGAGGCAAAATAGAGGAACAACAGATGGCCGACCTACCAACGGAAAGACTGCAGATGGATCCACCGTTTTCCTATGTTGGCTTAGATGTGTTTGGGCCATGGGAGGTGATCACACGCCACACAAGGGGTGGCCAGGCCAATAGCAAGAGGTGGGCAGTGTTGTTTACTTGCATGTGTACCAGAGGAGTTCACATTGAGGTTATTGAGTCAATGACTTCTTCAAGTCTCATTAATGCTCTCAGAAGATTCTTTTCTATTAGAGGTCCGGCCAAGCAGCTGCGCTCTGACTGTGGGACGAATTTCGTTGGTGCCTCTAGAGAGCTTAAAATGAGTGAGAACGAGCAAACAGCAGTGAGAGAATACCTCCTTGAGCGAAGATGTTCCTGGGTCTTCAATCCACCACACTCTTCTCATATGGGGGGCGCCTGGGAACGTATGATTGGAATAACGAGACGAATCCTGGATTCAATGCTCCTGAAAGACAGGCACACACAACTTACCCACGAAGTCTTAGTGACATTCATGTCTGAAGTGACAGCCATCATTAATGCGCGGCCTCTAGTCCCAGTCTCCACAGATCCTGAATTCCCTTTCATCCTAACACCTTCTATGCTTCTGACACAAAAAGCTGGTAATCTCCCAACTCCACCAGGCGATTTCAGCAAGAAGGACATGCTCCAGTGCCAGTGGAAACGGGTCCAAGCCCTAGCAGAAACATTCTGGAATAGGTGGAGGAAGGAGTATCTTGGAACTCTCCAGAGCCGTCGCAAGTGGTTTCACAAACATCCAAACATCAAAGAAGGTGACATTGTTCTGCTCAAAGACAAACAAGTCAAAAGGAATGAGTGGCCAATGGGGATAATTGTGAAGGCTATTCCCAGTACAGATGGTCTAGTGAGGAAAGTGGAGGTGAAAACTGTTCAACACGGGACAACAAAAGTTTATCACAGACCCATATCCGATTTAGTATACCTCCTTTCTTCAGACCAGACTATGTAGTCTAGTAAATGTTAGTGTTAATGGTATCTTTAAGATACCAGACGGGGAGTGTTCTGGCTCTGCCTGTTTTAGCTTGTTTTTTGCTCCCCTCTACTGGTCATTTTGTATACCGCTTGTATTTGTGTTATTCGGTTTCCGGGTTCAGAAAATAGCGTGCGCAGCACATGGTAGCGCAATTTTATGTTGTTGCATCATTCTGTCATTAACGGCACTTAACGAGGCACTGCCTGTAAGTAAAGTTTGATTATTATTGATTTATGTTATTCTGTATGTTTATCAAGGATTACATATGGAAATAGTCATTTTCATAATAAGTGATTGTGAAATACGTAGTTCTGTTTATATTATAATATATTTGAATTGCTTAAGCTCATATTAAGCATTTATCTCCCAGTACATTTATGCTGTGTAAACATTTAGCATAATTATCTCATGTTGGATAAAATTGGACTCAACATTTTTCATGTAACAGTTTATTTATACAATCTCTTTGTTTTGTTTTACAGTTTTACACATTTTACTCAGTAAATCAGCTGTCGCTCGACTTCCTGGTGTCAAGTCCGTTTATTGAGTAGAAGTGTTTAGCTTGCTGGATATGAAGCCAGTATACTCAGCGATCGCTTCTCCATAGAGAGGATTATGAGTAATCACTTAAAGTGTGGTCCATTCATTAAACAAATCTATTGTATAACTTGGACAACTGTGGCAGTTTTTTTGGTTAATTTTATGATATGTTTGGTGTGTTTGCATTCGTTTTGAAGCTTGAAATGAAACAGCACGGAATCCCAGTATTCAAATTGAATTCATATTGATTGGTAGATTTAAAAGATTTAAAGATAAAAGATAAAAAGATTTAAAAGACATAACTTTTTTCTTCTTCTTCATAGAAATGCGGTGGAAAACTGATGTTAAAAAATGCAAAGAAAACAAATCTTATGACTGGTAGATGTCACTTTTATTTAGAGTCTTCTATTCATCTCTCACCACGTGTAATCCACGTTGTGAGATTTGAGTCACTCTTAGACTCTTTATGGTGTAACTTATATTTAGGCCACTTTGCCATCGCAATCACTTAAATAAACTGAATTAATTAATGAATATATAGCTGCACATTTAAATCTTGCCCTTTATAGCGCCAAAACCCCCTCACTCACGAGTCATCACATCTCACAAAAGATGGTAAATTGATTGACAAGTCTCTGTTAAACTGAACCAATTAGGGTTGTGTTAAGGAAAAATGAGTTGATGACTGCACTGCACTACACATTATTTTACTGTGATACTTTGAGCTCGAACATATTAAAATAACATGACTAAAGATAAAAGCGAAGAAAAAAGCAGCTGATTGCGCAGCTTTTAATTTTTTAAAAGCTGCCCAAATTTTGTCTACCCATCCAATGCGTTATTCTCCGGTCCAAACCGATCAAAAGAAGCCCAATTGGGCGGCAGCCCACCCAATCTGGCAACACTGTGTGTGTGTCGAACTTTTCATTAGCTGATGGGACACACACTTATAATGTTGTAAAAATGCAAGTGTTTACATTGCTTTATTTTAATTAAAATTTTAAAATCAACTTCTAAATGTCTGTTCAGTAGTCCCTATAACATGACAATTTTAATTTGTGGTGCTTCTAATTAAATGATAAAAAGCAGTTGCAAATGTTGTACAAAAAAATATCATCACTACTCATCTTTGCACCAATAAAATGTAAAAACACAGTTTTTCTACCAATTTTTTTGTAATACCTAATTATTATATTAAAATTTAACTTACATTGGAAAGGTTTTCCGTGACCTCTCCAAAAAGTCTCACGATTTATTTCCAGAACATGATGCATGATGGGATACACTTAGCATAAATAGTGGCTACACAAACACAGAAGAGGAAATGCACAGTCCGCTACAGGAGAGAAACTAGCGCTAGATTGTTGGCATCTTGACGACACGGAAACTGTCAGAAAGTGAACAAAAATATAGAAAAGGGAAAATGAACAGAGAACATCGGAAAAGCATCAATGATATCTATGAAAATGACTTTGTTACTGAAGATAAATTTGGAAAAAGGACCACGGCCAGTCACACAAAGAAAATCCAGTCATCTGAACTCACAGGTATTGAGATTATTTAATATTTCATCACACAGACATAATAGCACAAATTTGATAAATCACTTAAAATCCCAAACATTTGCTCAGTTTGCATGTTTTCAATTGCTGTGTTAAGTGGATAAATAAAGAGAATAAAGTCATGTTTGTTGATGGTCAGGAAGTGATGGTGTGAAGATCAGGAGCTCCAGAGCAGCTGTGGTGTGTTTGGTGCTGCTGTGTGTGCTGACCGCAGCCAAAGTGCTGTGTGTCCACATCCTTACAAAGAGCACAAACTACACACAAGAGAGAGACGGCAGCTACTAACTAAGATCACCAACCTCACAGAAGAAAGAGACCAGCTACTAACCAACAATATGAACCTCACAGAAGAGAGAGACCAGTTGAAATCAGAAAAAAAGTGAACTTCAGGAGCTTTCTGCTGGTGTTTGCCAGTTCTTCAGTCTAAATGGTAACTTGCTCTAAAGCAGACTCAGATTTTAAAGTGGACCGTACTGAATCTGTTGTGTTGGGGTCATGTGGCTACTGCTCGTATTGAACTTGCTTTAGCTCCATGAATATAGTGGTTAATAATAATTTAGGGATGCCAAGTGAGTGTAAATATTAATAGATATTTTAAAACATTACATTATTGTAGTAGATGAGTAAATAGTTAAATAGATGTTGCAACAAGTGGCTTCATATCATCGAGCATAAGCATTTCATTACAGTTCATTTAAAAATTTGCATATGGGACAGGGAGCATGAATAAATGCATTAAGCTTCTGTATGGCATTGTGAATAAAGTAATGGTCCTATAACAATTACAGTAACTCATCCAGTGACAGGAAAAAAGATTAACAAACAACAAGACATGATTAATAAAGATATAAACAGACTCTTGTAAACAACTACAATAATATATTCAGTACTACTACAACTAGCATAATCTTTTTAGCTTGGTGTGGATCACAATTTAGTTCATGGCTTATCTGGTTGTGTTTGTAGGTGGATGGAAGTGTCATCAATCCAGTCTTTACTTCCTTTCCTCTGAGAAGAAGAACTGGACTAAGAGCAGAAGATACTGTACAGAGAGAGGTGCAGATCTGATCATCATAAACAATAGAGAGGAACAAGTCAGAGTCTGTGTGTGTGTAATTGTGGTGTTTAGTTTTAAATGAAAGACAATGTGCTGAAATGGGTCTATGCTGTTATTGTTTCACTTCTCAGGATTTTGTGAAGAACATTTCTGGTGATGCTAAATTCTGGATTGGTCTGACTGACAGAGATGTGGAGGGCACATGGAAATGGGTTGATGGCAGCAAAGTGACCTTTAGGTGAGAAATCACTGAACTGATTATTATTTAATAAAAGATGCTCACAGTCAGTATCATATCACACAGAAAGCAGCTCTGAACATCTAATGCTGATCTGTTGATGCAGGTTCTGGCAGACTGGACAACCGAATAACTTCCAGGGAAAAGAGGAAGACTGTGCTCTAAATCATTCATCAGGATGGGCTGATTATCCATGTGGTGACAAGTATAAATGGATCTGTGAGAAGAGTATTTTTTAATGACTCATTATGATAAATGTATTTTGAACATCCAAATATGTGTTATGATCCCATCTGTTCTGTTTTCCTTGCCCATCTTTGAATTTATCTTGCCTGGATTTGTTTATCTTGTTTGTTTGAATAAATGTTTGTGGCGGTCCCTTATTCTGAAGCAGCCATGTTACAATATGTCTGTTAAACATCAAGTCTTGTGTTTAGACATTTTATCAGGTTTTCTTTGAACAGCACTTTAATTAGGTTATGTAAAAAATAATAAAAAACTTTTTAAAGTTCAGTCAAATTCTGTCACATCTTAAGATTTCAACTAAAATATGTATATGAAAAAGACTTCCGCTTCCGGCCGAATGGAGTGAGCAGCGAAGTTAGGCAGCTCCGCAAAAGTCTTAACAATTTAAATATCCTGGGTCAACGAACATCACCCTTTGTCAGCAATTCACCTATAAAAATAATTTAGGACAATATGTGATATGAAGGGCACTCGGGAATACACACAAAAAACTCTACAAGCCACACCCGCACCGGTTGGCACTGCTCCGGTTAACGATGTCTCTGCTAACAAGGCCTCAACCGGTACTGCGAATGCTATTGCAGCACAGACTGACAAAGCCACGGCTAACACTGCTACAGCTAATGAAGCTCTGGCCTGCTCACAAGTTGAAGGCGTAATGGCGGAAGAAGAAACACCTCTCTCTGTGGGAATATTTCAAAGTGAATTACGTGCCTACCACGAAAATTTAAAGAATGATATTAAAGCGGAAATCGAGATTATGCATCAAGATATACGCAAAGACATCTCATCGCTATGGGAGGAAGCTAAAGCGGACATCAACACGCTCCGAAACGAACTTTCACAGAAAATAGAAACATTGCACAGGGCCCACACTGAAACGGCAGACACACAGAGAGAGATGGAAAGATCTCTCTGTGATGTTTCGGACAAAATAACCGCCATGGACAAAGCACACGCAACCTTACAGAAGGACTACAATAAACTGCAGGAAACATACATGGACCTGAAGAACAGAAGTCGCAGGCAAAACCTACGCGTGGTGGGAATTAGCGAAGATATAGAGGCAGGGAACCCAAGCCGCTTTATAGCGGAGTTTTTTTCAGAAGTGCTCGGCGAAGAAAACTTTGAATCACCAATCCTAATAGATCGAGCTCATAGAACCCTGGCCCCTAAGCCCCGAGCAGGAGAACGCCCGAGAGCGATGATAGCTCGCCTACATTACTACACCGACAAGGAGAGGATTCTGCAACTACCCAGGAGCAAAGGCAACCTATTTTACAAAGGGTCACCTGTACATATTTTTCCGGATATGAGTCCAGAGGTCAGCAAGCTGCGAGCTTCTTTCAACCCGGTTAAGGTGAAACTACGCAACGCTGGAATACCCTACAGTCTGTACTACCCGGCAAAGTTGATCATAATGGTGGACAACACCAAACATTCGTTTACGGGCAGCTGAAAACTTTATCAAAACTCGGGCCCCAACTGCACAGGGATTAGAGGATTAAAGGTATTTGAGTATTCCTTTCAACATACAATTGTGATGCCACCAAGGAAAACATATTAAAAGACACTTCTCTTTTGCCTGTAACACATGGTTTAGAGGATATTGGAGTAAGGTTGATTTGACAAAGAGAAAAGGAGAGGGAAAAAAAAAAAATTATGTGTTGACGGGTGGAATAGATGGAGGTGTGGGTATGTGTGTATATACGTGGGTGTATGTAGGTATATGCATACGTATATTTTATTGTATTTTATTTATTTTTTCTCCTACCCCTTTAAAGGTTTGTTTATTATTTATTTATTTTCTATTTATCTATTTTCTATGCATATTGGACAGTAATCTGATTTAAATTTCACGTTTGGGGAAGGGGGTAAGGAGTCAAATTTAATTGCTATACTAGATTTGATTTGTGTTTACTTCTATTCAATAAGAGTGGGCCACAACTACAAGTGATCTGACCCAGGAGTATATAGTATACAACTTTAGGAGTTAAGTGGTAAGTCAAGTGTCCATGGACTTAGGGAGTAGGAACTTAGGGATCTTTATGAGGATCTTTTTTGTTCTTTGTTTTTAACCCTAGCACGTTTAGTTTAGGGATGTTGAAAAAGTTCATATGTTCAGATTTTGTTCTACTTCAGAGGATATCACACAAGATAGTTTTCACTGCCATGCATTAATTAAATATGACCAAGGTTAACACCATGTTGGCTAAAACAATTCCGAACAACTTGGTCAAATTTGTGACTTGGAATTGCAAAGGGCTTAATGGAACCATAAAACGGTGTAATATTTTAGCACATTTGAAAAAATTAGATATGGATATTTGCTTTCTACAAGAAACGCACTTGAAAAATCAAGATCACAACAGATTACGCAATAAATGGATTGGACAAATATTTCACTCTAACTTCGGTGCAAAGAGTAAGGGCACAGCAATATTAATTAAAAAAACAGTACCGTTTATCGCTTCAAAGATAATACCGGACTCTCAAGGTAGATTCATCATTGTCACTGGTAAACTTTATGATAATTTGATCACATTAGTAAATGTATATGCGCCCAACGTTGATGACGAACAATTTATAAACTCATTGTTATCAAAAATACCTGACATGGACTCTCATCAACTGATAATTGGGGGAGATTTTAATTTAGTGCTTGATTCTGACCTGGATAGGTCATCACGTAGACCGGTTACGGTGACTAAAATGGCAAAAAGTGTTAAGAAATTTATGAATACTTATAAAATAATAGATCCATGGAGAACCCTGCACCCCAACACACGGCAATATTCTTATTACTCCCCAGTTCATCAGACTTATACCAGAATAGATTACTTTTTAATAGATAGTAAACTCTTTCAACAAACGAAACATTGTAATTATGAAACACTAATGTTGTCAGACCATAGTCCTCTAACTCTGCATTTAACTTTCGGATATAATCAAACATCAAGGATCTGGAGGTTTGACAACAGCGTACTATCAAGCAAAGAAGGAACAGAAGAAATAAAAAATCACATAAATTTGTATTTATCATTTAATGACACTCCAGACGTCACAAAATCCACCCTCTGGGAAGCGCTAAAGGCATACATTAGAAGCCAGGTAATTTCATGGAAAAGCCTGAAAAATAAGCAACAAAGGGAAAGAGAAACTCAACTAAAAAAAGAAATAACAGAAACAGATAGACAACATTCATCTAGTCCCTCAGTAATTCTACATAAGAAAAAGCTGGCTCTGCAGACAGAACTGGAATTAGTATACACTACAAAAACAGTTAAAATGTTGACCAAAGCAAGGCACAGATATTATGAACAAGGGGAAAGAATGGGCAAGATTTTGGCTCAACAAATTAAAAAACAGACTGCATCAAGGTTGATTACGGAAATCCGCACGGATTCAGGCCAAGTTACAAGAGACCCACAGGAGATAAATGATACATTTAAATATTTTTATAAAAAACTATACACTTCAGAATCCAAGACGAACCCCACACTCATAGATATGTTTTTGATAAAATGTCTATTCCAGCAATTAGTTTAGAAAATCTAGAACAACTGGAAAAACCCATAACAGAGCAAGAAATTGAACAAGCTATAAACAGTATGCAAAATTCTAAAGCGCCTGGTCCAGACGGCTACACTTCAGAATTTTACAAAGCCTTTAAAGAGCAGATCTCGAAATTGCTGTTAGATGTATTCAATGAAGCCTTACATAGGGGCTCTCTACCTCCAACATTTTACCATGCAAGCATTTCTCTTATTCACAAAAAAGACAAGGACCCCCTTAGACCCCGCGTCTTATAGACCGGTGAGCTTACTCAACGTAGACAATAAAATACTTGCAAAAATTGTAGCTACACGACTGGAAACAATCTTGCCGACAATCATTTCACAGGACCAAACTGGGTTTATCAAAAACAGACAGTTGTTTTTTAATATTAGAAGATTACTAAATATAATTCACACTCAGGATAAAAAAAATCTACATCCTGAAATTTTACTCTCCTTGGATGCGGAAAAAGCTTTTGACAGGGTCGAATGGGATTATCTCTTTTCGACCCTGTTAAAGTTCGGATTTGGCCCTAATATTATATCTTTGGTAAAATTATTATATGCCCAACCCCATGCTTCAGTGCGGACTAACAATGTGCATTCAACTTATTTCCCTCTCAGCCGCTCGACTAGACAGGGCTGCTCGCTCTCGCCATTACTTTTTGCAATAGCCATTGAACCCCTGGCTCTTTTATTACGGGCAACGGAGGAGTTCAGTGGGTTTGAAAGGGGAAAAAAAGAACATAAAGTTTCTTTGTACGCGGATGATCTGTTACTATATATTTCAAACCCTGTTAAGTCTGTTCCTGTGATATTGGAAATTTTGAAGGAATTTGGAGCAATATCAGGTTACAAATTGAACTTATCAAAAAGTACCTTATTTCCAATTAATTCTAAAGCCTGTATGAATACTAATGTGTTTAATATCTTTCCCTTTTCAATCTCAACTGAATTTAAATATCTTGGGATAACTATTACGCAGGAATATAACGGCCTCTTTAAGCACAACTTTTTGAAATTATATGATCAAACGAAAAAGGATATAGATACATGGAAGAATCTACCACTTTCATTAGCAGGTCGAATAAATATTATTAGAATGAATGTTCTGCCTAAGTTTCTGTTCTTGTTCCAATGTATTCCTATTTGGATAGCCAAGGCATTTTTTAATAAACTAGATTCCCTCATGTCATATTTTATATGGAATGGAAAAACTCCAAGAATCAAGAAAATGTTCTTGCAGAGACCAACTTGTTGGGGAGGAATGGGATTACCCTGTTTACGACGTTACTACTGGTCATGTAATATCCGCTCAATGACGTTTTGGTTGTCCACTCAGGTGTTAAAGTCCACTCTTGCCCCCTGCTCACTCAGCCTTAATGAAAGACATAATGGTTCATTTGAAATTGGAGAAAATTAAATACTTGTTGAGGGGGGAAGTCTGAATTATTTTATTCAATGTGGCAAACTTTCATAGATCACTTTGGTGAGAATGTTTAACTGATTGGCTTAGTATGGAAATGGCAATGATGTCCTCTGATGTTTGTTGTTTGTTTTTGTGTTTATGTCTTTCTGTATTTGATATGCAAAAAAACTCAATAAAGAGAATAAAAAAAAGAAAAAAAAGAAAACAACAATTATTTTGCAAGAAAACCAGAAGTTTATTTCATTTGTTATGGTCATACGTGCGATTTATGTTGTATTTTTTTATGTTATGGTACAAATTCATAGTGCCGAGTTAATTTGTTCTCACGTGGTGTCATTCTGCTTCACGTGCATGCTTTACATGCATGTCGCTGTGATGTACATGTGCCTGGAAGGAGATATGTGTTTATTATTAGCAACGTGATATTGTGAACCATTGAAATAATTATTGTGTATGTTAATTTACTGGTATGTGGAGATACTTACCTAACGTGATGTTATAATTGACTAAATGCAATCGTGCATTTCTGGCCTTTTGAACAGGTCAGGTTTTGGAGACTGATTTTCTTTGATGGCGAGCCAACCGATTCGAACACTGGAAAAGAAAGAAGAAAATTCATCCTACAGGACCAGGAGAGTATCGTGATTCTAAATTATTTTTTTTCCTGCTCAAGGTAAAACTATTCCTGCACAGAGACTCTGTTTTTCCTATACGGGACTGAGAACTGTCTGAGTTAATTAGAAGAAGGAACTCATATCAGTTGGGAAAATTTGGAAATCGAACTTAATGTGTGATATCACAAAATTGTTGTTGAATCTGAAGAAACTGTTGTCACTCTCCTGTTGAGTACATGGTAAATGTAAACTGACATGTGAAATTGACAGTGATTCACAAAGTGATTTGTCCTTTTATTTCTTTTCATTGTATTGCTGTAATTTACTTTGAATTATTTGTTTTATTTATTTTATTGTAAGTGTTTACTTTTAAGAAGGGGAAAGGCCTGCATTTGAGAAAAACATTCATAAACATTCTATATACTTACCTTAATTGTGGTTTTCTGTCGTCCTTCAGCAATCACTCTCTACCTTCATAGTCGAACATACTAGACTTCTGATTTCCTGATTGGTCTATAAAAGTGATAATCTAAATTACAAGTAGTACGACCCGTTACACGGGTATTTCATGCATACAGAAAATTTGCATACTATGCGCAGCATACATACTGCATGCTGCAGAAATAGTAAGAGTATGATAGTATGGCATTTCGAACACAGCCTAGGTCTCGAGTTATCTGTCAGTAAATGTGTTAATAGATTTGAACTATACTTAGTATGAAATAAATGTATTTTAAATCATCTTTTTTATTTATAACTAGGGTCTTGTCCTGCTCCCCTATCCATCATGTCTGCTCCTTGTTACTTCCTGTGTTCCCTTTGTTTACTTCCTGGTAGGGCTGGGCGATATATTGCATGCGCTATCAGTGTTGAATCACCACAATCATTAAAACATTTTCCTTTTAACTTCTAAACAATTTTCACGAATAATGCATCATATTCACTAATATTAAATCTGGAGTATTTACAGTGTGAAAACCATAATTGCTTATGACGATGTATTTCTGATGTTTCTAATTATTGAATTTTCCACTGTTATACTATGTAAGTTAATTGGTGGAGTATATATTGTTGATTGTTTATTTAAACTGTAGGCTTGTATAATAGTGATAAATTATACAATTAATTAATTAATTAGCTACTATTGTGTTATTTTTAAGCCCCACAAAAGCCACAAACACATTATAAAACACCATAAAGTCTTTGTGCACTATATTTCAAGTGTTCTGAAGCCGTTACACAGTTTAATGTGAGGTACAGATGAATATTTAAGTCAAATTTCTCTCCGCTGCAGCTGTCTTTCATCCTCCATTCAGCATTCAAACTGCGTGCCGCTTTCGGTTACTAGAGACGATAAAACTCTCTCCACTGTTGCTATTATACTTGATCTGTAAATAAAGTTCAATGGTTTTACATAAAAGGATTTTATCTAGCTAGAGTCTCGTGCTGTTTCTAAATCTACCGGGTGTCTGTTAGATCACAACACTGTTGTAGAAAGCACTATGAATGGTTCTTCATGAGCACAGTAACTGAAATTTAAAACGGTTTAAAGAAAAGGCTCAATAAACTGTCGCACAGATTTAATACACTACGCATTAATATCTCTTTCCTTTGTGCTTTGAACTTCTCTATGCGGACTCCGGAGCGCTGCGCTTGCGCACTGTGACTCAGTGTTGCTTCAAGCGCATCATACTGTGCACGGGATATGCATAAGTTCTTATATTGGAGCCTTTCGTATTATAATATTTTTGCGCAATGAAAGATTATTAATAGCCTTTCTTGTTCGTCTCATCTGTCATATGGTGCTGCCACTGTGCAGTACGTTTAAAAGAAATGTCTTTTAATTTTACAGTATATATACACTGAACAAAATTATAAACGCAACACTTAGCGAATAATGCTTCTTTGGAATGCATCGTATTGAAGTGATGATAGTAGTCAGTGTGTAAGTGTCATTGACTGCAGTTGGTGAATACAAGGAGTCCTTATAAAGATGAAAACGAAGAGGCACATATCAGAACCAGGTGCACAGCAAAATCCCCGGTGTCAAATTAACACCGCTCGATGTCTATATGTGTCCACACTACAGAGTGTTAAAAGTAACACTGAAGTGGTGTGAAATTAACACTGCCGGGTGTCTATATGGGTCCACACTACAGTGTTAAAAGTAACATTGAAGCGGTGTTAAAGTTAATGAGGTAATTAAGAGATTCATTGAATGATGATTAAGCATTATTGAACACACCTGATGTTAACAAGCAGAATCACCAAAGAAGAAAATCACAAGTTTTAAGTCACCCTTATAGTGGTCAGTGTTTACTTTAGTTGGACTCTTGACCCTTGACTTTTTAATATTATGTTTGGCTGCTATAATTGAATTATAACAGCCAGACTTTTGCAAAGAGCAAAAATCATGAGGTGGTGGTGTTGATGATTATGTTCTAACATAATTTTTTTTTTTGGCCTGAATCTCTGAATTCATTTAGAGTCTAATATTTGAGTTAAATTTTCTTTATTGAATACGACAGCCTTGTGATTCCACAGTGAACAATTCTGTATTCTCTATAAATGTTAATCTACAAGCTATTCTGATGCAAAAAAAAAACTTCAGAAAAGTCTTTTAGGCACACACAGACATCAAGGATCAGAGTATGAACCTCAACAACGGTGACTAACAGCATATTCAGATAAACAGATAAACTCTGAAAATCACAAAACAAGCTACTAAAAAGTCACATAAAATAGCAAAAAGAAAATAAAATAGTAAGAATAAAATAAATTACAAAGACAATTCTGCTCATAATTTATTCATGCCACAATGCATGATGGAGCCATGAATGAGTTTTGATTGGCTACAACATGCTTTTTTGATGGTCACCGTTGTTGTGATTCTCACACTGATTCTGGATGTCTGTGTGTCTAAAATAAATACAATACTAATTTTGATTAAAAAAAAGTTTTAAAAACATGTTTCATTATACTGAAAATGTCAGATCTTATATTGTTCACAAGGTTGACGTAAACAACAAAGAAAACCTAATTCAGTTATTCAGGGGCCTGTACCATGAATGGGTATGATTTGGAAAGGCACGCGCGTCTTAATAGAAGGTCTAACAGCTGGAAACGCATATCAGAGGAAAAACCATGCCCTGAGGTCAAACAAACTGCCTGTAGAGCTCAGAAACAGGATTGCATCAAGCCACACATCTGGGGAAGAGTTCAGAAAAAAATTCTGCTTCATTGAATTTTCACAGAAGCATGTCGTCTCTGTTACTCTTAATAGAAGAAGTTTGAAACAACCAGGGGCCTGTACCATGATGGTAGATGAACAAATTCAGAGTTATAGGATTAGTTTTGAGTTGACAAAACCAAACCACTCCAATCTGGCTTTGTTGGTACCATGAAGCTGATCATCAGCTTTCTCTGTCAACTCAGGCTTGATCCTGAGTTAATGGAGCGCGTGCACATGAATGTGTGACATCACCGGCGAACAGCCAATCACAACACAGAGCAAGTGTGACATCACTGCCAAACAGCCAATCACAACACAGAGCAAGTGTGATTCACTTCACGCGAGAGAGCCAGCGAGATTCAAAACTCTTTTGTTAAAGGTTAAGAGATTAAAGAATGAGGAATTTAAACACATTTCCACTGAAGTACTTGTCCATGAAAGAGGACAAATAAAGGAAATGATCTTGCTCTATCAGTGCAGTCACAAGTGAAACTTGTGAAGTTAGTTTATATAGTTAATATATAGTGATAGAGACTCAAACATGTAAGGTCACATGTAGCCATTTTTAAAGTGTTATCTATTGATTCTACAGCTTATTTATATTATATATGATCTGTATATATTAATATTCATTTAATATGAATGCTTTATAATAATTGTTAAACTAAAAGTGCTTGTGTGTAATGGAGTAGTAATAATATAAATCATATTATAATTCTATAAATAATATATGAATTGTAATTATATATATATATATATATATATATATATATATATATATTTTTTTTTTTTTTTTTTCTTTTTTTTTTTTTAAGGTACTTCATAGTGAGCTTTAATTTGTAGGATGAGAAACTGGGGGAGTGACATTTTTGTGTCAGACATGTGTCACTTTGCTCACATCTGATTGGTCCAATTTCAGTTTGAGATCTCTAACTCAGAACATAACCCCGGAGCAGGTTAGCTGTGCAGTGTATGTTACTATGGCAATGAACGCAGCTAAAAGCCAAGCCACTTTCATGGTACCTAAAACCTAGGATTGGTGCAAACTAAACTGAAACTTACCTGGCTAGCCAGCTAATCTTCATGGTACAGACCCCTGGACTTGTCAAAAGGATGCACCATAATTTAATTTTATTATTTTTACTTTTATTTATTTTCATTTATTATTTGATTTTTTATGTATTATTCTTATTTTTTATCAATTTTATTTTGTGTCTGTTATAGAATTTAAGCAAATGTAAATTGTGTGCTTTTGTGTGGTTATAAAATAAATTCATTTTTGTCAAGCTGTTGTTTATTCACTCTCATTTGTTATACTCATCACGAGTTCAGTTCTTCATTTAAATTTTATGATCCAACAATTAACAAACTTTAAACACATTTTAAATTTTAAGCAAACTAATACTGTAGTTGCTTTTTAAAAACCAACATAAAACTGCTCGTCCCCACAGCCATGTACAGAGGGAACGTGCTTTATTTTGAGGTCAAAAACTGTTTTTTCTACCATTTAAAATAAAATAATGTATACATAACTATCAAATAAATGACAGAAAAAATTAAAATGCCACATAAATATTATAGAAACATATATAAAATATTATATTAAATTATAATATATATTATATTAAAAAAGAAAATATTATATAATATTATTTAAAAGATTTTTAAAAAAGCATTAAGCTGTCATTTATGTGTATTCATGATGTCAAAAGGTAATCTAATAATGTGGTCTAAATAATTTTAGTAAACTAAATAGTTTAAATGTTAAAAAAAGAAATACATTTTAAGACATCTTGCCATACCAGGCTATTCGAACCAAATGTATTTACTCAGTATTACTACTTGTTTTTTATTATAGCCCGTGATAATTAATACATTACAAAAACATGAATTGAATGTGATTTTTCTCCAATGAGGAGGCGGAACACTTGGCAAATTTCTCTACGGCACTTATATTATTGCACTGGTTAACTGCGAGCAGACGATGTCGCTTGTCAGATTTCCCTAACAAGCAACCATATTTTTTTAAATAAGCCCAAAAAACCGCGACCAGGGATTTTTCCCCGCAACTTTACAAAAAAAGAAGCCCAAAGTCGCTTATAATACGCGGACTTGGCAACTGTGCTTCAGCGACTTTTTATAGTACAAAATCGCTGTCAATCAAAAGGAGATGCAGTCTTTCGACAGAACCTCCAATCATCACGCAGAAGCCCGGAGTCCAGGCCAGCCCACTCCTCCATTCACCCCCAGAGACGCTGAGCGTCCATGGGCGGGACATAATCGCAGCATTTATCCAATGACCGTCTAGTTTTGAAGCACTGAAAAAAACAGTTCAAAGCAGACCCATTGAAGTCAATGGACGCTAGGCTTCAACAGGGAAATACACTGTGACGCTACGGGAATGTATGAGAAGGAAATCGAGTCAGCCGACCTGCTATATGTAGCTGATTCTGAACGAACTCGTCTTCGAGATGAACGTGTTCTAACGCATTTTTAGTCAATAAAATATTAACACAATAGTACATATTTGACCATTAATTTTTTGACATTATAGGGGAAGCCGAGCTTCCCTTTCAGTCTTAAAGAAATCCCCACTGCTCAACAAAGCAGTTTATAAAGACAGTAGACATTTCACAAGTTTATTTTCTTTATCGACAAAATCAACTCATGTCAGAGACAGAGTTTAGGATAAGGAATATTAACATTGTTGCTGTTTAATTACATGGTGAATCCATCATGGTGGAGAAAATTTATCGTAGCTGGTGATGTTAATCGCAGGTTAGAATTCTAATCCCTGATTTGTTAATCTGAGTTTAAAATTAAGTGGTGCAACAACTCAATTAAAAATAAAACCCAGTGCTTAATTTAATCCTTGTTGGTGCAACCCACCCTAACTGATATGCATTTAAAAACAGAGGAAGACAAATGAATCAGAATCAGAAAGAGCTTTATTGCCAAGTGTGTTTACACACACAAGCAATTTATCTTGGTATTAGAGGAGTTTCTAGTACAGAAAGTACAAACATAGTGCAGACATGCATCAAAGTAAGGTAATAAAACACTAATATTAGAGAGAATAGACACTAGTAATGAAAATATACAGAAAAAGGACAAATGTCCATTGACAGAACTGTGAATGTGCATATGTGCTATTTACAGATGAAGGTTTGATGAGTTATTTACAGATGTACAGTACTGACGTGTGTTATGTGTTGTTCAGGTGGGATATGGCCTGGGGAAAAACTGTTATGAATAATAAACTGAATAATGATAATAAAATGAGTAGAACAATAAAACGATTAAAAAAAACATTCATCTGAAATAATCAACAATCCATTCATTACTTGTTCTAATAATCTTTGATTAATTATCATTTAACTCGAACTACTACTCTGTAATTAATCCAATTTCAGACATGCATTTTTTTATGACTGGTTAAAGCAGAAAAATGAGTGAAACTCTTCCCACATGAATGACAGTGATACGGCTTCTCTCCAGTGTGGATCCTCTCATGTCTTGTCAGATATTCTGAGCGTTTGAAGCTCTTGTCACAGTGTGAACACTTGTAAGGTGTTTCTTTCGTGTGAACTGTCCTGTGTACTTTCAGTGCACCATCTGTAAAAAAAGCCTTACCACACTCAGAGCAAGCATGATCCTTCACACCGCTGTGTCTTTTCTGGTGTAGTTTTAAACTACCCATCTGACTAAAACTCTTTCCACACAAAGAACACACGTAAGGCTTCTCCTTTGTATGAACTTTCAGGTGATCCTTCAGGAAATCTGCCCTAAAAAACTTTTTATCGCATTGATCACAGCTATATAGCCTTTCTCTAGAATTACTAAGCAGATGTACTTTAAAAAAGCACGATTTTCTGAAACTCTTCCCACATTGATCACATGTATGTGGCTTTTCTCCAGTGTGGACTTTCAGGTGTTCTTTAAGGCTTCCTTTTTGTGTATAACTCTTCCCACATTGAGGACACGTGTGCGGTTTCGCTCCTGTGTGGATTGTCATGTGTTCGTTGAGACCTGTTTTATGTATGAAACTCTTCCCGCACTGATCACATGCATATGGTTTATCTCCAGTGTGGATTTTCATGTGTTTGCCAAGGTTTGCTTTATGTGAGAATCTCTTCCCGCACTGATCACAGGTGAACAGCCTCTCCCCAGTGTGGACTTTCATGTGTACTTTAAGGCCTCCTTTTTGTGTATAACTCTTCCCACATTGAGGACACGTGTGCGGTTTCGCTCCTGTGTGGATTGTCATGTGTTCGTTGAGACTTGTTTTATGTATGAAACTCTTCCCGCACTGATCACATGCATATGGTTTCTCTCCAATGTGGATTTTCATGTGTTCCTTAAGGTTACCTTTATGCGATAAACTCTTCCCGCACTGATCACATGTGTATGGTTTCTCTCCAGTGTGGATCCTCATGTGATCATTAAAAGACACTTTATGTATGAAACACTTCCCGCACTGATCACATGCATATGGTTTCTCTCCAGTGTGGATTTTCTTGTGTATGCTAAGGTTTCCTTTATGTGCAAAACTCTTCCCGCACTGATCACATGTGTATGGTTTCTCTCCAGTGTGAATCCTCATGTGATCATTAAAAGACACTTTATGTATGAAACACTTCCCGCACTGATCACATGCATATGGTTTCTCTCCAGTGTGGATTTTCTTGTGTATGCTAAGGTTTCCTTTATGTGCAAAACTCTTCCCGCACTGATCACATGTGTATGGTTTCTCTCCAGTGTGGACTTTCATGTGTACTTGAAGGTTTCCTTTATGTGCAAAACTCTTCCCGCACTGATCACATGCATATGGCTTCTCTCCAGTGTGGACTTTCAGGTGTACTTTAAGGTTTGCTTTATATGGGAAACTCTTCCCGCACTTATCACATGTGTATGGCTTCTCCCCAGTGTGGATCCACATGTGTTTGTCAAGGTTTCTTTTATATGGGAAACTCTTCCCACATTGATCACATTCATACGGCCTTGCCAGAGCGTGGATTTTCTTATGTTCATCAAGGCTTTGTTTTTGTGGGAAACTCTTCCCACATCGATCACATGTGTGTGGCTTCTCTGCAGTGTGAATTATCATGTGTTCAATAAGGTTTCCTTTTATTGTGAAAATCTTCTCGCACTCATCACATGCATATGGCTTCCCTCCACGATGAAATATTATGTCAAGGTCAAGATTTTGCTTGCTTGAGAAACTCTTTCCGCAGTGAGAGCAAGTGAAACGTTTATTGTCGTTTATCAATGAGGAGCTCCAGGATATCTCTTCAGTTTTGACCTGATGTTTCTCCCCCACTTCAATGAGTTCTTCAATCTCCTTGTTCTCTTCTATCAGGTCTAAAATGAAAGTCAAAAGTTTGATTTTCAGCAAATCACTAAAACATTACTAAAATAAATTAATGAAATGAAATTAAAAATCAAAGAGAAATGTGAAAGGAAAACGACACGTGAATCCTGACATAACAGTAGAAATATGAACATTCTGATGCGTTCATTTGAATTATTGAATTATTATTTTTAAACATTACAGATTGAACAAATTGAACATTTTTGTAATGAGAACTACTAACTATATATATTTCATGAACTATATTTTAAGTCCGGGATGTAAAATGTTTAAAATTTTAGTCATATAAATATAAAATGGTTCAGATTGTCATGTTGCACACAGCGGGGAGGAGCGAGGACATGTAGAATACCTTAAATAAACAGTATTTAATGACCAAACCAAAGGGAAAATTAACAAAGAACAAAGCAGGAGACCTGGTAGACATACAATGCAAAACACAGGACACTGGAAAACACTGGGTTTAAATAACGAGGAACAAAGCGAGGATAATCAAACACAGGTGGAAACTAATAAACTTTAATGAGGACAGAAACCAGAAGCAGAATCAGAAAGAGCTTTATTTCCAAGAGTGTTTGCACACTGTGGGATTACAAATTTATAAAATGATAGATTTAGGTTCCAATGTGTGTTTTACATTTTGAGGTGAAGATGATGACATTCTAAGAACATCAATTCAGGTAGCCCAGGTGTCTGAGACATTAACCTTTTGTCTTTATGCACTTCCTGACCTAAGTTAAAGGTGAATGCTAAGCTCAAGGCACAGCTGTGCCTTTGTCTCTATGATAAAGTGAAGGTATGGGCAATACTGTCAGGCTGATTGGATTAGCACCTATGCATTTGAATGACACTGTTATGCTGATGAGGTCAGGGCAGGGGAAATTCTGGTAATGGGCTGATTCCTGTACTGCATTTGCATGCTTTGTTTAGATGTCTCCACCTCTATGTGTCCCTCCCCCTTGAAAGGTATAAACTCTACTGTGCTGAGCAATAGTTAGACTTGGATGACTGCAGCGACGCACAGCGAGTTCTCAATAAAGAGTAACTTCTGCTTGAAAGATATCCCAACGTCTCCTGGTCTCTGCTTCGAAGAGGAAAAAGTTTCCAACAGATGGTGCCGTGACCCGGATAGAGCTCCTCACCTGAATCCAGATTGAAACTTCAAGCTCAAGATCTGATTTCGTTCCAGTCTGAATCTTTCTGTACAACCAAGAGTTGGTGAGTGTCACTCTATCCAAAAGAACCTAAGACCAGAACAAATTTGTTATCCTCTGCGCCGTCAGAGAAGAGTTAACAGACAGCTGTAGGGTTTGGTTTAACTAAGTTTATCCTCTAAAAATGTCTTTTTAGAGATGAAGGTTATCCTCTGTTCAGGCAGGGAAGTTTAATATTACGTGCTAATATTTGTTATCCTCTGTTTCGGCAGGGAAGAATTGGTTATCCTCTGTTCAGGCAGGGAAGATTAGCATTGCGTGCCAATATTTGTTATCCTCTGTTTTGGCAGGGAAGAATTGGTTATCCTCTGTTCATGCAGGGAAGATTAGCGTAAAGTGCTAGTAATTTGTGTTATCCTCTGTTTTGCCAGGGAAGGTTAACACTAGTTGATCTGTGTTAACAAGTGTACTCTCTGTTGATCAGAGAAGTTTTAGTGTTTTGATTGTGTGGTAACAAAGAAACTCACAAAAATGTTTAGAAAGAATGCTAGACTGATCCCCACAACTGAAAAAGGTGGTCTTGCGACTCCTTTGTGGTCAGATAGTGAATTCAAAACGCTGTTAGGGGAACAAATGGACCTAATAGTCACTGAAAAAGTTAGACAAGAACTAACGCAGAAATATGAGATTCATCCAGACAAGATTTGGTCTGTAGATGAGTGTAAAAAGGTGCTAGGAGCATGTATTCGAAAGAACAATGTGAAAGGCATTATCTGTTGTCACAGAGAATTCAGTTTAGCGCTAGCTACACAACAGTCTCAGCGTAACTCAGAGCTAGAGGAACAGAACAAAGAGCTCCATGCTAGAGTATCCACTTTGACTAAAAAATTGAACCTCAAGAAAGCTGCAGCAAAAACTGATGTGGAAGTTATTCAGCCTGATAACATTTACCCTGATTTACAAGCGTTTTTTGAAACAGATGTAGCTCTCCAATCAGTAACTGATGTGCCTGTAAATTCCGTCAATGTGTGTGGTGCTAGGAGAAGATCTCAGGGAATTGAGGGAATTGAAAGTGTTCCTCCCAACTCTTCTGTTGTCCAAGTACACACTGTTGCCAAAGCGCTAGAACCTAAAGATATAGAGAGACTATCCCAGAGCTTACCCTCAGCACGCACAAATTTTTCTGAATTTAGAAGAGCATTGATCAGTAAAATGCGTCTCTATGACATGTCGTTAACAGAAGTCACACAGCTGATGTCACAAATTCTAACTGAATCTGAATTCAACAGTTTTGAGTCTGCTGTTACTTCTGAACTACAACATGCCAGTAAAAGCGATTTGAGAGAAGGTGTTTTGAAAATTCTAAAGAATATCATGGGACCCAAAATAGACTGGTCCAGAATCACTAACTGTGTGCAAAGGAAAGAAGAATCTGTGAGTGAATATACGGAGAGATTTTGTCAGTCAGCTGTAATTTACAGTGGAATTGTCGATGACCCTGAAAGTGTGCTAGAGAACAAGGGACCCCTGGTTCGTATCTGGTCAGATGGCCTTGTAGCCGAATACAGAAAAGCTTTACCATTTTTAGATCTAACTTGGTCTAACAGAACTCTCAGAAGTAACCTAGACAGGTTAGCTACATGGGAAAGAGATGCTGATGTCAAGGCAAAAGTAAGAGTAGCAGCAGTTACGTTTAACACAAGGAAACAAGACAATAGATGGGCTAAAAGAGAAAGCAAATGCAAATATTGTGGAAAATTAGGACATTGGGAGAAAGAGTGTAGGATGAAGTTGCAAGATAGTAAAAGAAATGCTATGCATAATTCTGCTCCTTCTCAGCCTGCACACAACCCTGAAGTAGTTCCGCCAGTGACCACTGAAACTGTAGGACAGCTAGTTCAGGCTCTTCTAAGAGCACAACAAGACCAAGAAAAAAACTAATTGTTGGGGCTGTGAGTAGCTACCTTTCCCCTGTAATCCAACACAATGACCAAAGAATTTTTGTGAAAGGTAGCATAAAAGAGAAAGAGATTGATTTTTTGCTTGATACAGGTGCAGAAATTACAGTAATCCCTACAAAATTGGCACAAGGTTTAAACATCCCATACAAGAAAACCAAACTTTGTTTAACTGGTGTAATAGGAGAAGATTCTGTTTTGTATGAAACTCCGCCCATAGAGGTACAATTTGGCCCAAAAACTCTGACTACAAAATTGCTATGCGCTCCATTAAATACAGGTGCAATTTTAGGCATGGATCTTCTGAGACAAATAAATCTAACTTTAGACATGTCCTCAGAATCTACTAGCATAAAGATTTCCTCAGCACAGATTTCTACCAATAATGCAACCCCTCCCGAGTATGCTTTCTTACAGAATCATCCAATTTGGGCTAAAGACAAGGATGATTGTGGGTTGTTGACAGGTGTAGAACCAGTTAAATTGACAGGAACTCCACCTCCGGTCACCAAACAATATCCTATTAATAAGGAAGCTATACAGGGAATCAAACTTATTGTAGAAAATTTGCTGACGCAAGGAGTGCTAGTTAAAACCAACAGTCCATGTAATTCACCCATATGGCCCATCAAGAAATCTAATGGAACATGGAGACTTACAATAGACTACAGAGTAGCCGATAAAAATATTGATAAAATCACCCCCCTAGTGGCAGATCCATCTACAATTTGTAATGGCTTACCATTAGATTGTAAGATTTTTTCAGTAATTGATATGTCTAATGGATTCTTTTCTGTACCGTTGCACTCTGACAGCCAGCCATGGTTAGCTTTCACAGTTGACTATGAACAATACCAGTGGACACGATTGCCACAGGGATTTCAAAACTCCCCAACCCTATATCATCAGGCTGTCAGACGTGATTTGTGTGACCCAGAATGTCCGGTAAAACAGTCCACTATGATCCAATATGTCGATGATATTTTGATTGCCTCAACAGATCATGAGGTACATCAAACTGAATTGGCATCATTGTTGGACTATTTGCATAAAAAAGGACACAAATGCAGCTTTCACAAAGCTCAAATTGCTAAAAAGCAAGTCACATTTCTGGGTCAAACAATTGGTGCAGGAAATAGATCCATTACACAGGATCGAGCGGCTTCAGTCAAAGCCATACCTCCGCCTTAAACTCATTAAAAGACCATTAAACCATTAAAACACTCCGCTCATTTTTAGGAACAACAGGTTATTGTAGACCTTGGATTGAAGACTATGCCTCGATTGCTCAGCCTCTCTATGATTTGTTGAAAGGCCATGGTAAAGATTCAGATACTGTTTGTATGGAAGAACTTCATCTCAAAGCTTTTAATGATTTGAAGAGAGCACTATGTCAAACACCAGCATTAGGAATTGCCCAATCTGATAGACCCTTTGTGCTTTATGTCCATGAACACTTAGGCTTTATGACTGCATGTCTAATGCAAGATCATGGGGGCAGCTTACGCCCAATTCATTACTATTCCGGTAAACTTGACATAGTCGCTCAAGGTATGGGTCCATGCCTCAGAGCAGTACAGGCAGTTCATCTAGCGCTTCAGGCTTCATCAGGAATGGTGTTAGGTCAGACTGTAAACGTAAAATGCCCTCACGCAGTGTCCGCACTGATGAATCAAGCAAAAGTCACTTCTGTCACCTCCTCCCGTTGGGGAAATTGGCTAGCAACTCTCACAGCCCCGAATATTGTTATACAGCGTGCACCAGTCACGAACCCATCCTCATGTATGATGTCTGCAATGACTGAATTTGTGTTAGAGGATGAAGGCGAAATGACTCATGATTGTGTTACGCTTACATGTGCAGCAACAAGTGAAATAGCAGAAACTCCCATAGAGAACGCAGAATTGGAGTTGTTTGTTGATGGTTCAGCTCAAGTTATTGAAGGTAACAGACGAGCAGGATATGCAGTAACTTCCACCACTGAAGTAGTTGCTTCAGGTCGTCTTCCAGATCATTTTTCAGCTCAAGCTGCAGAACTAGTAGCCTTAACTAGAGCATGCACGCTAGCTTCAGGATCGGTTGCAAATATCTACACAGATTCCAGGTATGCTTTTGGGGTAATTCATGATTTTGGTGTCATTTGGCAAACCAGAAAATTTCTAACTTCTGCTGGATCCCCCATTAAGCATGCTGGATTAGTGAAAGATTTAATGTTTGCCATGAAACTCCCAAAGAAATTAGCGGTGATCAAAGTGAAAGCACATCTCACAACTAATACTATGGAAGCTAAAGGTAATGCTCTTGCTGATGTAGCGGCTAAACAGGCTTGTTTCTATGCAACTGCACAAGTGTGTTCAGGTAGTACAGCACAGAAGGCAATTCTGCCTCCTGAATCAATCATTGATCTGTACAAAGATGTTCCTCTGTATGAAGCATGGACATGGTTAGACAAAGGAGCCACTGTGGATTCATCCGGCTGCTGGACCAAAGGGGGAAAGTATGTTGCTCCCGAATCACTGTTGCCATATTTGGCTCAACAAATACACAGTTTGGGTCATAGTGGTCCAGCAACGATGAATCACAGGTTCTCAAATCAATGGTGGAATCCAAAATTCAGAAACGCAGCCACTGAAACAGTCAAGAGATGTGTTACATGTCAGAAAAATAATGATGTACCAGCAGCCACTACACCAGCAGCACATACCCCAGCTCCACCAGGGCCATTTCGTCACCTGCAAGTTGATTACATATCGTTGCCCCCTTGTAAAGGAAAAACGGACGTTTTGGTAGTAATAGACAAGTTCTCAAGATGGGTAGAAGCTTATCCAACAGGGCGTGCTACAGCTGCACATACTGCTAAATGTCTTGTCACTGATTTCATTCCCAGATGGGGATTACCAGATTGCATTGACTCAGATCAAGGTACCCACTTCACAGGACAGGTAGTCAAGGAAGTGTCTAGAATGTTGAAGATTAAGTGGAACCTTCACTGTCCCTATAGGCCACAAGCATCAGGACAGGTTGAACGATCAAACAGAACAATCAAAACCAGGCTAAGCAAAATGTATCAGGAAGGAGTACCATGGGTGGAAGCACTGCCCGCAGTACTGTGTAGTATGAGAGCATCACCTAACAGATCAGTAGGACTGAGCCCTCATGAGATTATTACTGGACGCCCAATGCAGATGCCAGGTGTGATTGATCTTAGAAATGCTGATGTGCACATTGCTTCAGATGCCCTGATCGCTTACTGTGAAAACCTCACAAAGGCAGTGCAGAGTGCCAAAGAGAGAGTTGAGTCGTGTTGGCAGACTCCACCAGAAGGTGGACACACAATCATCCCAGGTCAGTGGGTTATGATAAAGTCATTCAGAAACAAGCCATTAGAGCCTAAGTGGCACGGACCACATCAAGTGATGTTGATTACAGCAGCTGCAGTGTTGTGTCAGGGAAGGAAAGCTTGGACTCATGTGTCACACTGTAAAGTTGTTCCCCCACCTACAGGGATAGGATAGGACACACGGACCAGTGAGGAGCCCAGGGAAGAACCGAAAGCAACAGGCTTCGGGGGCCAACCCTGCGGTGAAGATTTCCTCATAGGCCTTTCCCCATCCAATAGTCCATCCTTTCCTCACTGTTCTTTAGGTGTCGCAGGAATTGAGAAATAGGGAAAGAAGGGACAACAATAGCAGACTATATTTGAACAGAGGATACAACCCTAATGTTTGCAGACTCTACAACAAATACTGCTATGTGCCGTTGTTCTCTTTTGTTTTGTTTTTTTTCTTCCTCTGTGCAGATACCACTTGATGGCTGTCCTGAGACCCATATGCACCGCCCTTCTCACCTGCGGATGAAGCCACAACCTCTAGAAAGCAACTAGACCCATTGCCGAGCCAACTACCACACAAGAAAGAGAAAAGAAAGAAGAAGAAAAAAAAAAATACACAACGCAGAGACTCACATACGGGAACTTCAGTCATCCATCAACATGATCAAGATTTTCGTACTATTAACCATCATGGACATCACGCAAAGTGTAGACCCCAGAAACAACATATTCTTAGAGCTGATGAATATGTCAAGAAATGCCTTGTTTGCTGGAAAGAACGTTTGCATGCCGCATGCACCTTCAGTAGGAGCAGGAATCCCATGGGTGGCACACCCTATCTCCAAATGTGATACGTGTACCTTATTCGATCATCATACCAGTAGATTATACAACAAGGATACATGTCACAACGTAACAATTCCTCCAGCTTCTTCGTGTTGCATTCCTGGACTACCATCCTGCAACCTAACTTCAGCTACTCCCATCATGACAGATCTACTCATGCCAAGGATGTTCTATTGGTGCATGGAAAATCATGCTCCAGCATCGACTACACTGGGTGAAATTCCTCGTGAACGTTGCAGCTTTGTGATTGAAAGAAGAACCGAATTCGATGTGTACGTTACTACATCAGATACGAAAGAGGAGAATGAATTAAAAGAGTGTCTCTACGGGAACCCATCCCTACCGAAACTTTTTGCCATAAATCAGTGGTGTATGATTCCTCCACCGACTGGCACGTTGTGGTTATGTGGGACTTCTGTCTACAGCATCCTACCCAGCCAATTCAATGGCAGGTGCACCCTGGTTTATGTCCTACCGGCCATCAGAGAAAATACACACTCCACCTCAAGTTCTCCACATCTACAAAATTCAGCTTCTACCAACAAAGATGCCTGCATTCCAGGATTCACTTGTGTACAAACGTGGTGGTCAAGAACTCTTGGTGCATTAATCCCATCGTATGGTGTCATGCAGGCTCTCGATCAAGTCAGAAGCCTGTCGGATTCTGTACAGAAATTGGCCAATGATACGGTTTTGGCCCTGGGCAACATCAAGGACACTCTTGCCTCGCACAAGATGATGATCTTACAGAACAGAGTGGCCTTGGATTACATTCTTGCAACACAAGGGGGAGCCTGTACCATTATCAGGTCCTGAATGCTGCACCGGGTTAATGGATCCAACAGAGAACTTGAACAAAATCCAACAAGACATTCTTGGTCTTTCAGCAAAATTACACCAGATGACTGAAGATAATTCTTCATGGTTCGGAAACTTGTTAGGTAAACCCTGGCTGTGGATCAAGGAAATAGCAATTCTGCTGTTGTTTCTCCTACTTGCGTACTATCTATGCATCCACAGTATCAAGTGTTTCTTTCAGCAAATGACTCCCGCCTCTCACGAGGAAATTACAGTTCCAACCAGAAAAGATTATTACCCGTAAGAACTTCACGGACCCTAATTGCATGTTTTGTTTCTGTGTCAGCATGCAATTACATATAAGCCACACAGAATTACAAGAATGAACTTTTAAGTGTCTAAATTTGTACTTTGTGAGAGTTATTAGAACTCTCAAAGGGGGAACTGTGGGATTACAAATTTATAAAATGATAGATTTAGGTTCCAATGTGTGTTTTACATTTTGAGGTGAAGATGATGACATTCTAAGAACATCAATTCAGGTAGCCCAGGTGTCTGAGACATTAACCTTTTGTCTTTATGCACTTCCTGACCTAAGTTAAAGGTAAATGCTAAGCTCAAGGCACAGCTGTGCCTTTGTCTCTATGATAATGTGAAGGTATGGGCAATACTGTCAGGCTGATTGGATTAGCACCTATGCATTTGAATGACACTGTTATGCTGATGAGGTCAGGGCAGGGGAAATTCTGGTAATGGGCTGATTCCTGTACTGCATTTGCATGCTTTGTTTAGATGTCTCCACCTCTATGTGTCCCTCCCCCTTGAAAGGTATAAACTCTACTGTGCTGAGCAATAGTTAGACTTGGATGACTGCAGCGACGCACAGCGAGTTCTCAATAAAGAGTAACTTCTGCTTGAAAGATATCCCAACGTCTCCTGGTCTCTGCTTCGAAGAGGAAAAAGTTTCCAACAACACACAAGGAATTTGTCTTGGTGTTAGGAGCTTCCAGTACAGAAAGTACAAACATAGTGCAGACAACATATACTTAATGTAATAAAAAAAAACACTAATAATGAAGAGAATAGACAATAATTATGAATAACAATAGTAATAAAAATATACATAAAGAAAAATGTCCATAGACAGAACTGTGAATGTGCATGTGCAGTTATTTACAGATGTACAGTACCGGGGTGTGTTATGTGTTGTTCAGGTGGGATATAGCCTGGGGAAAAAAACTATTCTTGTGTCTGGCTGTTTTTGTGCTCAGTAATCTGTAGCGCCGGCCAGAGGGCAACAGTACAAAGAGAGAGTGAGCTGGGTGTGAGGGGTCCAGAGTGACTTTCTTAGCCCTTTTCCTCACTCTAGAGGTGTAAAGTTCTTGGAGGCTGGGCAGAGGGGCACCAATAATCCTCTCAGCAGTCCTGACTGTCCATTGTAGTCTTCTGATGTCTGTTTTGGTAGCTGAACCAAACCAAATAGTTATAGATGAACACAGGACAGACTCGATGATGTCAGAGTAGAACTGTTTCAGCAGCTCCTGTGGTAGGTTGAACTTCCTTAGCTGGCGGAGGAAATACAGCCTCTGCTGGGCCTTTTTCGCAATAGAGTCTATGTGATTGTCCCAACAGGAAGATAACCAAATATGGGCATAGAAGGAAAAAAAAGACAGGAACATAGGTCTGACATTACCTCCCCCTCCCAGAAGGCGCTTCCACGTGCCACATAACATCCAACGGGGAGAGGGGGTGGGCGCTCTGGCGGCCCCTAGGGACAGGCTTACATGGGACAGGAGGCCTCCAGGGCAGTATTCATTCTGGGACCCATGGCAGATTAGGCAGTTCTGGGTGCCATGGCGGAGTGGGCAGTTCGGGGAGTCATGGTGGAGCAGGGAGCTCAGGGAGCCATGGCAGAGCAGGTAGTCCAGGGAGCCATGGCTGGGCAGCCTCTGTGGCCTTGGCCTCGCCACTCAGCCCGGCCACTAGAGCCTTGAGAGAAATCATTGTCTTTGAGGCCCTCCGTGGGCCTGACGTGGGAACAGGAGCCCTCCTTGGGCTACACTCAGCAACTGTGGCCCTCCCTGGGCCAGATGTAGGAAACAACAGCAGTCTCTGAGCTGAATGTGGGAATAGGGGCCATCTCTGGGAGCCCTCTCTCTGGGCTAAACTCAGGAACTGGAGCACTCTCTGGGCTTTACGGGGGAACAGCAGCCCTTTCTGGGCTTGACGTGGAGACAGAAGCCCTCTCTGGACTGGATGTGGGGGCAGGAGCCCTCTCTTGGCTTGACGTGGAGACAGGAGCCCTCTCTGGGCTTGACGTGGGGGCAGGAGCACTCTCTGGGCTTGACGTGGGGGCAGGAGCCCTCTCTGGGCTGGATTCGGGGATTGGAGCCCTCTCTGGGCTGGATTCGGGGACAGCAGCCCTCTCAGGGCTTGACGTGGAGACAGGAGCCCTCTCTGGGCTAACTTGTTTTCTAGTATAAATATCTAAAATGTGTTTGTAACAAAGTTCGTAGATCGGGAAGAAGGAGGCGGGAACCGGCGAACATTCAAACAAGTTTAATAAAACAAATAAACAAACACAAAAGTAAAGCGGCAGCCTCTCACGGACGACTGCCGCACACAAAATAAAGTCCAGGCCTGGCCCTCTCTCGTCTTCCACTGTCGTCGCTCCTCCTTTTATCCTTCCGGAGGTCCTCCGTGGGACTCGAGACCGGTGAGTGGTGCAGGTGTCGCTCATCATCAATAACTCCACCGGCCTCGCTCCGTTCCCACGGCTCTCGGCCCCGCCCCACTCGTCACAGTGTTGAATCAGGATGCATTTACTTGACAAGTAAAATTACCTAAAGTCCCCCTGTAGTGAAAATCAAGGGTGTTTTTTTTCTCTCTGTGTGGTGTTTTTAATATGCTTTTAGACAAACCATTTGCCAATCCATTAATCAATACCATTGCGGAGTATTTTTCTCCTTAAAACCATAGTTTCCCATTGGCACTCCCAGAAATGCATTTGAAACAGCCCTTGGTTTGCTGCGTCACAAACCAATAACCAATCACGTCAAGGGATCGATTCCTATCACTAGCATGCAAAATATACCAATACCGGCACAAAACCAAAAAATAAATTGGAGTAAAAAACTTAGATTTAGAAAAAATATAGAACCGCTAACTTGAATAATAACCCGTGGCAACAGTGTACAAGTAGCCCGGGGTCAGACCCACCTCTCCCGCATCAGCATCTGCACCTCACACGCGTATGCTCGTGGCCGCGAATCAAAAATCACAAACAGCTGTATTCGAGTCTTCAAGGCATTTTAGGACACAACATCATCAAGTAACTTCAACGAGTGTTACAGTATTCACTGTAGTTGTCCGCTAGTAAAAACATAGTTTTATCAGTCATTATCCGTGTATGCCATTGTTTTGCGTTTACTACAGTTCAGTGGATCAGGAGGCGCTGGCTGGTGCGACTGAGTGGAGGCGGGGCTAATTTGCATATTCATAGATAAGCATATAGTAAATGAGGCAAGGGTGTAGAGTTACATTCAAGCTAATTAATTTCACAAGATAAAACATTTAAATATGTCATTTTGATGATCAAAGAGAAGTTTTAAGGGATAAAACATTTGACCACAGGGGGACTTTAAGAGGTTTTTTATGAAATCGGAGAGCTAATTTGCAAAGTTCAAGGGTTCTCAAGATTCTTGTTTATTCGTCACATACACAATCATACAGGGTATAATCAGTAGTGAAATGTAGGTCAGGACGGGTCCGCTCAATGGACAGTGCAAAAAAATAAAATAAAAGATGAAACATAACACACTATGAATATGCAAATGAATATTTCAGCGTATAGTAAATGAGGCAAGGCTGTAGAGATACATTCAAGCTATTTTAAGGCATGAGAAAATTATTTTCACAAGCAAAAATATTGAAATATGTCATTTTGATGATCAAAGATAAGTTTTAAGGGATAAAATATTTGACCACAGGGGGACTTTAAGAGGTTTTTGATGAAATCGGAGAGCTATCTGACCCGCCATAGACAGCAACACAACTGAAATGTTCCCAGGTCCAGAAACATAGTGAATACATCGGTAAAACAGTCCATGTGACATCAGTGGCTCAACTTCAGTTTGCGACGTGTCAAGAATACTTTTTTTGTGCAAAGAAAACAAAAATATTTTTTTCCCCTGAGTTACGTCTTCCGCCATTTCAGAGAGTACCACAACTCATACGCACACTTTCACAACGCTGATTACTTCAAATACGTTCTTAGGTACTCTCCAAAATGGCAGAAGACGTAACTCGGGGGAGAAGAATGGTTGAGTAAATTGTTATTTTTGTTTTTTTTGTGAGAAAAGGATACTGCATTCCTTTGTGCCTTCATCTAGTTGTTCATTTACACATTAACCCTAAGGGGACGGCTGTATCGCCGGCGATACCAACTCGTTTTTTTAAGACCAGTGCAAAAGACATTAAAAATACTCCGTCGATTTTGGTCGTACAGATAAGTGTTATACATCAATTGAAACTTTGAAGTGTTTATTTTTTTTGTGTACACTCACGAATACAACAAAACTTTGTGGTTTTGGGAAAAAAAAGAAAACAAACAGGATGCGCTCTCTATCTTCTTCATCTCCGCGAGCTGCTCTTCGAAATACGTCACTAAAATGAACTGTAACTCAGAAAAACTCAACACACGGACATGAGAGTTATATCTATAGAAAGCTGGAAGTGTCTACTTTGAAATGAAGTAAGTCTTATCGAAAACAAACATTCTGTGATGAAGTAATCCGTATGAAACCAACAAGATGTTCAGTCTGTCCCGTCTAACTCATTATTTCTAATGCGATCACGCCCCCTCGCGTTCATATGTAAATAACCATGTGTGCCGCGTGCTCAGGGAGACGCCCAACAACAAACAAAGCCAGATCGTTCCTCGCGCTAACATTACTGTTCGTTTCTGGAAGAAGACACGCTGAATAAAAGCTGGATTCGTCTCAAAATAAGAGCAAGAGTTCATCCAGAAGAGAAGAGCGATCTGATGAGTAAGTAATGTTTCTTTTTTTGCATTAGTTAACGTGTTATTGTGACTCAAACTTGAACGCGTTTATTTTTTTTCACAAACGACAACATGATGAATGCTACAATGTTTAGAAAAATGTTTACTGTTCACAAATGGATTTAATAGCATGCTAAACGATAATAATTAGTTTCTCAGATATAAAATATCCTTTTTTTATAGTACAAAGTACATCTTTTGTAGTACAAAGCCATACATACTAGGCTATATGACTACAAAATCATAGTTCGTTTTTTCTAAACAATAATAATTAGTTTCTCAGATATAAAATGTATTTTTTGTTTACGATAGTACAAAGCATGCGTGAGTCTATAAAACATATATATAAAAAGATGCTCCTGATATTAACATGCTCACAAATGTTTTTTTTTTGGTTGTTTGTATTTTATTGAATCAGATACCTGCACCACAGATGATGAATCCTGATGACTTTCTTCAAACTGTTTTCCTCTGAGAGCGCTGTACCAACATCAGATGTCCAACTACACTTATATCATATGGTAAAACAAGCTCCTTGACCACTGATTATGTTTTTTTTTCTTCTTGAATCCATGGAAAGTAGCAGAAACACTCAAATAACACACGTAAATATCAGGAATGATTTACTTGTGTCACTTGTTGAACAGAATCTGTTGCAGGAATGACTCAAAGTCTGTTCACATCTCTGTGGTTAGATCAGTGTGCACAATAGTGTGTCTTTGACCTTCATTATGTATGTTTTGATTATACGGTGTTGTAAATAAAATACAAATAATTAAAAAAAACATTTGTTCAATCTCCTCACATTCTCTCTTACCTGCCTCAAAGTCAGTCACACTGATGGGCCATTAGCAGCTTTAGGGGAGGGCCCTTTGTGTCTCAGGTGAGAATCACTTAATATTCAAGGACATTGCCACTCCCTCGCATACAGGCTTTCAATCACAAAACATGTCTTAAAAAAATTTAATCAATATATTGTTTTCTGTAAATGAGTAAACAGAATGATTCTCACTTAATTGTGAGGTAAATATTCTAGCCGACAAGACTGATTACTCTAAAGTCTTATTCAGGACTATTTAGTGTGGGTTTTATGGCCTTATTTCAGCTCCATTTTTTTCCCCAAAACTTACTAACCACGCATAATATTTTTTTTCTAAAAAAATACAAACATGTACATCCATCTTGGTCACATAATATTGTAGCAAAGTTTGTGCTGAATACAAAAACAAATACATGTTGGTCATTAGTATGTTATAAGTAGCTGAAATAAGCACAAATATCAGGACATGTCAAAACCTCTCAAGGGCCCCAAAATCACCTCAGACCCCAGAGGGTTAAAGACATCCACCTGAGATTAGGTAAGTGAAAGTGTTGCATTCATTTGATAAATCTGGTTATACACATTATTATCAAAACTGTTAAAGTATTTGACTGAATTTTTTTCCTCCAGCAACGCTTTACATCTGTCTTTACAACAGTCATAAGACATTCTTCAGAAACATCATTCATTTCTGTAGAGCTGGACATTTTAACAAGGATCAAATGAGTGAGTTGAGCTTTGAGAATGAAACCAACCTGTTTGTTCCTCAGTCTCTTCATGTTTGACTCTGAATGTTTCTTCGATCTTTATGTCTTCACTCTCCTCTTTAATAATCTCCATCTTTATAATCGTGTGTCACGTAGATCTCAGTCGCTTCAGCAGGAGTTTTTCTGTGTGTTTGAACACTCTGTTCAACATTATGAGAGAAAACGAAAATGCTAATTAAATACTGAGTGCATCTCAATCAGCGCACTAGTTCAGTGGTCAGTGCACTAGTTCAGTAGTCAGCGCACTAGTTCAGTGGTCAGAGCACTAGTTCAGTGGTCAGCGCACTAGTTCAGTGGTCAGAGCACTAGTTCAGTGGTCAGCGCTGGTCAGCGCACTAGTTCAGTGGTCAGAGCACTAGTTCAGTGGTCAGCGCACTAGTTCAGTGGTCAGCGCACTAGTTCAGTGGTCAGAGCACTAGTTCAGTGGTCAGCGCACTAGTTCAGTGGTCAGCGCACTAGTTCAGTGGTCAGCACTGGTCAGCGCACTAGTTCAGTGGTCAGCGCACTAGTTCAGTGGTCAGCGCACTAGTTCAGTGGTCAGTGCACTAGTTCAGTGGTCAGCGCACTAGTTCAGTGGTCAGAGCACTAGTTCAGTGGTCAGCGCACTAGTTCAGTGGTCAGCGCACTAGTTCAGTGGTCAGCGCTGGTCAGCGCACTAGTTCAGTGGTCAGCGCACTAGTTCAGTGGTCAGCGCACTAGTTCAGTGGTCAGAGCACTAGTTCAGTGGTCAGCGCACTAGTTCAGTGGTCAGCGCACTAGTTCAGTGGTCAGTGCACTAGTTCAGTGGTCAGCGCACTAGTTCAGTGGTCAGAGCACTAGTTCAGTGGTCAGCGCACTAGTTCAGTGGTCAGCGCACTAGTTCAGTGGTCAGCGCTGGTCAGCGCACTAGTTCAGTGGTCAGCGCACTAGTTCAGTGGTCAGCGCACTAGTTCAGTGGTCAGTGAGGGAGTCAAAGTCAGAGTTAATGACATTAAATCACTTGATTAAAAAACAAAACGCAGTAGCACTACAATTGAATAAAATAACACATTAAACAGACATTTTGTATTTAGTTATGACTTATATTTGGTATTCATTTACCTTTTAATTATATTATATATCACACTTTCATCTAAAAAGCTTGTTTGTAAAGGTTATCATCACTTGTTTTGAGCAGCTGTGTCTCGCGCCGGTGATTCAAGAGAGTCGATTCACTGAATCGTTTTTGTGAATCAATTGTTTAGCTCCGTTTCTCTATCAATACTTGCAGTGAATTAATTTTTATTCACACTAAACAGATTCACGACACAGGGCGCGAAATGCGACGCACTTTCTCTGTTACTCACGTGCAGATATTAGATTAAATAATATAATAACAGATTAAAGCATTGCAATGTTGCCCTAAATAATTCCTTCTGCATTGCTTGTAAATCTATAGAATTGACTGAACGGTATATGGATTAACACATTAACAACATGCTTTAAAACACAAACCTTTCTGCAGCTCTGATGCAGGCTTATGACGTCACGTCGCCAGACCAAAATAAAAGTCCTGTTCGCGCGCTGATAAAAGAGGTGAATTATTATTATTGATAAAATGATGTGATAAAAATATTAAGAACTGCTAATGAAAGAGTGTAAGATTTTGTCTTTAAAAAAACTGTAAGGTTTTGGTGCAATGATTTATACCAGATCTAAATTAGATTAAAATGCAAATAATGTCAAATTCATGGGTTATGAAAAAATATATATTTTTAAAAAATTATTAAGTGGATATTTAAAGTTAATTAAATACCTATAAAATGTATACAATGGCAAAAAAAATAAAATAATAGTTTTTAGAAGATAAGATAAGATAATAATAAGATAAATGAAAGTATATATAAACTATAAACTGACCTGACAGACAGTGATTAACCTCATTCTTTTGTCTCTATAAAGAAAGATACATTTGCATAGATGGTGAACATAATCACCTGAAGTTAGCATTAAGCACCAGTTTGCGCTTGTATGTAATTTAAATTAATAGCTTACATTTACAAAATGAGCCTGCAATAGCAGAAATAAGCCTTTTTAATGAAAGTCCATGTTTATTAAAACTGTCAATGAAATGAAAATGTTAAATGAAATTAGAAAAAAATAAGAGATTGTTGTTCAATTTAGTTACTATTAGTTATTATATCCATATATATTTTATTCTAATAATACTGGGTTTTTCTTTGATTTTTTTTTTATTGTGAGTTTGGTGAAGTTTACTAAAACAAACATTTTCATGTGTCCTCCAAACTGACCCACAACCTCATCAGTTTGTACATGAGAAATGCATTCATTCATCAGCTCCACACGAGACGCTGAGTTTTGAGTGTTGTATCTCCAGGAGCAGAGTTTGAGAGCCCTTCACACTTCACATCCACTGCCACAGAGAAAACAACCTTACTCACTGCAGAGCATAATTAATAACTGCATAGCATAATTACACTTCAATTATAGCTCCTCTCTGCTTCAGCTACAGTCACTGGGAGAGTCAGACAAATTCTGAGAGCAGTCCACAAATTTGGATATTGACAGGACTCCAAACTTCTGTCCCACTTTTTCCAATGTGTACAATCTTTCCTGAAGGGCTGAGGTCAACATCAACAGCATCAACACTGAAAATGTTTACCTCCAGCTTCTTCTGGGCATGACTGCATGAAAAGTGCAGCTTTGTGGACCTCAGCCCTTTAAAAGACTCACATGAGGAGCTGACAGAACAATGTGAGGCAATGCACTATAAAGGACTCTCAGACTTGGATGGCAAAGAGCTTGCACAGAAACTAAAGGACTTGCTTGACTTGCCATCGAGGACCATGACTCTGCTTGAGCTGCTGATGTTTATTCATGAAAGGGAACTCTCAGAGAAGAATGACTGCAGCATCCACATGCATACTGGGAGACTGCATCAGTTTACTCACATGTTGGATCTGGCTCAAGATGTCACATCGCACCACTGTACAGATGCTGAAACGTCCACATGTTTTTTTTTGTTTGTTTTTTTCAGGATGGCCCAGTGCTGCGTGGGGGCTGAGAACAAGGTGTATGGTTTGTGTAGGATGATAAAGTAGTGACACAGTTCTGATCACAACTGACAGCTGTTCAGTGTGGCTGATATTGCATTCGAATAGAGGTCACGTTTTGGGCACGGTTAAGGTGTTCTTTCAGGACTGGATCAAACTGTGCCATCAGTTCGACCTCTTTGAGGAAATTTCTATTTGATGGAGAATACAGTTTTTCTGTGAGTCCCCTTAGTGCCAGAATTATAATGGCTAGAGTTTGTTAAATCTTTGAAAACAGTTTGCAGCAGAATCAGACAAGGCTGTTGTTTCTTTCTGAATACACCAAGCAAGTTCTAGGGATTTTGTTTTCAAGGTCTTTGGTGGCAACTTCTTCCATCACTCTCATTCCTTGGGAAAACAAAGTTAGGTGGCACTTCTTTTGATTCTCTGTAAACTAATTGTGTGTGAATTACCTCCGTGAAGTTGGCACCCCATAAAAATAAATAATCACCAAAACTATGCCATTCGTTTGTGCTACGTTTGTGCCAAAAATCATCAGGAATCAAGTGAGAAGAAGTTTGCCTCTATTAATTTAGCCTCACTCCTTAGATGACACCTGCCCATCCTTGACAGACATCATCCGTACCACTTGCATCTAGAGAGAGAGAAAGTGAGTGAGAGAGAGAGAGAGAAAGAGAGTAAGTGAGTGACTGAGAAAGAGAGAGAAAATGAGTGAGTGAGTGAGTATATTTTGGGAGAGAAAGAAAAGTGTATCCACCTAGCAGCGCAGTATGTATCCTCCTGCTATATTATGAGGGACTAAAGCTAGAAGGATAAACCACTCTCTGTAAACATTTACCTTGTATTTGCTATTGTTTTGTGTGTGTGTGTGTGTGTGTTATATATGAAAATATATGTACAATATGGCCATTGAATAAGTTTTTTTTTATCTATATGCCTGTATAACTCTTTCACTGTTTATTGCTTTGGCAACATTGTGCTATTCCACAGTCATGCCAATAAAGCTCATTTGCATGGAACTACATTGAAGTGAGAGAGAGAGAGAAAGTGAGAGAGAGAGAAAGTCAGTGAGTGAGAGATTTTTGATTTTTGAAAAACACTTTATTCACAAAATGCCCAAAACAAATCAAATTACATTTTCACAAAGTATTTTTTTTTTTTTTTTTGGAACACTCACAAACAGAAAAATAATTCATATTCAGCTATTGTACATAACACATCTTGACTACACCATTTCATTTTAAAAGTGGAAAGATCATTCATGACTTTATAGTAACTAAAGTCAATCAATATCCTTGCTTTGAGTAAAGACCTAAAAGCCATAACCACATCATCATTACACCCTTGCTCTAGTTTACTTTTCCTACTCATGTAAATCACCAATTTCGCTTGCCCAAGAATAAAATTCAGTAGTTGAAACACAATACGTTTCTTCTGTGCATACTTAAAACCAAAAATAAAGGTTTCAGGATAGAAAGTCTCATTAAACTTGTCACACATTCCTTGAACCAACATAAATAAAGGTTTAAGCCTGAAACAGTACATAAAAGCATGAAAAATTGTTTCTTTTTGAAAACAGAAAGGACATCCAGAGTTATTCTTAGAAGCCAAAACAGAAATAAAAGAATTAACCGCAATGGCTCCATGAAGAATTCTCCATTGCAAATCTCCTGTTCTCTTTGATAATGGTGGCTTATATAACACTCTCCATTCAGGTTTTACATCATCACATACTTTAAAGACTGAACGCCATGGGGTATCAATTCTTTTGTCAAGTTTTTTCTTATTAAGGATAAGCACACACATTTTATACAAATCCTTTCCCGTACAAGAAAAAAAAATCAACAGAAAATGATCTTCCTTGTTTTAATAAAATACCTGAACATTCTTCAAAAACCGGTTGGATTGTCAAACAGGGGAAAGGGTCTTCACTATCAGGAATATTACTCCCTGAAAAAAAGTCCTCCAGAATCAGCTTCTCTTCACTTGTAAAGGCCTCTGTCAGTTTAGTTAAAAAACGATTAATTGAACGAATAGATCGAAGTCCCAGTCTTTTTGCTACAGCCTCAGTGTCCTTAAAATGAGGTCCAGTTAAAGACAGTAACTGATCTAAAACAAAAACTCCTGAATTTTGTAGAACCTTGCTGAATCCCAGTAAAAAAGTGGAAGAAATGTGCAATCTTGCCTTGCAAATCAGAGGCTCCCTTAATAACCAGTAGATGGAATGAAAATTCTCCATATTTTGGATGTGAAAAAAACTCCACACTTTAAAAACATTCTGATAAAAAAGAGGCAGGTGTGAAAGGTTCAGACATTTGGAGTCCATCAAAAAAAGGGATCTATCCAGAGCAAAATTTCCAACAGTCTTTAATATAATGCAACCTATAGCCCTCCAGCTTACATTCACTGGTCCATCAAGAAATCTTTGTAGATAATGTAACCGGAAAGTTGCAATCCTGCTCTGTAAATGAATTAAACCTTGACCGCCTTCTTCTTTAGGTAGATACAATATGCTCTGTGGGATCCAATGAAGTTTATCCCAAAAGAAATCAACAAAAACCGCTTGAATTTCAGCCAACAATTTTGCAGGGGGATCAATACATGCCAGTCTATGCCATAAAAGTGAGGCAACCAAGTTATTAACAATAAGTGTTCTACCTCTAAAGGACATGTTAGGTAAAAGCCATTTCCATTTGTCTAGCCGACCTTTAACTTTTTGTAACATTCCATCCCAGTTCTTTTGTGAAACACTGTCATCCCCTAAAAACACTCCCAGATATCTAATGCCCCATCTACTCCAACATAAACCTTCGGGTAGAGTAGGTTTTCCATCATTCCAAACTCCTAATAACAAAGCATCACTTTTTTTCCAATTAACCTTTGCGGAAGACCATTTTCCAAATTCCTCTATTAATTTCGATAAGACATGTATATCCTCTTGTTTATTGATTATTATTATAACGTCATCAGTGTAAGCTGATAAACAAAAATTAAAATCACAATGTGGCACTCTTAACGCATCCAATCTTTTCCTAATTTGTTGGAGTAGTGGTTCAATAGCAATAGAATATAACATTCCTGACAAAGGACATCCTTGTCTAATTCCCCAGCTAACCTTGAATCGAGCACATAAGCCACCATTAATCTTAATTACACTCTCGATGTCACTATAAAGAATTTTTAGCATACTTAAAAAAATTTCATGGAAACCAAAGGCTTCCAAAGTATTCCACAAATATGAATGTTCCACTCGATCAAAAGCTTTTTCTTGATCTAGAGACAACAAACCACATTTGATATCAAATAGTTTAGAAACCTCTATAATATCCCTAATAAAAGAAATATTATCAAAAATGGACCTACTAGGTACACAGTAAGACTGATCCGGGTGGATCACCTGTCCCATTACCTTAGCCAACCTGATTGCCAATGTTTTTGAAAGTAATTTATAGTCACTACATAAAAGTGAGACTGGCCTCCAATTTTTAATCTCAGTGAGATCTCCTTTTTTTGGGAGAAGAGTAACCACTGCTCTTCGGCAGCTCAACGGCAACCCACCCTTCAATAAGCTGTCATTGAGCACCTCCAGCAGATCAACTCCTATCTCCGACCAGAAGGTTTTCAGGAAATCAACCGGCAGTCCATCCATGCCCGGAGTCTTTCCGGACTCCATACTCTGGAGTGCTCCATAAAGCTCTCCTAAGGTCAGGGCACTTTCCAGCTCTGCGTTGGACTTCTCTGAGATTTTTGGAAGATTTTCTAGGAAAACATTTATTCCCCCATCTTCTAGCTCAAGCTCACTTCCATACAGGGACTGGTAAAAATGCATTGCTTCTTCACGAATCTCTCTGGGATTTGAAACCAAAATACCATCCTCAGAACGTAAGGCGTGAATTATGCGCTTTTGTCCATTTTTCCTTTCATGGCCAAAGAAATACTTAGAAGGTGCATCCATCTGATCAATGTTCAAAAATTTTGCCCGGACCAGTGCCCCCTGTGTTTTATAATCTAGCAGGTCTTTAAATTCAGCTTTTTTCCTTAAAAAGGTTTCCAAACAATTAACATCACCAGAAGTCTGAGTCAGTTTCTGCAAATCCATTATTTGTTTTTCAAGCACTTCTAATGAGCGAGTTAACTCTTTTGTGACATTTCGAGTGTATTGCTGTGCAAACTGTTTTATTTGCACCTTCCCATAATCCCACCATTGTTGTAGGGATTTAAAAGAAGACTTTGTCTTTTTGAAAACCTCCCAAAAGGCCTTAAATGACTCAAAGAAAAATTTATCATTTAAAAGATTTGTATTAAAATGCCAATATGCACTTTTAGGTTTCACTGAATTCAACAAACATTTACAACTCACCATATTATGATCAGAAAATGATAATGGTGTGATATAACACTTATTAAATATGTTCAAATGATGCTTAAAAACATAAAACCTATCTAATCTGGCTAAAGATAAACAATTATCACGTGCGTGAGCCCATGTATACTGTCTCTCATTACCATTCAGAGCTCTCCAGACATCACATAGATCATACTTTTCAATTAAATGAATTAAACGTTTTCGTGAAGCCATGTGAGGTTCAACATGATTCCTGTCTATGTCAAGCTCAGCACAATTAAAATCACCCCCTAAAAACAAAAACTCCTCCGTACAGCAATTTTGTAAAGTTGAACAAAGGGTATCTAAAAACAATAATCTTTCCACAGGTGCAGTTGGAGCATAAATACAAATAAAAACCAAAACAAAAGTTTCATAAGTAGCTCTAACTTTTAATAGTCTACCTTTAATAATTTCATTTACATCGTATGAAATTGGCTTAAAATTCCTACTAAACAAAATGGCAACTCCGCCACTTAGAGTAGAACTGTGGCTTAAAACAGGTATTCCACTGAATTCTTTCATCCAATCAACAACATTATCTGAGCTACTATGTGTCTCTTGTAAAAAAGCTATATCTATATTTTTGTGTTCCATTTCTTCAAAAATGTTTCCTCTTTTTTTTTAAATTCTTCGCACCATTAACATTCAAAGAAGCAAGATGCACCTCGCTCATTATAAAAAGAAAAAAAAAGAAAAGATACATCCTACAAAACCAAAAGAGAAAACTAATCCTGAATTTCATATCAAACAGTATCATTATTTAAGGCATTGCTGATGTTTCTCACAATTTTTTTAATCTATAAACTTCTTTGTTGGTAAAGCAGTCTCTAGCCATCAAACCTTTTGCTTTCTCAACAAATTGTTTCATATCAGGGAAATATTCTTGTACTTGTACTCCTCTCTTGTTTTTAGTTGATCTGAGGAACAACTTTATGTCCTCAAGTTCATAATTACGAGCAGTGAGTTCGCTTTGTGAAAAACTCACACTGCATTCAGAGGAATCACTGTCACTCCCTGTGTCCTGCATTTCATTCTCTTGTACCTCGTCCGTTTTGCTTATTTTCACATCTAGTGACTTATTTTTCTTTTTTCTTTTTTGAGGAGTCTTAAAAAGAAACTGTTCTTGCTCCATTGTTAGCTGTGCCTCCTCACAACTTTCATTAACAGCAACTCGAATCTGTTCATCGTTTGTACTTTCTTGTTTATCTGACAGAGAGACCAGACTCACTGAATCACTAGAAACAATAGCTGCGGGTAAATCATTAGGAATGAACTCCGCCTGCCCGCTCCGAGATGAGCTCGGCTCTGTCTCAATCTCCCCTGGAGGGTTTTCACCGGTCTCTGTCACAGCCGAGCCTTCACCCGCCGCCTCCACTACACTGTTATCTTCGCCACCTTGTGCGTTCTCATTGCCTTTTTCATCCTCAGTGTTTTTATTCGAACAGTTTCGAATTAAATGCCCTGTTTTTCCGCATCTGAAACACTTAATCTTTCCAGTAGTAACAAAAATATTGTAGCTGAAATCATCAATCCGAAAATTAAGCGTTAAATCTAGGTCTGCATCCTCTGGGATGATCATGTAGATGAAACGCCTAAAAGAAACTATGTGTTTCAATAAAGGCGATTCGCTACTGATCGGTATCTTTTTTATTGGGGACACCAACTTGCCATAACGTGACAGAGTTTGCGTTAAAATCTCATCACTCACAAAAGGTGGCACATTTGATAGAGTAACCTTTTTGGCAGGCAAAGAAAGTGGGAGAACTGAAACAAATTCTCCTCTAATTACAATTCCTTGCTCTACCAAATCATTCACTTTATCCACACTATCCAAAAAAATCACTATCGCGTTATTCATCCGTGAAGCAGATAAAACACCTGAGTGTCCAATCACTTCCCCAACAGCCAAACAACAGTCCTCCACACTCACTACGGCCGCCACCTTAATTGCGTGGCGTCTCGTGAGTGAGCACAAACCCTGTGCCCGCTGGGCCGACATGCTTTCACAAGCACGCGGCCCTAGGTGTAACACAACAGTGAGGACAGGAAAAAAACAGACAACGCTAAAAAAAAAAACAGCGTAGAGAATAAAAAGAAAAGATTCACTCACACCACTCTGCACCACGCTCACACTCCGTCCACTCACGCGCAACACCCGCACCGGAAGTGAGAGAGAGAGAGAGGAGGAGAGAGAGAGTGTGTGTGTGTGTGTGTGTGTGTGTGAGAGAGAGAGAGAGAGATTTCTTCAATATATTATATTACATTAGAAAAGGATTACCTCTATTTTTGAAAACAAGAACTCTATACCTTGAACTCTTGAAATGACTCTCTCAATATCAATGTGGAATATTCAAGGCTTGAACTCAACAGCATTTGGGCGAAAGAGTTTAAACACAGAATTCCAGAAGAGCATCAAGGAGATGGACATTATAATTCTACAGGAGACATGGAGCAGGGCAGACGCAATCACCCACTGCCCACCCAACTACAGAGACATCATTCTACCATCACAAAAACTCAACACAGTCCGACAGGGAAGAGACTCAGGAGGAGTAATAATCTGGTACAAATCAAAATTCCACAACCACATCAACACAGTAAAGCAAGGCAAATACTACACCTGGCTTAAAATCCACAAGGAACTGCTCTCATCCAGAAAAGATACATTCCTGTGTGCTATATACATCCCGCCATCAGAGTCCCCCTACTACAGCGAAGACACGTTCTCCACATTAGAGGAAGAGACGAGCCACTTCCAGGCCCAGGGAAACGTGCTCATCTGCGGGGACCTGAACGCAAGAACAGGACTACAGCCGGACTTCACCGACACACAAGGGAGCAAATACATCAACAACAAACTGACTGTTATTAATAACACATTCTCCCATATCCACAGAAATAACCATGATCATACAGTAAACAAGAATGGGAAAGACCTCCTGCAGCTCTGTCGAAGCCTGGGTCTGTATATCATCAACGGTAGGTTACGAGGGGACACTTTAGGGAGATTCACATTTTGCTCACCTCTTGGGAATAGCACAGTTGATTATATGATAACAGACATAGATCCTTCATCTCTCAGATCATTCACTGTTAGAGAACTGACCCCTCTGTCTGATCACAGTCAAATCACTGCGTATCTCAAAAAGACTGAGAATAACATTAACACAAAGCCCAGTAAACTGTACAACATCAGAAACCCATACAGATGGGCTGAAAACAGTGCTGAAGAATATCAGAAAGCACTTAGCAGCCAAAAAATACAAGCGCTGATAGATAACTTCCTAAATAACACCTATACCCACACTAATGAAGGGGTCAATCTGGCTGTCAAAGATATAAATTACATATTTGAAAAATCAGCAAAACAATCCAAATTGAAAACAAAAAAATGGAAAAAATCAAATACTCAAAAATGACAAAAATTGGTTTGATCAGAACTGTCAAACTATTCGCAAAAAGCTGAGAACATTGTCAAATCAGAAACATAACGATCCAAATAATGCAGAGATCCGTCTTCTTTACTGCGAAACACTAAAACAATACAAACACACACTCAGAACCAAAAAAGCACAATATACCCAAAAACAACTGACAATAATCGAGAAGTCCGTGAACACAAACCAATTTTGGGATAATTGGAACAATCTGAAAAAAACTGATCATGAAGAATTGCCAATACAAAATGGAGAAATATGGGAAAGTCATTTCCAAACATTGTTTAATAAAGTACAAACAGACACAAACTGTAAGCAAAACCAAACAATCAACCAATTAGAAAAACTAGAATTAACAATCAAAGATAACCAAAACCCATTAGATTTCCCAATAACTGATAAAGAACTTACAGAAAAAATCAAAAACCTCCAACTCAAAAAAGCATCAGGACCTGATGGGATATTAAATGAAATGATAAAACACACAAGCAGCAAGCTCCAATTAGCCGTTCTAAAACTATTCAATGTGATCCTGAGTGTAGGTTACTTCCCCGACATCTGGAATCAAGGCTTGATAACACCAATCTTTAAAAACGGAGATAAATTTGATCCTAACAACTACAGAGGAATCTGTGTGAGCAGCAACCTGGGAAAGTTATTCTGTAGCATAATAAACGCTCGACTATTAGACTTCATCACCACACACAATGTACTGAGCAGAAGTCAAATCGGATTCTTACCAAATTACCGTACATCTGATCACATCTATACACTACATACTCTAATTGAAAAACACGTTAACCAAGATAAAGGTAAAATATATGCATGCTTTATTGACTTTAAAAAAGCTTTTGACTCAATTTGGCACCAAGGACTATTCTACAAACTTATTGAAAGTGGAATAGGAGGTAAAACCTATGACCTCATCAAATCAATGTACACTGAAAGTAAATGTGGCGTAAAAATCAACACCAAACGTACAAGATATCTCTCCCAGGAGCGTGGAGTGAGACAGGGCTGCTGCTTAAGCCCAACATTATTTAACATCTATATAAATGAACTGGCGCTCAGTCTGGAGCGATCTGCAGCTCCTGGCCTCACTCTACACGACTCAGAGATCAAATGCCTGCTGTATGCAGATGACCTGGTTCTGCTGTCTCCCACTCAACATGGTCTACAGCAGAACCTGGACCTGCTGGAGCAATACTGCCAGACCTGGGCCCTGACAGTCAACCTGAAGAAAACCAACATTATGATCTTTCAGAAGAGACCCAGATCCCAAGGAACACAACACACATTTTCATTAGGCACGAACCAGATCGCACACACATCACACTACAACTACCTGGGTTTGAAAATCACATACACTGGAAACTTTAATCATGCTGTGAATGAACTGAGAGATAAAGCACGCAGGGCCTTTTACGCCATAAAACGGCAATGTCCTATAGAAATCCCTATTAGAATTTGGCTGAAAATATTAGAATCAGTAATTGAGCCCATTGCACTATATGGCAGTGAGGTGTGGGGTCCGCTGACAAACCCAAGTCAAGATCTCACTAAATGGGAAAAACACCCGATTGAGACCCTGCATGCAGAACTCTGTAAAAATATACTACACGTGCACCGGCACACAACAAATAACGCATGCAGGGCAGAATTAGGCAAATATCCTCTAATCATAAAGATACAAAAAAGGGCTATTAAATTCTGGAAACATCTGAAGCTCAGTGACCCCCAATCATACCATTATAAAGCCCTGCAATACCAAGAGATGAGCAAAGAAAGCAAGCCCTTCCTCCATCTGATCCAGAGCCTCAGTCCTGATGCTTCACTAACATCTACTGATGCTCTGACTCACAACATCAGAACCAATCAGATCACTGCACAAATCAAACAGAGTTACATCACTCATTGGCAAACCCAAACTCAACAACAGAGTAAAATGCAATGCTATCTGTCCCTAAAGAGAGAGTACAGTATAGCAGAGTACCTGTACACAGTGTCAGATAAGAAACTGAGAAGCACGTTGACCAGATACAGACTCAGCGGACACAAGCTGATGATAGAGACGGGCAGACACAGACAAACATGGCTGCCCCCCGAGCAGAGATTGTGTTCACACTGTGATCTGAATCAGACGGAAACAGAACTGCACTTCCTAACAGAATGCTCCAAATACACAGATATACGGACAGTGTTCTACAACAAAATACAGCAGATCCATCCCACATTTCAAACTCTTCCAGACCAGGAGAAACTAGCGTATCTGCTCGGAGAACACAAGAGCTGCTGTGTGTTTGCTGCTCAATATGTGTCTCTCTGTCAGCACAGAAGAGAAGACGCTCCACCTGCCCTGAGCTGATGCTCCCAGTGTGTGTGAGAGAGAGAGAGAGAGAGAGAGAGAGAGAGAGAGAACACAAGAGCTGCTGTGTGTTTGCTGCTCAATATGTGTCTCTCTGTCAGCACAGAAGAGAAGACACTCCACCTGCCCTGAGCTGATGCTCCCAGCACATCTACATTATGTTATGCCATATTACTTAATTATGTATATTTTGCCTCTGTATATCTTATACTTTATCTATTTAATTTTATTTTTAACACATACTTACACTAGCCACTTATTTTGCACTACATGCTTAACACTTTTTTTTTTTTCTTTTTTAGATTTGTATTTTATTATTATTTTCCTTTCTGTTAATTCAAATGTGCACTATCTATGAGCAGCCCAGCTGCAATTGCTTTGGCAATACAAATGTATAGCTTTTGTCATGCCAATAAAGCACACTTAAATTGAAAAAAAAATTGAGAGAGAGAGAGAGTGAGTGAGTGTGTGTGTGTGTGTGTGTGTGTGTGTGTGTGTGTGTGTGTGTGTGTGTGTGTGTGTGAGAGAGAGAGAGAGAGAGAGAGTGTGTGAGTGTGTGAGTGAGTGTGTGTGTGTGTGTGTGTGTGAGAGAGAGAGAGAGAGAGAGAGAGTGTGTGTGCGTGCGTGTGTGTGTGAGAGAGAGAGAGAGTGAGTGTGTGTGTGTGTGTGTGTGTGTGTGAGAGAGAGAGAGAGAGAGTGTGTGAGTGAGTGTGTGTGTGTGTGTGTGTGTGTGTGTGTGTGTGAGAGAGAGAGAGAGAGAGAGAGAGAGAGAGAGAGTGTGTGTGCGTGCGTGTGTGTGAGAGAGAGAGAGAGAGAGAGAGAGTGTGAGTGTGAGTGTGTGTGTGTGTGTGTGAGAGAGAGAGAGAGAGAGTGTACTGGTTTTTGTGGTTTACGGGGACAAAATTTGTTTAATGACATGGGTATGACAGAGGTATTACAATTTGAAGGTGGTTTATGAGGACACTGCCTATGTCCCCGTAATTCAAAAGGCTTAAAAAACATACTAAATGGTGTTTTTTTGAAAATCTAAAAATGCACACAGTCTCCTGTGAGGGCTAAGTTTAGGTGTAGGGTAGGTGTAGGGCAATAGCACACACAGATTGTACAGTATAAAAACCATTACGCCTATGGAGAGTCCCCATAAACCAAGAAACAAACATGTGTGTGTGTGTGTGTGTGTGTGTGGAGAGAGAGAGAGAGAGAGAGAGAGAGAGAGAGAGAGAGAGAGAGAGAGAGAGAGAGAGAGAGAGAGAGACTTTTGACTTTTCAAAACACTTTAATTATACAAACATTACAAGCTTAAAAACAAAAACCTAACTAGACATAGGATTCCTAAACATTACCAGTTAAAACCCAAATTTCCTGAATCACACACAGTCACCAATGCTCCTCCAACACCCCATTTCCATTCAAAATGGAGGACATTATTAGTATGTTGATAATAGGTATATTCAATCACCACACTTGACTCCACTAAGGACTTAAACAGAGTTACTAAATTCACATCTTCACCGGAATTTTTACACTGATGAGACTTTAAAATAACAAGTTTAGCTTGTCCTATTAAAAAATTGGCAAGTGTACACTGTTGCTGCCAAGACCTCTTATATCTGCAACCCAGAATAAATAGACTGTTGGTAAATGTAAAACCCAATCTTACGATCATTTTCTCCAATATTTCAAATAATGAGTTAAGTCTAAGACACTCACAAAACATATGAAAGACATTGTCAAGAGCGTTACAAAAAGGACATTCTGGTAAAACAGTCTCATTAATCTTGGACACAAAAGAGTTTGAGGCTATAATACAATGTAGTATCCTCCACTGAATATCCCCACATCTCTTAGAGATAGGAGGTTTGTACAGTAACCTCCATGATGGATAAACCTCATCTGGAATAGAAAACCAAGACCTCCATTTTGTATCTGGTCTTTGTTTCAATTGTCCCAAATGTACAGATTTTACACAAATTTGGTATAACATTTTTTTCCCAATACAATGAAACACTAAAGTGCCATAGCCTTTCAGCAATTTTGTTTGACTGTTATCATCAGATTCCCAATCTTTAAGAATTACCTTGAACTCAGGAAAAGTCAGAGAAATAACACCATTCAAGAGAATATTATTAACGAAGGAAAAGAAAGTCTGAGGGAAAGATGCCTTAAGATTCCTGACAAATCCCTCCACAATTCTTACTGAATTTATCCCAACTTGATCAGCAATTGCCTGTACAGTTCTCCATTGGCCATTCTTTAAATCAATCAAGTCCATGACTTTTGTTACCCCAGCATTCAAAAATTTCATGACTAAAGATGATGATACATTAGCTGATAACTGAAAAAGGGGATTAAAAAAAATAGGTTCTGAAACACCACAATGTTCATCTTCATGTCTCAATATTTTAAAACAATTCCAAGATTTTAACACTCCTAAATAAAAACTGAAAGGCAAAGAATGCACATTCTGCACCAAGGTCTTCTGCATTAAGAACAACTGTTTATCAAGACCAAATCCTCCCACGTTCTTGAGTATATATAATCCAAACACAACCCAGGGCACAGGATCTGAACTATATAAACGTTTTTGTAAAGATTGTAACCTCATTGCCAAGACTTTAGATTCCAAATGTATTAGTCCTTGGCCTCCCTCTGCTACAGGAAGGTAAAGGATACCTGGAGGAAGCCAATGACAACCATCCCAAAAAAAATTAACAAATGCTTTTTGAACTCCAGAAAGTAATTCTTTAGGAGGATCTAATACAGTAAATTTATGCCATAACATTGAAGCTGCTAGATTGTTAATAACCAAACATCTCCCCCTAAAAGAAAGATATGGTAGAATCCATCTCCACTTCTGAATTCTAAGAACTACCTTATCACCTAGCCCTTCCCAGTTCTTTTCCGTATAGCTATTAGTCCCAAAACATAAACCAAGGATTCTAAAACCATCTCTGGCCCATCTGCATTGCTGCGGCAGCCTAGGAGGTCCTGCACCCAGCCAGTCACCCAAAAGCAAAGATGCACATTTCTCCCAATTAACACATGCAGATGAAGCTTGTTGATATTTGTTTAAGGAAGAAATCAATTTTGTAACATCCTCTGAGTTTTTTATAACTATTGTTACATCGTCAGCATAAGCTGTAAGTTTGACTGAATTTACACTGGGGGCACTAGAAATATTAAAACCACTTAGCTCCTTCCTAAGTGAGACTAATAAAGGTTCAATAGAAATTGCGTACAGAAGGCCAGAAAGAGGACACCCCTGCCTTATGCCCCTGGTTACAGAGAAGGGCCTAGTTAAAGAGCCATTAATCTTCAACATACTATAAATTTCATTATATAACATTTTAATGAGGGATACAAAATAAGGTCCAAAACCAAAGGCTTCCAGAGTTTTAAATAAATACTGGTGATCGACCCTGTCAAATGCTTTTTCTTGATCTAATGAAAGAAAACCAATGTCCAAATTATGCATTTTTGCCACTGTAATCATATCCCTCATCAAGAACAGATTATCAAATATTGTCCTTTTGGGAACACAAAATGTTTGGTCCATATGAATGACTGATGCCATATATTTCTTAAGTCTATTAGTCAAAGATTTAGATAAAATCTTAAAATCAACACATATCAGTGATACTGGACGCCAATTCTTCAGAGATCCAAGATCCCCTTTTTTTGGAATCAATGTTAAAATTGCTCTTCGACAACTCAAAAGGAAGGGTCCCTCGATTAATGCATTCAAGAAAAACTTGGTATAAGTCCTGCCCTAATAGATTCCAAAAGGATTTGAAGAATTCTGCAGAAAGCCCATCCAATCCAGGTGACTTCCCAGAACACATCTCCTGAACAGCTTGTGAAATCTCTCCAAAAGTCAAAGGCCCATCCAACTCATTACGTTCTTCTTCCGTTAATTTGGATAGGTCACATAAAAGTTCATCAGTTGCTGTATCATCACATAATTCCGAACAGTATAGATCCTCATAAAAAGAAAGAGCATAAGATTGAATTTCCCGTTGATCTGTTATCACACCGCCACCCGGTATTTTCAACTGATGAAAACTCTTCTGTTCCCTTGGCTTTTTTTCAAGACCAAAGAAGAATGATGTAGGAGCATCCATATCGTTCAGCTGTGCAAATCTAGTCCTTAGAAGGGCTGTTTTTCCTCGTTCTTCCAATAAATTCCTTAAAAGGAGTTTATCATTTGCAACAGAGTCAATAAAAGTTGAATTATTGTGGGTACAGTCACTGCTTTGCCCAAGGATATCTTGTTCAAGGGACTTCATTCTTGCTTTAAGCATTCCAGCACTATGTGCAGTGTACTGCTGGCAAAAAGATTTAATTTGTGTTTTACCAACATCCCACCATTGACTCAGTAACTGAAAATTACATCTCTCCTCTCTCCAAGCTTTCCAGAAAAGATTAAAGGAGTGAATAAAAGTACAGTCCTGCAATAATCTATTATTAAAGCGCCAATGAGAATTATAGGATTTAGAAAGAGAAACAGAAACTACAATAGACACATAGTGATGATCTGACAGAAAGGATGGTGAAATCAAACTACTAAAAAAAAACCTACCCCTATTACCCTTTTCAACATAAAAGTGATCAAGCCTAGCCCCTGACATATTATTAGAATTAGCTTTTAACCATGTGTACTGTCTGACTCCAGGAAAGGCCTCTCTCCACACATCAACTAATTTGTGTTCATTAATTAATTTCTTTAAACTCTCAGCAGAAGAATGGTGAGGTTCATCATGATTTCTATCCAAATATGAATTAACAGTACAATTAAAATCTCCACCAAGTACAACAACATTTCCCTGAGGACACTGTAATAAAGCATCAGACAGTGTTTTAAAAAATGAAATGCGTTCTTGACCAACATTTGGTGCATACACATTAATAAAGGAAAACTTAGTGTTCCATATCAACTCTCAAAATCCTACCAGGTATTATTTCAACCACATCTGGTTGTATACTAACACGTGGAGAAAAAAGGATGGCAACACCTGCACTAAGGTTTGTACCATGACTTAATACAACTGTCACGAATTCAGCCTCTGTGGCTCCCTCCGATCGCCACCAGAGGGAACCCTCACCTGAGTTTTAACTCTATTCGGACTTAATTTCCCATACACCCCGTACCTGAGACTGATTCATTACACAGGTGTTGCTCATTGACTCTTGTCTATTTAACATGCTCTCCCATTCACATCAGTGCGAAGTCTTGTTCTTGCCATGCAGACAATTCCGAGCGTTTATTCCCTGATTGATTCCCTGTTACCGACCTGGACTGTTTATCCGTTTACGAACGAACTCTGCCTGCCCGATCTGACCTTCTCTGTTGTGTTAATCTGTTTAGTTACCTGCCTGCCGCCTGCCCTGACCACTTGCCCGAATACTGTTTATGATTCTGCCTTATCTACGTTGTTCCTGTCATTGGAGTGTGATTTATGCCTGTTTGACCTGCTTGTTGAACTAATAAAGCTGCATATGGATCTTAACGATACAGCCTCCTCGTTACAACAACACTGCCTTTCCAATCACCATACCACTGTGCTTGATTTTGCTGATCTGTATGCGTTTCTTGCAACAAAATAACATCTGCCTGTTTTAGCCGCAGATAATCAAATAAAGCAGCTCTTTTCCTTGTGCATCGACAACCATTAACATTAAAGGTCCCAATGTTTAAGGTTGTCATGACGAAAACGAAAAAAAGATAATACATCACCTTAATATACATGACCACAATAATATTTTTTATGACATGCGTTCAATCTTTTTTTAACGGCACTGACATGTTTCTTTAGTCTATATCTTTTAGGCTGATCAAGCTCCTCCAAAGAAGCTTTTTTCATAGCCATAGTGCAAGAGTCAACAAACAGTTGTAAATCAGAGAAATGCTTCTCTAATTTTGGTCTTCGCTGATTAAAAGTATCATTGAGGAAATCATTAATTTGTTGTACTGTATAATAAGGTGGTTTAATTTGCAAACTGCATTTTTTATCAGCAGAACTTCCTTGGGAACTGACATCAGTGAAATAATCCACAACATCAGATTCCTCACTGTCCGAATTTATATCTACAGACTGAGCCTCACCTCCCTCCGATAGCTGATCCACATCAGCCTGTGACAGGCCAACAGATGCTTGCGAGTCCCGAGCCTCTCCGACTCCCACAAGCTCATCTGGCTCCATGGGGCGCTCTGATTCGCTGTTTCCCGCAGCGACGGTCTCAGATCCACCGCTCGCCGCACTGCGAACATTAGCGCATTCATTAGTGTTCAGTGAACACTCTCCCGCATTCTCAGCATGACTGATCACTGCATCTTCTTTCGGATTTTCATCGTCTTTTGACAATGAATCCGATTCAGCCCGCTGATCAGTTTTATCACTGCCATCATGGTTACCATTTTCCATGGCAGGAGCCACCTGCTCCGAAGGTGTTTTAGGCTCAGTCTCAGTCTCATTTTGTTCAGTCACCTTATTATTAGTACATTTCAATTTTGTATGTCCATAGACCCCACAAGAGAAGCATTTCATTGATTCAGTGCTGATAAAAATTGTATAATCTTTACCTGCCAAAGTCAATTTTGCAGAAACGTCCAAGTGTTGAAATTCAGCGTTCAAAATAATAGCAGTTTGGCGTCTAAAAGACATTACATGTTTTAAATCTGGATTCTTAACACCAAGAGGAATCATTTTAATCGGCATCATTATTTTACCATAGCGACTAAGCAATCGCTCAAGTGAATCATTTGAAATGAACGGGGGCACATTGGAAAGAGTTACCCTCTTTGAAGGGCTCGACAGCGGCAAAACAGGCAAGAAAACATCACCAACAGATAAGCCAACTTCCACTAAATGGTGAACCATAGACTCTTCCCTCACAAACACAACGACAGCTTTGTTCATTCTAGATGCCGACAGAATATTCCGAGCACCTATTTCGCTACTAATAGCAGCCAAACAGTCTTCAACAGTGATTGATTCATCCGGTAAACATTTACAACCATGCCGGGCTGTTAAAGCAGCAAACCCATCCGAGTCTGCCGCATTTTCCAACCCCCTAACTACAAGCGGCAACAGACTAAACAACACTAACTTTACAATTGAATTGAATTGAGAGTGTGTGTGTGTGTGTGTGTGTGTGTGAGAGAGAGAGAGAGAGAGAGAGAGAGAGAGAGAGAGAGAGAGAGAGAGAGAGTGTGAGTGTGAGTGTGAGTGTGAGTGTGAGTGTGTGTGTGTGTGTGTGTGTGTGTGTGTGTGTGAGACGGGAGAACCTGGTGAATCCATGACACACATGTTGGTCCAACCCAGTGTGACTGTCTTTTTTTTTTATTCATGTTACAAAAGAAATTGTGAAGAAAGTTATGGTCCATATATAATGAGTGTCAATGGTGATCAAAATAGAGCTTGATTTGTTTTCCATTGCCTTTCATTACAGTGGACACAAACATTTTCTTTTGAGTTTTCAAGAGTTGAATTTTCATTTTTGGGTGAAATATCCCTTTAATTCATCTGACACATCAAACAGGGTTTTCCTGGGAAAAAATATGGTTATCCATCATGTGATTCATTTTCTTAAATATACACTCTTTTATAATAATAATATTCAAATTTATTATAATAACTTAATATTGCTACAATTCTAAATTATCCTAACAACAATTTAATAAATTATAAGTTTGTTGAGCAGCTGATGATAAATGCAAAATAGTTATGCATATACAAATTGTATAATGCCATATCATGCTTAATAATGATAATAACAATTAAAACAACCTTTCAAACATATGATGACTGATTTTATTCACGTCAATCACACATTGTGTAGGTAACTATATACTCTGTTCTTCTATCAATCAGCATTTTCATCATAAAAATATTTAAAAATGTCAGTTAAATTAAAGTTTGACATTAGTCACATTATTGCAAAAGGTGATATTGATTATTAACAAGGTTAATAATTAATGGGGATCTAAAGACAACATTAAAGAATTAAAATTTATCTGTACATTAACATCAGACACACATAATTAACATAATATAATATAACAGAGTAACAATGAGTATAAAATGTAAGAGAGATCATGTAAATGTTTTAAGAGTCATTGAAATTTCACATTGTAGATTTGCTTTATATCTTTTGATACGTTTAAGTGCTGCACTTGACAATCACATTTATGATTAGAAACACATGAATCATTATGAAATATGATTATATTTGTATGTGTTAAACTGAAGATCCAGACAGACTCATCTGAGCTTCTTCCTCTGTTTCACCTTTAAATAAAACAAAATGATCATTGAATACTAAAGCAACACTAATCATTCAATATGACATGTTTCTAACACACATGCTGCATTATTTCAGTGTAAAGAGTCTCTTCCAGCTGTATGATCATATTTATTTCTGCTCATAGAAAACAGTAGTGAAGCTCTTCTGTGGATCCTCACCTGATGTTCATTGCTCCTCTCATCATCATCATCACTATGATATACAGCTTTTATCATCTTTTGATGTCTGAACTCTAACAGGGACTCATATACTCTGTAAGGTGGAACAGAAGAGAAAACAATCAGTGTTCAGAGGAACAAATTACAAATTAATTACTATTTCAATTACAGTTTTTTTTTGTAAAAATAAGTTACATTTACATGATCTTGTATAGATATTTCTAAAACAATATTTGTGTTTTAAATACATTTAGAATATGAATTGTTATATATAATAATGTTTGTCTGTTTGTGTGACTCCTATTGAGTCAATATAAAGAGAAACACATGCTAATGATTGTACATCATATATAATAAACGACACAGAACAAATACAGATGTGATTTTGTCTTAAATCAAAAGCTTTAGTTAAATGTTCCAGTAGTTAAAGGTGTTTGTCCTCTAGTTTAAACATGTTTGTGTTGGTCTTAGTAAAGAACTGAAAGTAAAGTAAGTGTAAAGTAAAGTGACGTGTTGCTGGTGAAAGTAAAAACACAGAGACATTGATCATGTGATGCTGGAATCTGCTCTGATTTCACAGCGTTTTCCTACAATCTGATCAAATCTGTTTTCAGACTGAAATGATTCACTATTACTGATGTTATTAATAAAGCAGGTATTGTTGTATAAAGCTGTGACAGTGTGCTTTTGTTCTCTTTCCTCCTTTGTGTTCAACATTTAATCATCTTTACATTTCATTCTGACACAATAACCCTCTGCTGCAGTAAAGCTTGATGATCATCTGAGGATCTCCTTTCACTAATATTTGACAGAATATATTTGTTCATATCAGCAGTAACTGAAGATCTCTTTAATATCAGAGTGATGTTTTCTCACCTCAGTTCACAGTTTGAGTATCGTATCACATCAATGAGCCTCTGCTTCGAATCTCCAATCCTATTATAACTCAGATCAAGCTTTTTTAGAAACTGCAGCGCTTTTGTGTTTCTCAAAGACTGAGTTAAAGAAGAAACATCTGTAATGCCACAGCCATAAAGACTAGAAAGAGACAAACAGAGGAAGAGAGATCATCTCACAAACAATCATTAAAGTGAAGAATCTGACACAAATATAATGTGAACTCAGCTTCATCATGAGATATTGAGTATAAAGTGTTTTGTAGTGATTTGAATGATTGTGATTCTTGTATGTGAATGTTCCTGACCTCAATCTCTCCAGTTTACAGTCTGAATCCTTCAGTACGTCACATAAGAGATTCACTCCTGTGTTTGTTATTTGATTCCTGCTCAGGTTCAGTTCTCTCAGGTGTGATGGGTTTGATTTCAGAGCTGAAGTCAGGATCAGACTCTGTTTCTCTGTAATACTGCATCCACACAGACTGAAGACAGAAAGAACAATCAATCAGATCTATGGCAAATAAACCTATTACCAAAGATTACAAAGACTGAAAATCAGCAAACTTACTCATTAAGATGTGATCTATTAATCCAATGTTAGTTTACACATTCATTTCACATCACTTTTTGCTCTCTATGGTAAATGTGTTTATGTCTGTTGTTCTCACACACTGCTGACTCGTTAACACTTTACAATAAGATTTCATTTGTTAACATTAACTACATTAGTTAACATGAACCAATGAACAATACTAGTACAGCTTTTAATAACCTTAATATCAGTTTCAACATTTACTAATACAGTTTTAAATTCACAAGTTTTTTATTAACATCAGATAATCCAGATTAACTCTAAAGAGGTCAAGACCATAAAGAGAAATCAGAAAATGATGTTGAACAATAAGTATAATGGCTACTTATGAAAATAGCCTACTGTATCATAATTAATACACAAATTCTAGAGACCAACACTTTGCTTAAAAACTTGTTTTAAACAATCTATTTCATGCCTTCTGTCCTCTGATTGATAATTCATACTTTTTTAATCAGGAAAAGTCTTTTTCTTTTTCAATTTCTACAAGTAACTGTATATGCTGCACCAGAATGAGATATTTTATATTTTGTGAAAGACAAACATTATATTGAAAGCAGTTATGAATAGTTATGTTTGTCAGCAATCAGCAAACATGACCACATTACTAGGGATGGGTACCGAAACTCGGTATTAAATCGGTCTCGGGGCTAAATTATGAAAGACCGGAGTATCGATAAGCTCTGACGTTATCGGTTCTGCTGTCGGTACTGGAGAAATTAAGAAAACACATATACATTTATTGTTGCTACATATACACATTATCTTGCAAATTCTCTCTCACCAGAGTTGCCAGCTGTTTTAATGTGCAATAATATTCAAACATTTGTCTATTATGCATTTTTGCTATTCGCAATTCAGAAGCGAGATCGCGCTCACGCGGAGGAGCTTCAGCACGCGCGAAAGCCCTGTTTAATTATGATAGAATAGAGAACTAACTATTCAAACATCTGCTCACGGTTTAGGCCTGTGGCTGTTATATTAAGATCAGGTTTTTTTTCGATTTTGGCTTCTAAGGATTATAGCCGCGTTTCTTCTAGCACAAGTTCCTTCCCTTCACAGCGGCGCGCATTCGTTCCTCCCGAACCAACACTTAACGTCAGAATCATCATCGGTGATTGTTGTAAGATGCCGTCTTTACTGTTGCTAAATTGCGGGACATGTTTGATAATAAAACGTAGAAAGTACAAACCGCGCGAGAGACGCTGTTCCCCAGGCTGAAGTGTGTGTGTGTGCGTGCGTGCGTGCGTGTGTGTGTGTGGTGCGCGCTCCAAAACGGACAGGCAAATTACAGTTTGAGCTTCGGGCGTCCAAACGATCAAATACACACAAAATATGTCCAAATGGCCAGCTACGAGAGTATTCACTTAAACAGTTTGTCTTAAGTGGGCGAGAACAGTTGGGAGAAAATCCGATGTGTGTCAATATATTATCTTAAAGTGACAGACTGGCGCTTCAATGTTAATCAAAGAACAAAATGCAAGCAAAGAGAAAATCCCCCACAGCTCTTAATCTGAATAACGTTATAGCTTTAATAAGCATTAATCTATCAATACATACAGTGAAAACTATGCAGTGTTCATTTACATTTGATTACTTTTAGTTTATTTTGTAACTATTACTTACCTGAACATTACTTTTAGTAGACCTTCATGGAAAAATTTAGTTTTTTTAACTTTGTTTCTTTGTTCATGTTCTTACTGTATTTTATCTTATGTATATAAAACACTAAAAATGCATGCACACTGGTGCATTTACAAATTGATGTTTTATATTAATTTAATTAAATATTTATTTTACATTTCAGAATATAAAGCAATGTTAATTCAGCTCCTAATCTGTCATATATACAGGTATATATAAAAGTACCGATAAGAATACCGTTAAAGTACCGGATCGATAAGCGGTATCGGTAAGAGTAGTAACCTTAACGATACCCATCCCTACACATTACGCAGACATATTGTCACGATTGTTGAGGAATGAGAACAGCAAACGAAGATTCTACATCCAAACAGACTTTACTGAGAATACTGGTGTATAACAACACATTACACAAGATAATCACCGACAATGGAGAGACTTGAATAAGGAGTATAAACACAGATGGTAAATGAGGGAACTAAACAGGAACAGCTGGACAAGGATTAACTAATCAGAAACCATGGTAACAAATGAGAGCTCATAACTGACATGACAGAAACTGAACTAAACTGAACATAATCGTGACACATATATTCAAACAGATCAATATATGCACATTTATCTTTAATTTACACAGAACTGAGCTGTTAATGTTAGGAAAGACATCTGTGTGTTTATAGCGCTGCTGTTTTTACAATCTATCACTTGTTTGAATGAGTTTTCTAAACTTTAGAAGAAAATCATATTTCTCTCTCTACAGTAACTGTAAATAATTATTGACTCATGATCAGATTTACTCAACTGTTTAAAGCTTGATGTCACTCTGTAATTGGCTGTTTAATTTAATATTTCACATTATAGCGGCTCTTTGTGATGCTGAGGGAAAAACTGCTCTGACTCAAACAAGCAGATATTATTATCAGCTACAGTAACATTACTATTAGAAGTAATGAAACATTGTAAATAAACTATCAATACTCACTTCAGTGTGTTGAGTGTACAGTGTTTATCCTGCAGTAGAGCAGAGATCTGATTCACTCGTGTATCTCCGAGCTCACGTTCACTCAGATCCAGCTCTCTCAGGACTAACGGGTTTTTACCCACAATTCCTCTCACATACTGACAGCCTTCATCTGCAGCAGAACCCAAAAACCTGCAGAAGACAAGATGAAGCACGATTCAATTCAGTTACACTTTATTATTCTGAAAACAAGCTCTAGTTATTTACATTCAAATACAGAAATAAATACACCAATACTTGAAAACAGAGTCTAATAATCACAGTTATTTGAGAGAAACTAGAGCAACACTCAGTCCTAAAGCAAACTACATCCCACAGAACAGAAGAGCAAAAGCTCACTAGATGATGATTTTCATTATGAATACAGAGAGTGAAATTACAGAATGAAGATCTCTCTGGCTTTGAGCAGAAGAAACGTCAGCACAGAGAAAACTGCTTGAGAAACTGAATGTTTGTGATCAACTGGAGACTCACAGACCTGCTGTAGAGAAACTGTGTCAATCTGAGCTTGATGGAGATTAATCTACAGTGTGTTCAGAAACATTCAAACCAGTCGACTAAAACCAGAAGTGTCCATAAAAACACAACTGTGCATGTTAATTATGAAGGTATATCATACTCCAGAATAGCAGCACAACTAAACTGTTGACAGTCATCATCAGCACAACAGAACCAGCAGCATCTGATCTGATCATTCTGATCCAACAAACTGTCCAGATTATTACTCAAATATATTAAGCTGCACATCATTTATTTATATAGTGATATTTGAACATGTGTCACCTCAGTGTCTTCAGCTGATAGTCTGGATCCTGTAGTAAATCATCCAGCTGCTTCACTCCTGATTGTCCAGGATCATTTCCAGTGAGATCCAGCTCTATCAGGTGTGAAGGGTTTGATCTCAGAGCTGAAGACAGAGCTTTATAACCTTCTTCAGTGATACTGCAGTCTGAGAGTCTAATGAACATATAACATTCAGATGATTAATCACTTATTCTACTGAACAATATAAATCCCTAAAGTGAATTATATTTTGTTCCTAATACAAATAAACAAAAACTTCCAAAGCAAAAACTGACAACTGAATACAGAGTCAAACAAAAAAAGAGAATTTTAAATCATTATTCATCAATTCACTTCACTATCTCCATCTTACAGTCACTTTCAAGCTTTAAATGAAGAAAAACTGTACATGTGTAAAAGTATTTAATTAGATTGACCTGCAACATATAAGCAAAAATTGTTCTGGAACGGTCTTCTTAAAGTCTAGAATTAGACCAAATTAAAATGCTGTGGCAGAACATGAATTGTACAGTTTATGCTGGAAAGCTGAGAAATGTTAATTCAGTTTTGAAAGGAGGAGAGGAACAGAATCGGCCAAAATTCCCCCTCAGTGGTGTAAAACTCAGAAAGTGTTATGATGGGACTATCAGTAAAGTTAAAAGCTATATCAAAGTAGATTCCTTAAAAGCACTACAAAACATTGATCTTGTCACATACAGTATAATCTTAAAATAAGTGATATCTATCAGATATCATTTCTGTGGCAGATTTAGCAGCTCTAACAGACTGATCTGAATTCAGATTCAACACTAGGACTGCCACTAATGCTTAAATCACTAAATTATCATTTCTGTCAGGGCCACTATCGTCAATATAACTTACGATTAGCATATGTTTTAGGTTGGGGGAATGGTTCTGTTCTGGGCAAACACTCCCTGCCCATCCACACAGCCTAGCATGGATAGGAGCAAGGAGAGCAGCATACCCCCCAAAACAACCATATGCTGAACCCCCAACCAAAATGCTGATAGCAATCTAACTGAATACCTTACGGAAGGAGAGTGGCGGTGAAGGGGTGCTCTTCTTTATAGCAGCCAAGAAGAGCAGCAAGCCCATTTTTAATGCAACCTGAAATTAAGAAGCAGAATCCACTAGATTTCAGCCCAGTTGCAGCAAACACTGCGTACTGCAGCCGTAGAGCAAGCAATGACAGGTTTAGAGATTGCAGATTCTGCCTAGCCTAAGCTTAGCATCCATAACATGGCATATAACTCAATAATTCAAGTCATGTTTATACAGGTTGTCGCCTCCCATGATATTATCGTTCGCTGACATACAAGTCCTGATAACCCGCATTAGTGTAGTAGACAAGCCTTACCAATACTCTCGAAGCTTATGCAACAGTGTGTAGCTTGCTTAAGCACGGCATGTTGCAGTAGTTAGACCTAAAGAAATAGCATTACCAATAACCAGATGACCCATAGCAGCAAGCATATCTCAAGATAATTAGATAGCCTTAACATTAGCTTCTTGCTGTCGCAAGTTTACCCGGATACCAGCACTGCAGAAACACCCGATAGCCTAAGCAACGGCAGGTCTAGCAGCGATATGATACTGGACACTAGATAAGCCTTAACAAGCAAGCAATCCCAATACCCTGATAGCTTTAAGCAAAGACATTCTGAAATGCATAGCGTGGGGCAGCATGCCCTTATAGAAGAATAGAAGTAGCGAAGGGGTGCTCTTATATAAACACCTAAAAAGAGCAGCATGCCCCTTTAAAGCAGTACGGCATATGGTCAATACTCGAATTTAGGCAACAGCATTGCCCTTGTCCAGATAACGTTTAGCATTGATACAGCTTTAGAAGCAAATATACGATCTGCGCATTAAGTATCAAGCACATTACCGATACACTAGTTAGCTTGAGCGACAGCATATCACTGACTTAAGCACAGCATGTTGGAAATAGTCGGATAAGTTTAATGAAAGCATCCCCAATAGATGAGCCTGAAGCAGCAAGCCTGTTTCATATTGACAGCCTTGACAACAGATTAAAACAAGGTTCACTGGTAAATTTAACTGGTAATGTCACCAGTGTGACAAAACGATAGCATGCCTAGCAAACATAACTGAACAACTAGCTTAACAATGAGCAATATCTGAAGCATGTTCACCAACATAGCATTAGGCAATAAAATGAAAAACATTGCTTAGCTTCATGAAGACATTCAGAGATGAATAAAGGGTGAAATGGCCAGTTGTTACGTGAATGCTTTAACCCTTCTTGAATATCTTGCTTCTTCCAGCGGGGAAGCAGATTGTGTAAAGTTGTTGGTGCAGTCGTATTAGCACAACTTCGGCGATGAATTGTGGGCAAAGTGTCTATCAATTGCGAGGAGCCGTGCTCGCTCAGATCGTTTTCAGTCTATCGGCTTGACAAACAACGCGGCGAATTTGCTTTAAGTTCACAACTTGTATCTGGTGAGATACTCTGTGGGAATCCTGTCGAAAAATCCTGATTGAACGCTTCCTATGGAGATGGGATTCTCCATCTGATTAGTTCCTGAGCGATGCGATAGTTGCTGAATAATGACTGAAGGGACCTTATGAAGGGAATTATGATTGGTGTCGTGATCCTATAGGTAGACGTGGATCAGCTGAGTGTCAGCTGATGCGAGCTTGACTAACAGAGCCTGCCAGAACTACCGCTATGCTCCATTTGCATTAAAGAAAACCAAAAGCACATTCCAAGTATAAACTCATAAGAAGGAAAATATATCAGGCATCCTTAAATAGCAGAAACATAATGACAACTATAACAGTACTTTACTGTTTCTTCAGTTTAACCTGAGCATCATGTCCAAACATAGGAGCTGTTCACACCACAAGTGTTGTGTTGAGACAAAGACAAGCTGAGGATCTAAACACATCCAGATTTATCAAAGAAAAAACAACAAGTGATGCTCCAAACAGAGAACAAATCCAGCTCAGGAAAATACAAACAAGAAACAAAATAAAACACGAGGCAAACTTTAGGGCAATAAACGATATGGCCAAAATTCATAACACGATATATTTCTTAATTTTGGTCGATACAATTCTGATATTGATATGAACAAACAGAGGAAGAGAGATCATCTCACAAACAATCATTAATGTGAAGAATCTGACACAAATATAATGTGAACTCAGCTTCATCATGAGATATTGAGTATAAAGTGTTTTGTAGTGATTTGAATGATTGTGATTCTTGTATGTGAATGTTCCTGACCTCAATCTCTCCAGTTTACAGTCTGAATCCTTCAGTACGTCACATAAGTGATTCACTCCTGTGTTTGTTATTTGATTACAGCTCAGGTTCAGTTCTCTCAGGTGTGATGGGTTTGATTTCAGAGCTGAAGTCAGGATCAGACTCCGTTTCTCTGTAATACTGCATCCACACAGACTGAAGACAGAAAGAGAAAACACAATCAATCAGATCTATGGCAAATAAACCTATTACCAACTATACAAAGTTTACAAAGATTGAAAATCAGCAAACTTACTCATTAAGATGTGATCTATTAATCCAATGTTAGTTTACACATTAATTTCACATCACTTTTTGCTCTCTATGGTAAATGTGTTTATGTCTGTTGTTCTCACACACTGCTGACTCGTTAACACTTTACAATAAGATTTCATTTGTTAATATTAACTACATTAGTTAACATGAACCAATGATGAACAATACTAACACAGCTTTTAATAACCTTAATATCAGTTTCAACATTTACTAATACAGTTTTTAATTCACACGTTTTTTGTTAACATCAGGTAATCCAGATTAACTCTAAAGAGGTCAAGACCATAAAGAGAAATCAGAAAATTATGCTGAACAATAACTATAATGGCTACTTATGAACAATTTAAACTGTATCATAATTAACACACAAATTTCTAGGGCCTATAAATGATCAATATGACCAAAACTTTGCTGAAAAACTTCTTTTAAACAATATATTTCATGCCTTCTGTCCTCTGATTGATAATTCATACTTTTTTAATCAGATAAAGTCTTTTTCTTTTTTTTTTTTATTTCTACAAGTTACTGTATATGCTGCACCAAAATTAGACATTTTATATTTAGTGAAATACAAACATTAAATTGAAAGCAGTTATGAATAGTTATGTTTGTCAGCAATCAGCGAACATGATCACATTCAGCAGTCATATATTCAAACAGATCAATATAAGCACATTTATCTTTAATTTACACAGAACTGAGCTGTTAATGTTAGGAAAGACATCTGTGTGTTTATAGCGCTGCTGTTTTTACAATCTATCACTTGTTTGAATTAGTTTTCTAAACTCTAGAAGAAAATCATATTTCTCTCTCTACAGTAACTGTAAATAATTATTGACTCATGATCAAACTGACTTACTCAACTGTTTAAAGCTTGATGTCACTCTGTAATTGGCTGTTTAATTTAATATTTCACATTATAGCGGCTCTTTGTGATGCTGAGGGAAAAACTGCTCTGACTCAAACAAGCAGATATTATTATCAGCTACAGTAACATTACTATTAGAAGTAATGAAACACTGTAAATAAACTATCAATACTCACTTCAGTGTGTTGAGTGTACAGTGTTTATCCTGCAGTAGAGCAGAGATCTGATTCACTCGTGTATCTCCGAGCTCACGTTTACTCAGATCCAGCTCTCTCAGGAGTAACGGGTTTTTACCCACAATTCCTCTCACATACTGACAACCTTCATCTGCAGCAGAACCCAAAAACCTGCAGAAGACAAGATGAAGCACGATTCAATTCAGTTACACTTTATTATTCTGAAAACAAGCTCTAGTTATTTACATTCACATACAGAAATAAATACACCAATATTTGAAAACAGAGTCTGATAATCACAGTTATTTGAGAGAAACTAGAGCAACACTCAGTCCTAAAGCAACCTACATCCCACAGAACAGAAGAGCAAAAGCTCACTAGATGATGATTTTCATTATGAATACAGAGAGTGAAATTAAAGAATGAAGATCTCTCTGGCTTTGAGCAGAAGAAACGTCAGCACAGAGAAAACTGCTTGAGAAACTGAATGTTTGTGATCATCTGGAGACTCACAGAGCTGCTGTAGAGAAACTGTGTCAATCTGAGCTTGATGGAGATTAATCTACAGTGTGTTCAGAAACATTCAAACCAGTCAACTAAAACCAGAAGTGTCCATAAAAACACAACTGTGCATGTTAATTATGAAGGTATATCATACTCCAGAATAGCAGCACAACTAAACTGTTGACAGTCATCATCAGCACAACAGAACCAGCAGCATCTGATCTGATCATTCTGATCCAACAAACTGTCCAGATTATTACTCAAATATATTAAGCTGCACATCATTTATTTATATAGTGATATTTGAACATGTGTCACCTCAGTGTCTTCAGCTGATAGTCTGGATCCTGTAGTAAATCATCCAGCTGCTTCACTCTTTTTTTTTTTTTTTTGGCCTGTCAGTAGCACAGATAACACATGACAGTACATATGCATGGCTATACTATCATCATTCACAGCCTTTTTTTCTTTTTTTTTTTTTATTAAATATATATATTTTTTTTATTTTTTTTTATCTTTTTTTAATTATTTTTTTAATTATTTTTTATCTTTTTTTTTTTTTATATTGATTAATTAATTTAATTTTATATACCCTTTTACTTAACCACACTGTGACAGACAAGACCAGGGGACAGAGAAAACAAGAGAGAGAAAGAAGAAAGAAGAAAGAAAAAAAAAAAAAAAAAAAAAAAGGTTGTGGGGAAAGTCAACAAAGGGGAAGAGAGAGAGAGAAAAAAGGAGAATGGGGGATAGAGAGAGAGAGGGAGAAAAAAAAAAAAAAAAAACAGACAATTTGTTTCAATACCTGCTGACAAAAAGAGAAAACAACCGAAGACACAACATCAAAGAGACTGCAGCAACAACCAACATCTGTATAAATCACAATAAATTCTAGATGTTAAATGTTATTGAGCAGCACACATAACTAATATTACAAAATAAGTTTTGAAGCAACAGCAGATCAAGACAATGTGTGTCTGTGAGCACCTGTTTTTACACCAATGTGAATGCTTGAGTGTACACCTGTGTGTGTGAGCGCGCTTGTGTTCATAAGGTTCCTCCATGTAAATGTTTAATAGTGTGTGTGGGGAACAACAGCCCCATCCCGCAAGGCATGAAGCAGGCACGGAAAAGACCCGGGCCCCAAACATCCGGAGGCCCCCCAGGGCACGGGACCCCCAGGAGAACCACCGCAGGGACAACCGCGGCCTCCACCCAAAAAAAGGGCAGAGGAGAGCCCGAAGGCGGGACCTCCGACAGCCACAGTGTAGGCGCCCCAGGGTGCCGTGGCGGCAAGCCCGCAGGCTCCACCTGCAGCCGACCACACCAGGGCAGACCGGGCCCTGGGCCCGGAGACCCAAAGGCCCCCCACCCCACAACCGGGGCCCAGCAAGGCCAGTAGGGCCAGGCCCCGCCAATCGACCGCCGAGAGTGGGCCGGCACTCGCCCGAGCATCCTGCCCCGGCGCGAGAAATCACCAACGCACCGGCGGCATCCTCCACCGGCAGGGCATGGTGGTGGGCTGGGGGTCGACTAAGATGATGAGTGAGGCGGAGTCTAAGGCCCGACCTGACACATAGACGTAGACGACAAGCACACATATACACAAGCATATGTTCCCACCCTCATGCACGCAAACGAATATTCACACCTTCGCCCCACATGTAGACACACAAAAATGGACACGGTACCCACACTCACACTCCCCATATGCACTCTATACTCCTAGGTCCAGGCACCACCACCCCCAGAGGGGTAGCCAGCGCCCGATCCCGGAGCTAAACCCCCTTCGCTCCGGCGTGGGGACAGGAAGACCACCCCGGTCCCCGCAGCAGCAGAGAAAATCAACAGCCCAGACCCCGACCGGGCGGCCAGCTCTTCCTCACAGCCCCCGGCCCCAGACAGAGAACAGAGAACAGGGGTGTGAGAAAAAAAAAAAAAAGACGACCCCATGCTTCACCCCACCCGCTCAAATGTAGTGTTGGTGTGTGTTGTTCTAAGGTGCTTTAAAACAGGGGTGCTTTAAAACAGGGGAGGGGCACCCTCCACAAACTTGTGTCAGCTCGTCCCCTCCCTAGAGCCCTCAATGTCTATGTGCAACTTAAAATTGAGAAGTGGGCACTGGCACCAGAGGGAAGGCTGAATGAACAGACCGCCCTCCGGATGCCATTCAGTTTGCCCACCCCCAAGGCCCTATATGTATGTGTCATGTGACAGTAAGTAATGAGAATGTCTAAGCTGTAATGTGTAATTGAGATGCAGGCGGCCACGAGGAGACAGAGGAGTACCACCTCCCCCGCATCCCAGCGACTCACCCGCACCTCAAAACCCTACCTATGTGTTGGTGTGATGGAGCGGGAGAAGTGAAGCCTTAGGGATGGGGAGGAAAACATCAGAGGGGGCAAAATACCCCCCCCTCTGGAGCCAGCTCCCCCGCTGACCCCCACAGGCACCCCCGTTACCCCAAATCTGCCCAGGGCGGGGGGCCCAGGCCCATCCAGACCAGGGCCCATGGCAGCCCGGGGCGGCCCACCAGACCCCACAGCAGAGGAAAAACTACCCCACCCCATCATCCAGTCAGTTCCCAAACTACATAAGACAATAAGACACCCAGGTAAAGCCCGTATACCCCGCCTCTATTGGACCCCCCCCCCCCCCCCCCCCCCTGCGGAGGCACCGATGCATCGAAGACCCCCACACCAGAGCCGGGCCCAAGCGCATGCACCAACCCATGCTCCCGGCGGCACACCAACCAGGACCCAAGCCCCCCAGGCCCAGCCGTAACCCCAAGCCGGAGGCAGAGCGTCCCCAGATCCCCAACCCCCCCCCCCGGACCAACCCCGGAACAGTGCGGCCGCCAGGCTGGCAACCTACGTCCGCCGGCACAGGCATCCCCAGCAGCGCCGCATGCCGCCGCCAGAGAAACAGCATCCAAGAGTCACCAATACCCCTTCCAGGCCAAGGCCGCAGCCCCAGCGCCGAACCCCCCAAGAAACCCATCCCCAGGGAACCCCCAGATGCCCCAGGCCCATATTGCCACCCCACGCCAACAACAAAAACCACAGCCGGACAGAATCGGGACCCCCACCCACACTAGGTGATGGAGCTGATCAAAGGAGCCCAGAGAGATTGATCTAATGTGTCAGCAGAAGCTGTTTCAAGGCTAATATAATCCCACAAATAATCTCTATATTGGTTGATATTAAGATTATTTTTATTTTTCCAGTTCATGAGGACAGTCTTCTTAGCAATGCATAGGGCAGTGAAAGCCATGTGGATTGTGTTATCTTCTGTAGTGACACCATCTAGGTCACCCAACAAGCAGACTAAAGGAGAGGCTGGAATAGAGCATTTAAGACACTTTGATAAGTCTTCACAAATCCTGTACCAGTACCTCTGAACAGGTGGACAGAACCATAGCGCGTGGATGTAATTGTCAGGTGTATTGCCTTTACAGTGTGAGCAGTTGTTAGAAGCTGTAAAACCCATCCTGAACATCCGATGACCTGTGTAGTGCACTCTATGCAGAATTTTGTATTGTATTAATTGTAATCCAGGATTTCTAATCAGTTCAAAGGTTTTTAAACATATCTGAGACCAGAAATTATGGTCCCATCTTACTGATAGATCTGCTTCCCATTTTGCAATAGGAAGTGATACTGATTCATCTATTTTGGAAAGTGCCCTGTATATTTTAGACATTAATTTGTGGGTTTTGAGATTAAGAAAATCTGACACACTTGGTGGTATTTGTAAATTGATATGATTAGACTTAAATTTCCTTTTTACAATAGATTTAATTTGTTGATATTCTAAAAATCTGTTCTTATTAATCCCATATTGTTTAATTAATTTGTCAAAGGGAATAAAGTCTGTCCCTTCAAATATATGTTCCAGGTATTTAATACCTTTACAACTCCAATCTGTGAAGTTTATCATATCGTTGTTTAGCAATATGTCAGGATTGTTCCAGATGGGGGTACGTTTGCATGGGTTTAGTGAAGACTCCGTCATTTTTAGAAACTCCCACCATGCTGTCAGAGAAGAGCTGATACTGATGCTTTTAAAGCATACGTGTCGTTTACTGATCGAGCTAATGAATGGCAGATCCGAAATCTCTATATTATTGCATAATGCCTGTTCTACATCTAGCCAAGGCTCATCTAAGAGGGTGTGTTTTAACCACCCTGAAATGTGTTGAAGCCTATTGGCTAAGAAATAGTGGTAAAAGTTAGGTAGATCTAGTCCTCCTTTATCCTTGGTCTTTTGCAGCGTTTTTAAGCTAATACGCGGGGGTTTACCTTTCCAAAGGAATTTAGAGATGGAGGAGTCCAGAGATCTAAACCAGTCAGGTGGTGGTTTGCTCAGGATCATTGCAAATAAATAATTAATTCTGCTTCACTCCTGATTGTCCAGGATCATTTCCAGTGAGATCCAGCTCTATCAGGTGTGAAGGGTTTGATCTCAGAGCTGAAGACAGAGCTTTATAACCTTCTTCAGTGATACTGCAGTCTGAGAGTCTAATGAACATATAACATTCAGATGATTAATCACTTATTCTAGAAATTACCTGAAATATTTAAAGCCATATAGTGAATTATATTCACTTCACTATCTCCAGCTTACAGTCACTTTCATGGTTTAAATGAATAAAAACTGTACATGTGTAAAAGTATTTAATTAGATTGATCTGCAACATATAAGCAAAAATTGTTTTGGAACGGTCTACTTAAAGGGATAGTTCACCCAAAAATGAAAATTCTGTCATCATTTACTCATCCTCAAGTAGTTCATTTTTGGGTGAACTATCCCTTTAAAGTCCAGAATTAGACCCCATTAAAATGCTGTGGCAGAACATGAATTGTACAGTTTATGCTGGAAAGCTGAGAAATGTTAATCCAGTTTTGAAAGGAGGAGAGGAACAGAATCGGACAAAATTCCCCCACAGTGGTGTAAAACTCAGAAAGTGTTATGATGGGACTATCAGTAAAGTTAAAAGCTATATCAAAGTAGATTCCTTAAAAGCACTACAAAACATTGATCTTGTCACATCTTATCTTAAAATAAGTGATATCTATCAGATCTCGCCCTCATTTCTGTGGCAGATTTAGCAGCTCTAACAGACTGATCTGAATTCAGATTCAACACTAGCACTGACACTAATGATTAAATCACTAAATGATCATTTATATTAAAGGGATCATATGATGCTTTTTTAAAGATCATTATTTTGTGTGTTTGGTGTAACAGAATATGTTGACATGTTTTATTGTTCAAAAAACACATTATTTTTCAAATACTGTACATTATTGTAGGTCCTCTATGCCCCGCCTCTCTCAAACGCTTCATTTTCTACAAAACCCCTCCTTCCGACAAGTGCAGTCTGCTCTGATTGGCCAACTGGCACAGTGCATTGTGATTGGCCGAACACCACAAGCCGCGTCGGAAATGTAACTTCCCTTTCCATAATTGCGAGCCTCAGCTTTCAAAATTAAAGTAAAAATAGTTAATAATGTCGTTAGTTTTACCATCAGTTCAAGCCCGAGAGGAGAACAGAGTCGCGTGACAGACACAGTGATGAAGCTCGTATGTGTTTGAACACAAGCCACGATTGAGACGATTTCTGATGCGCTGTACACTCCACTGTGATGTAACCGTCTCTCTCTCTCACATACAGACACACACACACAAGCCGCGATTAAGATAGCTGATGTGCTGAGATGTGACCCTGTCTCTTTCTCTCTCTCTCTCTCTCTCTCTCACACACACACACACAACGTGCAAAACTCTGCATTTGAACAGTCAATAGCAAATACTTAAACTAATACCAAAACATACATACAGTCGCTGATTCAGAAGCGCCAGATTGTCAGAGCAAAGTCAGAATTACCTCCTCTCCTAGATTCACGAAACTGTCGTCCATAAAATGCGTTGCTGTTCTGTTGTGAGTAATCTTAATGATTCCTAAATGCATCTACTTTCAGAAGCCAAATAAAGTGGTTTTGCTTTCACCTAGAAACACACAGCGTCTCCCTGACACGGCTGCATCAACACTACTGCAGTTACTGAAACCACACCTTCTTTCTTTGCGTGAATATTTGGGCGGCATTAAACAAATATTTCCACATCGTGACGTAGACATGTGGGGCGTGTTTGAACGAGCCGTTTTAGGAGAGCGTGGACGAGTCTTAACTTTGATAAAGAATATCTCTTTGGTTTTGAGACTTTAGTCTTTGCAACTTCAGGGATCTTATCTATGCACAATCAGCTTGTGACACTCCAAAGAGAAAGAAACACTTGAAATCGCATCATATGACCCCTTTAAAGAAAACCAGAAGCACATTCTAAGTATAAACTCATAAGAAGGAAAATATATCAGGCATCCTTAAATAGCAGAAACATAATGACAACTATAACAGCACTTTACTGTTTCTACAGTCTAACCTGAGCATCATGTCCAAACATAGGAGCTGTTCACACCACAAGTGTTGTGTTGAGACAAAGACAAGCTGAGGATCTAAACACATCCAGATTTATCAAAGAAAAAAAACAACAAGTGATACTCCAAACAGAGAACAAATCCAGCTCAGGAAAATCCAAACAAGAAACAAAATAAAACACAAGGCAAACGTTAGGGTGATAAACGATATGGCCAAAATTCATATCACAATATATTTCTTAATTTCGGTCGATACAATTCTGATATTGATATGAACAAACAGAGGAAGAGAGATCATCTCACAAACAATCATTAATGTGAAGAATCTGACACAAATATAATGTGAAGTCAGCTTCATCATGAGATATTGAGTATAAAGTGTTTTGTAGTGATTTGAATGATTGTGATTCTTGTATGTGAATGTTCCTGACCTCAATCTCTCCAGTTTACAGTCTGAATCCTTCAGTACGTCACATAAGTGATTCACTCCTGTGTTTGTTATTTGATTCCAGCTCAGGTTCAGTTCTCTCAGGTGTGATGGGTTTGATTTCAGAGCTGAAGTCAGGATCAGACTCTGTTTCTCTGTAATACTGCATCCACACAGACTGAAGACAGAAAGAGAAAACACAATCAATCAGATATATGGCAAATAAACCTATTACCAGCTATACAAAGTTTGAAAAACAGCAAACTCACTCATTAAGATGTGATCTATTAATCCAATGTTAGTTTACACATCAATTTCACATCACTTTTTGCTCTCTATGGTAAATGTGTTTATGTCTGTTGTTCTCACACACTGCTGACTCGTTAACACTTTACAATAAGATTTAATTTGTTAACATTAACTACATTAGTTAACATGAACCAATGATGAACAATACTAGTACAGCTTTTAATAACCTTAATATCAGTTTCAACATTTACTAATACAGTTTTAAATTCACATGTTATTTGTTAACATCAGATAATCCAGATTAACTCAAAAGAGGGCAAGACCATAAAGAGAAATCAGAAAATTATGTTGAACAATAAGTATAACGGCTACTTATGAACATAGCCTACTGTATCATAATTGATACACAACTTTCTAGGGCCTATACATAATTAATATGAACAAAACTTTGCTGAAAAACATACTTACTATAATTCATTCTTTTTTAATCAAGTAAAGTCTTTTTTTTATTTCTACAAGTTACTGTATATGCTGCACCAAAATTAGACATTTTACATTGTGTGAAATACAAACATTAAATTGAAAGCAGTTATGAATAATTCTTTTTGTCACAAAAAGCCATATCAGCAATCAGCAAATATGATCACATTCAGCAGTCATATGTTCAAACAGAGATTAATTGACACAGAACTGAGCTGTTAATGTTAGGAAAGTCATCTGTGTGTTTATAGCGCTGCTGTTAAATAATTATTGACTCATGATCAAACTGACTTACTCGACTGTTTAAAGCTTGATATCACTCTTTATACTACGGGGCCGATGAATGCTTGAATCTGATTGGCTGATGAACGATCTAAGGTGTGCAATTATTTTCAGGGAAACACACGGTGAACGTAGTTCCAGGCACCGCATTACATCCATATCACTTCACCACATGATTTCTGTTATTTCAAAGGTCTTATAACAGCAAAATAACCAAAACCCACAACGAAACTGACCAAACAAATAAATATAGTAAACAAAAGGATAAAAATGACAGATCATGTCCATGTTTTTGCCACAAAATTACGCTTTATTATATACGGAAAGCACATACTCTCTCTCTCCCGCTCTCTCTCTCTCACAGACCGCACATACATAACAGTTGTTTGCACACACTAACATACATCACGCTAATGTTGTTCGCGCTACTCTGACGATTTTATCAGTAGTTTAACAACGTAAAATCGACATGACTTCTCACAAGCGAGGTAATAACAAAGGCACTGTTTGTGAAGAAAATGAACTAAGTTTCTCTATAACTAGAGACATTGCTGCCGAACACTTTAGAGACGCACCGAGGTAATCTCTCTCTCTCTCTCTCTGTCTCTCTCTCATAACTTAGTTATTAACTGTATTAACTGCATTAGTCTGCTATCAACGGCTCAGTCCTCCGTTACTAGGTTTAAAATAACATTGTGGAATTAGCAAGGGAGGCGTTGGATGAGATGCGGAAGAAATAATCCTCCTCACAATAGCGATTTAAGTAGAAAAACCGGACGAATGCGTTGAAATAATCTGATCGATGTCTTGAGGTGTGGCAGCCGTAGTATAAGCGGAATAATTGACTCCGGTCCGTTGAATTATTAGAAAAATAATGCACACCCGAGGTGTAACGGTATATAACTCCTCTTCACGTCGTGTCCGCATCACCACCTCGGGTGTGCATTATTTTTCTAATAATTGCTGTTTAATTTAATATTTCACATTATAGCGGCTCTTTGTGATGCTGAGAAAAACTGCTCTGACTCAAACAAGGAGATATTATGATCAGCTACAGTAACATTACTATTAGAAGTAATGAAACATTGTAAATAAACTATCAATACTCACTGGAGTGTGTTGAGTGTACAGTGTTTATCCTGCAGTAGAGCAGAGATCTGATTCACTCGTGTATCTCCGAGCTCACGTTTACTCAGATCCAGCTCTCTCAGGAGTAACGGGTTTTTACCCACAATTCCTCTCACATACTGACAGCCTTCATCTGCAGCAGAACCCAAAAACCTGCAGAAGACAAGATGAAGCACGATTCAATTCAGTTACACTTTATTATTCTGAAAACAAGCTCTAGTTATTTACATTCAAATACAGAAATAAACAAACCAATGCTTGAAAACAGAGTCTGATAATCACAGTTATTTGAGAGAAACTAGAGCAACACTCAGTCCTAAAGCAAACTACATCCCACAGAACAGAAGAGCAAAAGCTCACTAGATGATGATTTTCATTATGAATACAGAGAGTGAAATTAAAGAATGAAGATCTCTCTGGCTTTGAGCAGAAGAAACGTCAGCACAGAGAAAACTGCTTGAGAAACTGAATGTTTGTGATCATCTGGAGACTCACAGACCTGCTGTAGAGAAACTGTGTCAATCTGAGCTTGATGGAGATTAATCTACAGTGTGTTCAGAAACATTCAAACCAGTCGACTAAAACCAGAAGTGTCCATAAAAACAAAACTGTGCATGTTAATTATGAAGGTATATCATACTCCAGAATAGCAGCACAACTAAACTGTTGACAGTCATCATCAGCACAACAGAACCAGCAGCATCTGATCTGATCATTCTGATCCAACAAACTGTCCAGATTATTACTCAAATATATTAAGCTGCACATCATTTATTTATATAGTGATATTTGAACATGTGTCACCTCAGTGTCTTCAGCTGATAGTCTGGATCCTGTAGTAAATCATCCAGCTGCTTCACTCCTGATTGTCCATGATCATTTCCAGTGAGATCCAGCTCTATCAGGTGTGAAGGGTTTGATCTCAGAGCTGAAGACAGAGCTTTATAACCTTCTTCAGTGATACTGCAGTCTGAGAGCCTAGAACAGGAATGAACATATAACATTCAGATGATTAATCACTTATTCTGCTGAACAATATAAATCCCTAAAATGAATTATATATTTTTCCTTTTACAAATGAACTAAAACTTAGTTGTAAAGCAAAAACTGACAACTGAATATGGAGTCAAACAAAACAATTTTTTTTAAAATCATTATTCATCAATTCACTTCACTCTCTCCAGCTTACAGTCACTTTCAAGGTTCAAATGATGAAAAACTGTATATGTATAAAAGTATTTAATCAGATTGATCTGCAACATAAGCAAAAATTTGTTCTGGAACGGTCTACTTAAAGTCCAGAATTAGACCCCATTAAAATGCTGAGCAGAACATGAATTGTACAGTTTATGCTGGAAAGCTGATAAATATTAATCCAGTTTTGAAAGGAGGAGAGGAACAGAATCGGCCAAAATTCCCCCACAGTGGTGTAAAACTCAGAAAGTGTTATGATGGGACTATCAGTAAAGTTAAAAGCTATATCAAAGTAGATTCCTTAAAAGCACTACAAAATATTGATCTTGTCACATCTAATCTGAAAATAAATTATATCTATCAGATCTCGTCCTCATTTCTGTGGCAGATTTAGCAGCTCTAACAGACTGATCTGAATTCAGATTCAACACTAGCACTGACACTAATGATTAAATCACTAAATGATCATTTGCATTAAAGAAAACCAAAAGCACATCATGAGATATTGAGTATAAAGTGTTTTGTAGTGATTTGAATGATTGTGATTCTTGTATGTGAATGTTCCTGACCTCAATCTCTCCAGTTTACAGTCTGAATCCTTCAGTACGTCACATAAGAGATTCACTCCTGTGTTTGTTATTTGATTACAGCTCAGGTTCAGTTCTCTCAGGTGTGATGGGTTTGATTTCAGAGCTGAAGTCAGGATCAGACCCTGTTTCTCTGTAATACTGCATCCACACAGACTGAAGACAGAAAGAGAAAACACAATCAATCAGATCTATGATGATCATCTTATTGAAGAAATACAGTCTGTTTCGAATCACACTAGTTATATTTGCTGGAAGCTAGTGTTTAGTTTTTCTCTTTTTAACCATTTATTTAATGTTTCTCTTCTTTATTCTCTGTTGAAAAGGCAGATTTCTGCATGTACACAATCAGTTCATTTTATCAAATGCTGGAGATTAAACAATTACTAACTAGATAAAAGCATACAAAATGTGACCAATAGAGTAAAACCAGTGCACTGCTATAAACAATATAACTTAAAGGTGCCACAGAATGCATTGATACAATATTTTAAACTGCTCTCTGATATCTACATAGAAGGTATGTGGCTTAGGTAAGGGCAAAAATTCTCCAGAAATGGTTTTACATGTGCATTTACAACCCTAGGATTTGTCCCTAGAATGAAATGGTCTGTTATTGGCTTATTTGGAAGGGTCATGAATAATAATGTGGAGCTCTGCTCTGATTGGCTGTTTCACAGCGCGGCTCATTTCAGTAGCTCACACAGCAAACAGATCTCTACTGTCCAGCGTGAACAATGGAGAGATAAGGCATCCGACCTTAAATGTTTGAGCCAGTATCAGTATCAGATTTTGAGAGAATGTTTAGCGTCCATGGTCTGAACATGATCGCTGTGAGACGCTGGTGGAGTGAACGAGGCTTGAGAGAGAGCTGTGAGTGTGTTGCCAGATCCAGCTGTTATAAGTATTTTTGGACTTGTCTTTTCACTCTTTTTGAAACTTTAAATATTTTTATTGATTTATCGTTTTTATTTGTTTTAATAGCAATATCTGGCTACACTGCATCGATGATTCGGCTGGCCTAGAACATGGGCTGGTACACGTTATACAAATGTTGGGGGCGTAAACATTAAAGATCCTGACTGTAACGTCACAGTCGGTGTTATGTTGGGATTCACCTCTTTTTCAGTGGTCTTTTTTTACGCACAAGATTTACATAAGAATGAGGAAACAATGGTGTTTGAGGCTCACTGTATGTCATTTCCATGTACAGAACTCTTATTATTAAATTATGCCAAGGTAAATACAGTTTTCCATTCTATGGCACATTTAAGACCTATTGTCTTAAAATAGATATACTTTAATTGTACTTCAGTTTCTCCAGCTTGCATTGTGTGTTCATCAGTAGATCACTGAGGTTTATCACTCCAGAGTCTCCTAGTTTATTACAGCTCAGGTTCAGTTCTCTCAGGTGTGATGGGTTTGATTTCAGAGCTGAAGTCACAGCAGAACAACCTTCATCTGTCATATCACAGCTTCTTAACCTACATGGGCAGAAAGAGTACAAAATAAAAAAGACAATATCATCATCATCATGTTTATTTCATAAGATCACAAAATACTAAGGTGAAAAACTTAATGTGTAAATATAATGTGAACTCAGACTCTTCATGAGATATTGAGTATAAAGTGTTTTGTAGTGATTTGAATGATTGTGATTCTTGTATGTGAATGTTCCTGACCTCAATCTCTCCAGTTTACAGTCTGTATCCTTCAGTACGTCACATAAGTGATTCACTTCTGTGTTTGTTATTTGATTACAGCTCAGGTTCAGTTCTCTCAGGTGTGATGGGTTTGATTTCAGAGCTGAAGTCAGGATCAGACTCTGTTTCTCTGTAATACTGCATCTACACAGACTGAAGACAGAAAGAGAAAACACAATCAATCAGATCTATGGCGAATAAATTCCAACCAGATGATCCGACGGTAACTGATCGCATTGCAGCCTGTCTGAGTGACATTTCTAGCTGGATGATGGACCATCACCTTCAGCTCAATCTTGCTAAGACAGAACTGCTCGTGTTCTCCGCCAACCCATCACTTCACCACAACTTCTCTATACAGCTGGGTTCGTCAACCATAACTCCTTCCAGGACTGCCAGGAACCTTGGAGTTGTGATCGATGATCAGTTAAGCTTCACAGACCATATTGCTACAACGGCCCGGTCCTGCAGATTTGCCTTATACAACATTAGGAAGATTAGGCCCTTCCTGCAAGAGCAAGCTGCACAACTTCTTGTCCAAGCTCTTGTTCTCTCCAGACTGGACTATTGTAATGCTCTCTTGGCGGGCCTTCCCGCATGTACTATCAAGCCTCTGCAACTAATCCAGAATGCAGCAGCCAGAGTGGTCTTTAATGAGCCAAAAAAAGCTCACGTTACCCCTCTCTTCATCAGGTTACACTGGCTACCAATAGCCGCTCGCATCAAATTCAAGGTACAAGACCACAACTGGCACTGCACCAATATACCTAAACTCGCTGGTTCAAACTTATGCGCCCTCCAGAAGCTTGCGTTCTGCAAGTGAACGACGTCTTGTGGTGCCATCCCAAAGAGGTACCAAATCACTCTCACGGACCTTTTCCTGGACTGTGCCCAGCTGGTGGAATGACCTCCCGATCTCAATTCCAACAGCTGAGTCTTTAGCCATTTTCAAAAAACATCTAAAGACACATCTTTTTCGCCAGCACCTGACTAACTAATACTAACACTTACCTATTCTATTTAATAAAAACATCCTAGCTACGTGTACTGTGCTAGACTAACTGAGACTTGTCATGGCACTTGTATACTGTTGCTCTCTCGATGGTCTGATTGCTTCTATTGTTCTCCTCATTTGTACGTCGTTTTGGATAAAAGCGTCTGCTAAATGATTAAATGTAAATGTAAATATGTGAATCTACTACCAGCTTTACAAAGGTTGAAAATAAGCAAACTTACTCATTAATAAGTTAACATTAATGAGTTAGTTTACATTTACATTTAATCATTTAGCATACATTTTATCCAAAGCAACTTACATATGAGGACAATAGAAGCAATCAGACCAACAAGAGAGCAACCGTATACATGAGCTGTGACGAGTCTCAGTTAGTCTAGCACAGTGCACATAGCAAGCTTATTTTTTTAAATAAATTAGACCAAAACGAAGAGAATAGAACAGGTAAGTGCTAGTATTAGTTGGTCAGCTGATGGCAAAAAAGATGTGTCTTCAGATGTTTTTTGAACATGGCTGAAGACTCAGCTGCTCAGATTGAGATAAGCAGGTTGTTCCTCCAGCTGGGGACAGTCCAGGAGAGTGATTCTGTGCCTTTTTAGGATGGCACCACAAGGCATCGTTCACTTGCAGAACGCAAGCTTCTAGAGCGCACATAAGTCTGAACTAGCGAGTCTAGGTATATTGGTGCAGCGTCAGTGGTTGTCTTGTAGGCAAACACCAGTATCTTGAATTTGATGCGAGCAGCTATTGGCAGCCAGTGTAACCTGATGAAGAGAGGAGTGACATGAGCTTTCTTCGGCTCATTGAAGACCACTCTCACTGCTGCATTCTGGATCAGTTGCAGAGGCTTGATAGTGCATGAAGGAAGACCCGCTAAGAGAGCATTACAATAGTCCAGTCTGGAGAGAACAAGAGCTTGGACAAGGATTGTGCACTCTGCTCTGTTAGGAAGGGTCTAATCTTCCTAATGTTGTATAAGGCAAATCTGCAGGACCGGGTCATTGTAGCAATATGGTATGTGAAGCTCTATACAACTCCAAGGTTCCTGGCTGTCCTGGAAGGAGTTATGGTTGACGAACCTATCTGTACCTAGTGTTGGGTTGGCTGAGACCACGAGCAGTTCTGTCTTAGCAAGGTTGAGTTGAAGGTGATGGTCCTTCTTTAGGCAAGAAATGTCTGTCAGACAGGCTGCGATGCGATGCGAACAGCTACCGTCAGATCATCTGAGAGGTAAGACTTGTTTACACATTCATTTCACATCACTTTTTGCTCTCTATGGTAAATGTGTTTTTGTCTGTTGTTCTCACACACAGCTGACTCGTTAACACTTTACAATAAGATTTCATGTGTTAACATTTACTACATTAGTTAACATGAACCAATGATGAACAATACTAGTACAGCAATTAATAATTTGAGCCGTTTGTGTCAGGCTGGGGAGAAAGGTATTGTAATTATGTAAATTATGTGAAAAATAATGCGATTTCCGAACCACCAAGTATGAGAGCATGTTCTAGTACACCCCCACAACAAAATCAAGACTTTGTAAAAGAGCATAATAGGATCCCTTTAAGACAATTTTTTTAAGACATTTATTCTCTCATAACTTAAACTTAACAATGTTTGTAAAATTCTGCTGAACAATAAGTATAATGCCTATTTATGAAAATAACCTACTGTATCATAATTAATACACAAATTTCTAGGGCCTATAAATGATCAATATGACCAAAACTTTGCTGGAAAACTTGTTGTACACTGTCTACTTCATGCCTTCTTTCATGCCTACATCATTTTTTTAATGTAAAAAATTAAATTAAATGCAATTGAAACAAAATGAGAAATGAAATTGTTGCTGTCTAATAACTATTGTCATAAATCACTTTAGTCTCACAGATCAATGTTCAAACATACTGTAGACTAAACAATTACAAGACAAAGACAAAGACTGTTTCTGTGTGATTCTCAAACAAGATTCTGCTTTGCTCATGAAAAGCTGTTCATTTGCTTTAGTGCTGCACCGATCACAAACTGATCACTGATTCTTAAAATGCTCTTGTTCAATTTCTACAAGTAACAGTACCAAAATTAGACATTTTATATTTTGTGAAAGATAAACATTAAATTGAAAGCAGTTATGAATAGTTATGTTTGTAAGCAATCAGTAAACATGATCACATTCAGCAGTCATATATTCAAACAGATCAATATATGCACATTTATCTTTAATTTACACAGAACTGAGCTGTTAATGTTAGGAAAGACATCTGTGTGTTTATAGCGCTGCTGTTTTTACAATCTATCACTTGTTTGAATGAGGTTTCTAAACTCTAGAAGAAAATCATATTTCTCTCTCTACAGTAACTGTAAATAATTATTGACTCATGATCAAACTGACTTACTCAACTGTTTAAAGCTTGATGTCACTCTGTAATTGGCTGTTTAATTTAATATTTCACATTATAGCGGCTCTTTGTGATGCTGAGGGAAAAACTGCTCTGACTCAAACAAGGAGATATTATTATCAGCTACAGTAACATTACTATTAGAAGTAATGAAACATTGTAAATAAACTATCAATACTCACTTCAGTGTGTTGAGTGTACAGTGTTTATCCTGCAGTAGAGCAGAGATCTGATTCACTCGTGTATCTCCGAGCTCACGTTTACTCAGATCCAGCTCTCTCAGGAGTAACGGGTTTTTACTCACAATTCCTCTCACATACTGACAGCCTTCATCTGCAGCAGAACCCAAAAACCTGCAGAAGACAAGATGAAGCACGATTCAATTCAATTAAACTTTATTATTCTGAAAACAAGCTCTAGTTATTTACATTCACATACAGAAATAAACAAACCAATGCTTGAAAATTTTACAATTACGCTAACGCTAACACACACAATTATCAGAGTCTGATAATCACAGTTATTTGAGAGAAACTAGAGCAACACTCAGTCCTAAAGCAAACTACATCCCACAGAACAGAAGAGCAAAAGCTCACTAGATGATGATTTTCATTATGAATACAGAGAGTGAAATTAAAGAATGAAGATCTCTCTGGCTTTGAGCAGAAGAAACGTCAGCACAGAGAAAACTGCTTGAGAAACTGAATGTTTGTGATCATCTGGAGACTCACAGACCTGCTGTAGAGAAACTGTGTCAATCTGAGCTTGATGGAGATTAATCTACAGTGTGTTCAGAAACATTCAAACCAGTCGACTAAAACCAGAAGTGTCCATAAAAACACAACTGTGCATGTTAATTATGAAGGTATATCATACTCCAGAATAGCAGCACAACTAAACTGTTGACAGTCATCATCAGCACAACAGAACCAGCAGCATCTGATCATTCTGATCCAACAAACTGTCCAGATTATTACTCAAATATATTAAGCTGCACATCATTTATTTATATAGTGATATTTGAACATGTGTCACCTCAGTGTCTTCAGCTGATAGTCTGGATCCTGTAGTAAATCATCCAGCTGCTTCACTCCTGATTGTCCAGGATCATTTCCAGTGAGATCCAGCTCTATCAGGTGTGAAGGGTTTGATCTCAGAGCTGAAGACAGAGCTTTATAACCTTCTTCAGTGATACTGCAGTCTGAGAGCCTAGAACAGGAATGAAAATATTACATTATTTATTTCCTTTTACAAATGAACTAAAACTTAGTTGTAAAGTGTGGGATTACAAATTTATAAAATGATAAATCTAGGTTCCAATGTAATAGTATATAAACTGAAACATTGTGTTTAAATGTTTAACTTAGATACTTATTATCTTCTTCCTGACTCAATGTATATTCAAAGAGGCCCCTGGCCCAGACGTGGATTCGTTAGGTTGATTGGATTAGTGTCTATGCATTTGATTATGTTGAATCAATGTATATTCAAAGAATCCCTGGCCCAGACGTGGATTCGTTAGGTTGATTGAATTAGTATGTCCCTCATGTGCTTGCTTTGTTTAAATTTGGCTCCACCTCCGAGAATCCCTCCTCCAAAAATGCCTATAAAATAATCTTGTAAAGTTACTTATAGTTAGACTTCGATGACTACAGCACCAACAGCTTGTGTTCTCAATAAAGAATCCTGCTGATGATCCAATCCGATTTCTCCTGGTTTTCTCTTCTGAGTTTTCTACACTTTAGAAGAACCAAGTTCACAACAGATGCTGCCGTGACCCGGATAGAGCTCCTCACCTGAATCCAGATTGAAACTTCAAGCTCAACAAAGATCTGATTTCGTTCCAGTCTGAATCATTCTGTGCAACCAAGGGTTTGGTGAGTGTCACTCTAATCCAAAAGAACCTAAGACCAGTACAATTTTGTATCCTCTGCGCCGTCAGAGAAGAGTTAACAGACAGCTGTAGGTTGGTTTAACTAAGTTTATCCTCTAAAGTTTTTCTTTTAGAGATGAAAGTTATCCTCTGTTTCAGGCAGGGAAGATTTTAGCATTTCGTGCTAATAAGTTTGGTTTATCCTCTGTTCTTGTAGGCAGGGAAGATTAGCGTAAAGTGCTAGTAATTTGTGTTTATCCTCTGCTTTGCCAGGGAAGGTTAACACTAGTTGATCTGTGTTAACAAGTGTACTCTCTGTTGATCAGAGAAGTTTTAGTGTTTTGATTGTGTGGTAACAAAGAAACTCACAAAATGTTTAGAAAGAATGCTAGACTGATCCCCACAACTGAAAAAGGTGGTCTTGCGACTCCTTTGTGGTCAGATAGTGAATTCAAAACGCTGTTAGGGGAACAAATGGACCTAATAGTCACTGAAAAAGTTAGACAAGAACTAACGCAGAAATATGAGATTCATCCAGACAAGATTTGGTCTGTAGATGAGTGTAAAAAGGTGCTAGGAGCATGTATTCGAAAGAAAAATGTGAAAGGCATTATCTGTTGTCACAGAGAATTCAGTTTAGCGCTAGCTACACAACAGTCTCAGCGTAACTCAGAGTTAGAGGAACAGAACAAAGAACTCCGTGCTAGAGTATCCTCTTTAACTAAGAAATTGAACCTCAAGAAAGCTGCAGCAAAAACTGATGTGGAAGTTATTCAGCCTGATAACATTTACCCTGATTTACAAGCGTTTTTTGAAACAGATGTAGCTCTCCAATCAGTAACTGATGTGCCTGTAAATTCCGTCAATGTGTGTGGTGCTAGGAGAAGATCTCAGGGAATTGAGGGAATTGAAAGTGTTCCTCCCAACTCTTCTGTTGTCCAAGTACACACTGTTGCCAAAGCGCTAGAACCTAAAGATATAGAGAGACTATCCCAGAGCTTACCTTCAGCACGCACAAATTTTTCTGAATTTAGAAGAGCATTGATCAGTAAAATGCGTCTCTATGACATGTCGTTAACAGAAGTCACACAGCTGATGTCACAAATTCTAACTGAATCTGAATTCAACAGTTTTGAGTCTGCTGTTACTTCTGAACTACAACATGCCAGTAAAAGCGATTTGAGAGAAGGTGTTTTGAAAATTCTAAAGAATATCATGGGACCCAAAATAGACTGGTCCAGAATCACTAACTGTGTGCAAAGGAAAGAAGAATCTGTGAGTGAATATACTGAGAGATTTTGTCAGTCAGCTGTAATTTACAGTGGAATTGTCGATGACCCTGAAAGTGTGCTAGAGAACAAGGGACCCCTGGTTCGTATCTGGTCAGATGGCCTTGTAGCCGAATACAGAAAAGCTTTACCATTTTTAGATCTAACTTGGTCTAACAGAACTCTCAGAAGTAACCTAGACAGGTTAGCTACATGGGAAAGAGATGCTGATGTCAAGGCAAAAGTAAGAGTAGCAGCAGTTACGTTTAACACAAGGAAACAAGACAATAGATGGGCTAAAAGAGAAAGCAAATGCAAATATTGTGGAAAATTAGGACATTGGGAGAAAGAGTGTAGGATGAAGTTGCAAGATAGTAAAAGAAATGCTATGCATAATTCTGCTCCTTCTCAGCCTGCACACAACCCTGAAGTAGTTCCGCCAGTGACCACTGAAACTGTAGGACAGCTAGTTCAGGCTCTTCTAAGAGCACAACAAGACCAAGAAAAAAACTAATTGTTGGGGCTGTGAGTAGCTACCTTTCCCCTGTAATCCAACACAATGACCAAAGAATTTTTGTGAAAGGTAGCATAAAAGAGAAAGAGATTGATTTTTTGCTTGATACAGGTGCAGAAATTACAGTAATCCCTACAAAATTGGCACAAGGTTTAAACATCCCATACAAGAAAACCAAACTTTGTTTAACTGGTGTAATAGGAGAAGATTCTGTTTTGTATGAAACTCCGCCCATAGAGGTACAATTTGGCCCAAAAACTCTGACTACAAAATTGCTATGCGCTCCATTAAATACAGGTGCAATTTTAGGCATGGATCTTCTGAGACAAATAAATCTAACTTTAGACATGTCCTCAGAATCTACTAGCATAAAGATTTCCTCAGCACAGATTTCTACCAATAATGCAACCCCTCCAGAGTATGCTTTCTTACAGAATCATCCAATTTGGGCTAAAGACAAGGATGATTGTGGGTTGTTGACAGGTGTAGAACCAGTTAAATTGACAGGAACTCCACCTCCGGTCACCAAACAATATCCGATTAATAAGGAAGCTATACAGGGAATCAAACTTATTGTAGAAAATTTGCTGACGCAAGGAGTGCTAGTTAAAACCAACAGTCCATGTAATTCACCCATATGGCCCATCAAGAAATCTAATGGGACATGGAGACTTACAATAGACTACAGAGTAGCCAATAAAAATATTGATAAAATCACCCCCCTAGTGGCAGATCCATCTACAATTTGTAATGGCTTACCATTAGATTGTAAGATTTTTTCAGTAATTGATATGTCTAATGGATTCTTTTCTGTACCGTTGCACTCTGACAGCCAGCCATGGTTAGCTTTCACAGTTGACTATGAACAATACCAGTGGACACGATTGCCACAGGGATTTCAAAACTCCCCAACCCTATATCATCAGGCTGTCAGACGTGATTTGTGTGACCCAGAATGTCCGGTAAAACAGTCCACTATGATCCAATATGTCGATGATATTTTGATTGCCTCAACAGATCATGAGGTACATCAAACTGAATTGGCATCATTGTTGGACTATTTGCATAAAAAAGGACACAAATGCAGCTTTCACAAAGCTCAAATCGCTAAAAAGCAAGTCACATTTCTGGGTCAAACAATTGGTGCAGGAAATAGATCCATTACACAGGATCGAGCGGCTTCAGTCAAAGCCATACCTCCGCCTACTACCATTAAAACACTCCGCTCATTTTTAGGAACAACAGGTTATTGTAGACCTTGGATTGAAGACTATGCCTCGATTGCTCAGCCTCTCTATGATTTGTTGAAAGGCCATGGTAAAGATTCAGATACTGTTTGTATGGAAGAACTTCATCTCAAAGCTTTTAATGATTTGAAGAGAGCACTATGTCAAACACCAGCATTAGGAATTGCCCAATCTGATAGACCCTTTGTGCTTTATGTCCATGAACACTTAGGCTTTATGACTGCATGTCTAATGCAAGATCATGGGGGCAGCTTACGCCCAATTCATTACTATTCCGGTAAACTTGACATAGTCGCTCAAGGTATGGGCCCATGCCTCAGAGCAGTACAGGCAGTTCATCTAGCGCTTCAGGCTTCATCAGGAATGGTGTTAGGTCAGACTGTAAACGTAAAATGCCCTCACGCAGTGTCCGCACTGATGAATCAAGCAAAAGTCACTTCTGTCACCTCCTCCCGTTGGGGAAATTGGCTAGCAACTCTCACAGCCCCGAATATTGTTATACAGCGTGCACCAGTCACGAACCCATCCTCATGTATGATGTCTGCAATGACTGAATTTGTGTTAGAGGATGAAGGCGAAATGACTCATGATTGTGTTACGCTTACATGTGCAGCAACAAGTGAAATAGCAGAAACTCCCATAGAGAACGCAGAATTGGAGTTGTTTGTTGATGGTTCAGCTCAAGTTATTGAAGGTAACAGACGAGCAGGATATGCAGTAACTTCCACCACTGAAGTAGTTGCTTCAGGTCGTCTTCCAGATCATTTTTCAGCTCAAGCTGCAGAACTAGTAGCCTTAACTAGAGCATGTACGCTAGCTTCAGGATCGGTTGCAAATATCTACACAGATTCCAGGTATGCTTTTGGGGTAATTCATGATTTTGGTGTCATTTGGCAAACCAGAAAATTTCTAACTTCTGCTGGATCCCCCATTAAGCATGCTGGATTAGTGAAAGATTTAATGTTTGCCATGAAACTCCCAAAGAAATTAGCGGTGATCAAAGTGAGAGCACATCTCACAACTAATACTACGGAAGCTAAAGGCAATGCTCTTGCGGATGTAGCGGCTAAACAGGCGTGTTTCTATGCAACTGTACAAGTGTGTTCAGGTAGTACAGCACAGAAGGCAATTCTGCCTCCTGAATCAATCATTGATCTGTACAAAGATGTTCCTCTATATGAAGCATGGACATGGTTAGACAAAGGAGCCACTGTGGATTCATCCGGCTGCTGGACCAAAGGGGGAAAGTATGTTGCTCCCGAATCACTGTTGCCATATTTGGCTCAACAAATACACAGTTTGGGTCATAGTGGTCCAGCAACGATGAATCACAGGTTCTCAAATCAATGGTGGAATCCAAAATTCAGAAACGCAGCCACTGAAACAGTTAAGAGATGTGTTACATGTCAGAAAAATAATGATGTACCAGCAGCCACTACACCAGCAGCACATACCCCATCTCCACCAGGGCCATTTCGTCACCTGCAAGTTGATTACATATCGTTGTCCCCTTGTAAAGGAAAAACGGACGTTTTGGTAGTAATAGACAAGTTCTCAAGATGGGTAGAAGCTTATCCAACAGGGCGTGCTACAGCTGCACATACTGCTAAATGTCTTGTCACTGATTTCATTCCCAGATGGGGATTACCAGATTGCATTGACTCAGATCAAGGTACCCACTTCACAGGACAGGTAGTCAAGGAAGTGTCTAGAATGTTGAAGATTAAGTGGAACCTTCACTGTCCCTATAGGCCACAAGCATCAGGACAGGTTGAACGATCAAACAGAACAATCAAAACCAGGCTAAGCAAAATGTATCAGGAAGGAGTACCATGGGTGGAAGCACTGCCCGCAGTACTGTGTAGTATGAGAGCATCACCTAACAGATCAGTAGGACTGAGCCCTCATGAGATTATTACTGGACGCCCAATGCAGATGCCAGGTGTGATTGATCTTAGAAATGCTGATGTGCACATTGCTTCAGATGCCCTGATCGCTTACTGTGAAAACCTCACAAAGGCAGTGCAGAGTGCCAAAGAAAGAGTTGAGTCGTGTTGGCAGACTCCACCAGAAGGTGGACACACAATCATCCCAGGTCAGTGGGTTATGATAAAGTCATTCAGAAACAAGCCATTAGAGCCTAAGTGGCACGGACCACATCAAGTGATGTTGATTACAGCAGCTGCAGTGTTGTGTCAGGGAAGGAAAGCCTGGACTCATGTGTCACACTGTAAAGTTGTTCCCCCACCTACAGGGATAGGATAGGACACACGGACCAGTGAGGAGCCCAGGGAAGAACCGAATGCAACAGGCTTCGGGGGCTAACCCTGCGGTGAAGATTTCCTCATAGGCCCTTCCCCATCCACTAGTCCATCCTTACCTCACTGTTCTTTAGGTGTCGCAGGAATTGAGAAATAGGGAAAGTAGGAACAACAATAGCAGACTATATTTGAACAGAGGATACAACCCTAATGTTTGCAGACTCTACAACAAATACTGCTATGTGCCGTTGTTCTCTTTTGTTTTGTTTTTTTTCTTCCTCTGTGCAGATACCACTTGATGGCTGTCCTGAGACCCATACGCACCGACCTTCTCACCTGCGTATGAAGCCACAACCTCTAGAAAACAACTAGACTCATTGCCGAGCCAACAACCACACAAGAAAGAGAAAAGAAAGAAGAAAGAAAAAAATACACAACGCAGAGACTCACATACGGGAACTTCAGTCATCCATCAACATGATCAAGATTTTCGTACTATTAACCATCATGGACATCACGCAAAGTGTAGACCCCAGAAACAACATATTCTTAGAGCTGATGAATATGTCAAGAAATGCCTTGTTTGCTGGAAAGAACGTTTGCATGCCGCACGCACCTTCAGTAGGAGCAGGAATCCCATGGGTGGCACACCCTATCTCCAAATGTGATACGTGTACCTTATTCGATCATCATACCAGTGGATTATACAACAAGGATACATGTCACAACGTAACAATTCCTCCAGCTTCTTCGTGTTGCATTCCTGGACTACCATCCTGCAACCTAACTTCAGCTACTCCCATCATGACAGATCTACTCATACCAAGGATGTTCTATTGGTGCATGGAAAATCATGCTCCAGCATCGACTACACTGGGTGAAATTCCTCATGAACGTTGCAGCTTTGTGATTGAAAGAAGAACCGAATTCGATGTGTACGTTACTACATCAGATACGAAAGAGGAGAATGAATTAAAAGAGTGTCTCTACGGGAACCCATCCCTACCGAAACTTTTTGCCATAAATCAGTGGTGTATGATTCCTCCACCGACTGGCACGTTGTGGTTATGTGGGACTTCTGTCTACAGCATCCTACCCAGCCAATTCAATGGCAGGTGCACCCTGGTTTATGTCCTACCAGCCATCAGAGAAAATACACACTCCACCTCAAGTTCTCCACATCTACAAAATTCAGCTTCTACCAACAAAGATGCCTGCATTCCAGGATTCACTTGTGTACAAACGTGGTGGTCAAGAACTCTTGGTGCATTAATCCCATCGTATGGTGTCATGCAGGCTCTCGATCAAGTCAGAAGCCTGTCGGATTCTGTACAGAAATTGGCCAATGATACGGTTTTGGCCCTGGGCAACATCAAGGACACTCTTGCCTTGCACAAGATGATGATCTTACAGAACAGAGTGGCCTTGGATTACATTCTTGCAACACAAGGGGGAGCCTGTACCATTATCGGTCCTGAATGCTGCACCGGGTTAATGGATCCAACAGAGAACTTGAACAAAATCCAACAAGACATTCTTGGTCTTTCAGCAAAATTACACCAGATGACTGAAGATAATTCTTCATGGTTCGGAAACTTGTTAGGTAAACCCTGGCTGTGGATCAAGGAAATAGCAATTCTGCTGTTGTTTCTCCTTCTTGCGTACTATCTATGCATCCACAGTATCAAGTGTTTCTTTCAGCAAATGACTCCAGCCTCTCACGAGGAAAGGACAGTTCCAACCAGGAAAGATTATTACCCGTAAGAACTTCACGGACCCTAATTGCATGTTTTGTTTCTGTGTCAGCACGCAATTACAGATAAGCAACACAGAACATGTACAATGTGCCTGTAACGATTACAAGTTACAAGAATTAACTTTTAAGTGTCTAAATTTGTATTTTGTGAGAGTTATTAGAACTCTCAAAGGGGGAATTGTGGGATTACAAATTTATAAAATGATAAATCTAGGTTCCAATGTAATAGTATATAAACTGAAACATTGTGTTTAAATGTTTAACTTAGATACTTATTATCTTCTTCCTGACTCAATGTATATTCAAAGAGGCCCCTGGCCCAGACGTGGATTCGTTAGGTTGATTGAATTAGTATGTCCCTCATGTGCTTGCTTTGTTTAAATTTGGCTCCACCTCCGAGAATCCCTCCTCCAAAAATGCCTATAAAATAATCTTGTAAAGTTACTTATAGTTAGACTTCGATGACTACAGCACCAACAGCTTGTGTTCTCAATAAAGAATCCTGCTGATGATCCAATCCGATTTCTCCTGGTTTTCTCTTCTGAGTTTTCTACACTTTAGAAGAACCAAGTTCACAACAAAAGCAAAAACTGACAAATGAATATGGTGTCAAACAACAACAAAAAAGAGAATTTTAAATTGTTAGACATCAATTCACTTCACTATCTCCAGCTTACAGTCTTTCTCAAGCTTTAACCCTCTGATGCTCCTCATTTGTGAGTCTCACTCGTGATCTTCACGGTCAAAAGCGAAATCAATGTAATTTTTTTTTCATTTTTTTGTTCATTAATATTCTGTATTTTGTGAGAATTGTATGGTATTCTCTTAGGATAGTAATACCAGTAAATTTTGACCTTGTGAGGACATTTTTTGGAAACAAGCTTATAAATCCTACAGAATGTTTAAAGTTCAATGTTTATTGAAAATCTAAAACTGCAGAAAGGTTTATGTGAGGGACAGGTTTAGAGCAGGGCTTCAGTCCTGCAGAGTTTAGCTCCAACCCTCATCAAACACACCTGAATTTACAACATAATAATGCAAGGCCACAGATTGTCTTACTATTGAGAGATGAGAGGGTCTGTATTAATTACCATTAAAAAGCATAACAGCTAACTAAAAAAAACACTAAAATAACAAGAATGCAGCAAATATAATTAGTTTTATCCATCCAAAATACAGTGTACAACTGTGTAACAAATCAAGCTTAAGATTTTTTTTAATCCACACTTAGCTTTACGCCAAATATACAATATGTTAAAGAGCATTTCATAATAAAAAATTATCTCTCTGAATGTGGAGAAGACGAAGGAGATTGTCGTTGACTTCAGGAGAGGGCACACTCAGCATGCTCCTCTGACCATCAATGGTGCGACTGTGGAGAGAGCGAGCAGCACCAAGTTCCTGGGTGTACACATCACAGAGGACCTCTCCTAGACCAACAACACTGCAGCACTAGCCAAGAAAGCACAACAGCGTCTCTACTTCCTCCGCAAACTCAGAAGAGCCAGAGCGCCGGCCCCCATCATGTGCACCTTCTACAGAGGCACCATCGAGAGCATCCTGACTAGCTGCATCACTGTGTGGTATGGCGCCTGCAACGCGTCCTGCCGCAAGTCCCTTCAACGGATAGTGAGAGCAGCTGAGAAGATCGTTGGTGTCTCTCTCCCCTCCCTCCAGGACATTTACAGCACCCGTCTCACCCGCAAAGCCCTCAGTATTGCAGGTGATCCCACCCGACACACAACTTCTTCAGTCTGCTACCATCAGGGAGGAGACTGAGGAGTCTCCAAGCCAGGACCAACAGACTGAAAGACAGCTTCATCCACCAGGCTGTCAGGAAGCTGAACTCCCTCCCGTCCTTGCCCCCCTCCCCTCTCTTACCCCACGAATCACTGAACTCGGACCCCCACCCCACCACCACCACCCACACTCACACACACTCACACACACACACACACACTCACACTCACACTGAGACAAGCACCGGTCACTTGTACAGCATTGGACTGACCTCATTCATTCAACTACCTCTTCTGACAGTCTGAATAATAAAGACTGCTCCTTGTCACTTTAAATAGTCTTGATAAGCTCTTTGCACTACACCATTTATATTCTGCACTGTTTGTTTGTTTGTTTATTTCACTGATCTGCCATGTGCCTTATGCCACTTTATCCATTTTTTTTATATTATTATTTTTATTTTCTTTATTTAATGTTTTACTTTTTTCCTACATGTCCTTATTTGTATATTTGTAATAGTTGCATTGTTGTGTATGTATGTATGTATGTATGCATGTTGATTTGTACTTATCTGTATTTTGCATTCTACTGTTAGTGTTTAGTGTTATCTGTATGCACCAGGGAGTAAGAGAGTAATGCAATTTCAATTCTCTGTATGTATGTACGGTACATGTGGCAGAATTGACAATAAAGCTGACTTTGACTTATAAATGGGAAAATTATTTTTAAATGGCAAGGTAAAGACAATTAAAACTTTGAAATTAGTCAAATTGAAATTAGTGAACTGAGCTGATGATAACATCACTGTTTTCTCCAGTGCTGCTTTATAGATGAATTAAAGGGATACTCCACCCCAAAATGAAAATTTTGACATTAATCACTTACTGTCATCAGTAACACATGGATACGTATTGTACGTTTATTTGATTTGATTTGAATGGAAACAGCACATCCATGCGTTACTGATGACAGAGAATAACGTACGCACTTTGTGTCCATCTGATGCTTTCCAAAATGGCTCTACACAGACACAGAGAGACAGAGAAGAGACTAATTTTTGAGTAAATGTCATTATTTTTATTTTCTTTGCATACAAGAAGTATTCTCGTCGCTTCATAAAATTCAGATTGAACCACTGATGGCAGATGGACTATTCTGACGATGTTTTTTATACTTTTATGGACCTTGACAGTGCAATTTACTATGCAGTCAATGGGACAGTCACAAGCCTCCCGGTTTTCATCCAAAATATCTTAAATTGTGTTCCGAGGACAAATGAAGCTTTTATGGGTTTGGAACGACATGAGGGTAAGTGATTAATGACAACATTTTCATTTTGGGTGGAGTATCCCTTTAAACTCACTCTAAAATTGATGGACTTTACACATTTATTGAACCAAATTGAATCAGCAATGAACTGATTTCAACTGAATATTACTACTGTTTACTATTGTCTTTTTAGAGCTGCTTTTCAGAAAAACTTGAATTCGGTTTGCATTATTTTCTAGTTTATCACTGTAAAGCTGCTGTGAAACAATCTGTATTGTATAAAGTGCTATATAAATACAGGTGACTTGACTAGTTAATTTTTTTCTGCTCATAATTAGAGAGCATTTTGATTATGAATGTTGTTTGTTTGTTTTAGAAGATACTTGTTTTAAGTTAAATATAAATACGGCACAGTTTTCAAGAGGTAAACTCTGAACCCCTTACAGTATCTTTCATCAGTAAATGCAATGTAAAAATGTAAAAAATAAGAATAACATCTGATCATACCTTTTAATATCCAACTGGGCTGAATTGATGAATTAAATATTTACTTTTTATTATTATTTTTTAATTCTTAGACACCACTGCTTTGGCCCTTGGGGCCCAAAATCCTCATCTGTGATGACTATTTTGACTGTTTAGTTTAGTTTTTTTTTTTTTTTACAAAATACCACTGCTGCCCAGATGGAAATATGAATAGTGATTCCAAAAAAAAGTATTGTCTGGACCTCCGCTGGGAAGGGAGCATAGAGACCGGACCTCTTGGAATTTAAAGGGGTCATATGATGCGATTTCTTGTTTTCCTTTTCTGTTAACAGTTTAGAATAGGGAACGCTTATTCACTATTAACTATGACTTTTCCCTCAATAAATTCCTAATTTGCTGCTTATTAATAGTAAGTTAGCTGTTAGATTTAGGTATTGGGTAGGATTAGGGATGTAGAATAAGGCATTAATATGTGCTTAATTACTACTAATAAATGGCTAATATTCCAGTAATAAGCATGCTAATAAGCAACTAGTTAAGAGACCCTAAAATAAAGTGTTACCCCTTTTCTTTAGTGTGTTATGTAGCTGTTTGTGCATGTATAAGATCTGCAGAGTTACAAAGCTCAAAGTCTCCCAGAAAAGGATTTATTCTATCTAAAAGAGAAGGCTGATCCAGACCGGGCTAAAACAGCTCATTCAAACGCCCCCACATGTCTACATTACGATGTGGAAATGTTTGTGTAATGCCGCCCAAATGTTCACGCGAGGAAAGAAGGCGTGGTTTCAGTAACCGCAGTAGTGTTGATGCAGCCATGTCAGGGAGACGCTGTGTGTTTCTATGCAAAAGCAAAAGCACTTTATTTGGTCTTCCGAATGTAGATGCAATTAGAAATCATTGGTTAAGATTTGTTTACAACAGAACAGCAAACCCAAATGTTCGAATTTGTGCAACGCATTTTATGGACGACCGTTTTGTGAACCTAGGAGAGTACAAGGCTGGCTATGCACAAATGCTATTTCAAAAAAAAAAAAAAAAAAAAAAGGGTAAATTCCGACTTTGCTATGAAAATCTGGTGTTTCTGAATCAGCGACTGCAAGTATGTTTTGTTATTAGTTGAAGTATTTGCTATTGACTGTTCAAATGTGGAGTTTTGCGCAGTGCAGAGTAACACATTTTGTGTGTGTGTGTGTGTGTGTGTGTGTGTGTGTGTGTGTGTGTGTGTGTGTGTGTGTGTGTGTGTGTGTGTGTGTGAGAGAGAGAGAGAGAGAGGGTCACATCACAGTGGAGTCAGCTGTCTTAACCGCGGCTTGTGTGCAAATACATACGAGCTTCATCACTGTGTCTGTCACGCGACTCTGTTCCCCTCTCGGGCTTGAACTGATGGTAAAACTAAGGACATTATTAACTGTCTTTATATTTACTTTGAAAGCTGAAGCTTGCGATTATGGTAAGGGGCGTTACATTTCTGACACGCTTGTGGTGTTCGGCCAATCACAATGCTCTGGGTCAGTTGGCCAATCAGAGCAGACTGTGCTTTGTGGCAGGGCAGAAACTTCGTGCCACAACAACACCGCTTTACTTTCACTTTGCGTGAATGGGTAGAGTGTTTCAATTAACGGCGGAAGGAAGGAGGATATATTAGAGGTGTGTCGTACCTGAGAGAGAGACGCGTCATCAGAAAGTTTGCGTGCAAGGTTTGCAGTAGTATGAGTGAGAGTAATGGATTACCGTGAGGAGTGGAAAAGACGTCCGCTTGTGAAGTATTGCTTCCTGTGAAGGATATCTGTGCGTCGTGGAGTTTGACTGAACTTTATAGTGTTGCGCTTCAAGATCGTCCGATTTTGGGGAACTGTTCTAACTACAAGGCTGCCTGCTTATCCTCCTGTCCTGGTATCTGACGACGACCCGCTGCAGTCTCCAGCTTCCTTCACGTCTGCAAATTTGGTCAGTAGCGTACCTGTACGCCGCCGCCATTGCACACATTACTACACACGCACCCACTCATTACATTCACACCCGCACATTCTGTGTGCTTTTTGTTTTCATGATTATGCAAATGTTATTTCTGCTCTTGAAAATTGTTGTTTGATGTTGATATTGTTTCTTAAAAATGTTTATTCTATGTTACTTTTTTCTCTTTCTTTTATGGTCAATTTATGAATGAATGTGGACTTGAATCTGCCACTGTGGGAAAAATAAGATGACGCGTTTTCTTCAGAGATCTCAACTTCGGGTGAAGTGAACTGGAGTGTTTTATTGTTTTTTCCCCCTTTCTTCTTTTTGATGACCTTTTTCAAATAAGTTTTTTTTGGACATTGTGAAATAAAATCTCCTTAAGAATTGAATCTCTTCTTGGACTCTTACTGAGATTTGTGTAACAGGTGGTTCTGCTATCCTGGCTTAATTTAATTTCTGACAGGATTAATCCTGTCTGGTGCCCGAAATTATTTAAAAGTCTGTTAATTTATGCAAGGGCGGTCACCACCGTTACAGTTTATAGGAAGTGTGGGATTACAAATTGTTTAAATGTTATTCTTATTATCCACTTCCGGAACTGTGCTTTGTCTCAATCAAGTCATGTTGATTGGCAGAGATTCAAAGAACCCAGACGTTGATTCAAAGAGCCCCCTGGCCCAGACGTGGATTCGTTAGGTTGATTGGATTAGTGTCTATGCATTTGATTATGTTGAATCAATGTATATTCAAAGAACCCCTGGCCCAGACGTGGATTCGTTAGGTTGATTGAATTAGTGTCTATGCATTTGATTATGTCCCTCATGTGCTTGCTTTGTTTGATTTTGGCTCCACCTCCAAGAATCCCTCCTCCAAAAATGCCTATAAATAACCTTGTAAAGTCACTTAAGATTTAGACTTGGATGACTGCAGCGACGCAGAGCGAGTTCTCAATAAAGAGTAACTTCTGCTTGAAAGATATCCCAACGTCTCCTGGTCTCTGCTTCGACGAGGAAAAAGTTTCCAACAGAAGGAAGGGCTTTGTAGAAAATGACCATGGGAGGCATTAATATAAAACTATCTCCATGCAGAACATACAGAGTTGTTCATTATTCAAGTCTGGATTTCACCTTATGCTTTTGTTGAGTTCAATTTCATTTGTGTCTATTGTCACACAACTTACCTCAGTATCTCTAAAGGACACTTTATATTCTTCAGTCCAGTGCAGAGCAGCTTCACTCTTGAATCCTGCAGATTATTATTGCTCATGTTCAGCTCTTTCAGATTGGTCTCTGATCCAAGAACTGTAGCCAGAGCTGAACAGCTATTGTCTGTTAAGCCACAGTCATTTAGCCTACAAGAAAAATAAGATTACAGAATAATTAGATTGAATACATTTGCTAAATGCAAATATTAAATCTATTTTTAGCCTTTAGCTAAAATATGGCTAACTATAGCTTTAATGACAATGAGTTATACATTTGAAAGTGCTAGCTCCATATGAGCGCTACTTAGTCAATTCTGATAAAATCATTGTCATTTCGTTCAAGTGCTCAACATTGGCAATAATGCTCAATGCTCTAAAAACACACTGTAAATGGAAACCTTTGATGCTCTATACAGAGTGCTCACACAAAATATGCATGTGAGCATTTGAAAGCAGTCATCTATTACAGGGCTCTACGCTTACTTTTCTTTAAAAAATGTAAGAGTACATTAAAAAATTCAGGAGAACCTTCTGATCAATAACACAAATTAGCCTTCCAATTATAAGGTAATATTTGACTCCAATGATTTACTGAGGCATTTTTTTCTAACTTTATGAAAAGTATATCATTTTATGTAAAATTCAAAAATGTATATTTACAAGCTTTTCCAAAATTTCTAATTAAAACAATAGGCATACAATAAGAACAAGTAGAATAAAAAGAATAAGTTACCAATCAAAAGAAATCAATAATAACAATTTATTTCCACAACATAGGTGGTACAGAAGAACACAAAAGTGGCATGTAGGTATATTTACAGACATTTAAAGAGACTCAGGGGTGGCATGGATGTTTTAAATTCAAAACAATGTCATGAGATTAATGTTTAAATATAAATTTTTGAATATAGAAATATAGTTTGATTAAAATGATTTAAATAACTGAAATGTGGCGGCAAGTTGCTGAATTTATCACTGAATCATTCATTCAATTGATTCGTTTGAACAGCTGATTCATTCAGGAACGAATCAAGTGACTTCATGAATGGGTGATCACTCACTAGATTTGTTTAAAAATGCATGTTCATTCATTAATGAAATACCGCTTTCTTTGCTTGGCAGCGGCTCAGATTTGACTTTGTTTAAAACTATTTACATTGACTAGTGTTAATTTCGTCAGCTATTTTCAATTTTAGTCGACTAAGGCTGGTTTCACAGACAGGGCTTAGACTAAGCCAGGATTAGGCCATTGTTCAATTAGGACATTTAAGTAATTTTAATAAACGTGCCTTAGAAAAAAACATTACTGGTGTTCATCTTAAAGACAAAACAAAGGCACTGACATGTTTTAAGATCAGTCAGTGCAAGTTTCTTTCAGTTGAAACGGCTCAGATTTACATTTTAGTCTAGAACTAGGCTTAAGCCTTGTTTGTGAAACTGGGGGTAAAAGTCTCAACATAATAGTCTAGTTTTAGTCCAAAAAAATCTTAAGTATTTAGTCAATGAAAACTTGAGATTTTAGCAATAAGATTATTATTAATTAACTGTACAGCAGTATTAATTTTGGCAGCCATTTTTAATTTAGTCTTAGTCTTACTCAAATGTACATTTTAGTTATCATATTTAGACAACCTTGTCCTTTTTTTGTTTTGTCAAGTTTAAGTCAATGAAATGTATGAGCATTTTAGTCAGGTTTTAGTCAATAAAATCTTAGTCACATTTTCGTCATTCTGTATAATGGTAAAACTGATAAAAATAATTTTTACTAAAAATTAAAATCGTAATGATTGTTGTCATTTGAGAAATTTACTTTTGCATTTCAGGTATTGCACTTTCTATATTAAGCACAAATCAATAGAATGTGACATATACATGGTGTATTTTACCTCATCTAGTGTAGTACTGATTTATTATAGGCTTTTTATTAAATAAATTAATATCAAAGACTTATGCAATCTCTCTGTCTACATTATGAAAACTGATAAAACAAACGAAAAAATATTATTACAGTGAAATTCCTAGTAGTTCCACTAATTCCAAATTGTAATATTTCTCTACTTAAACAACAGCGGCTAAGTAAGTGCATATATTTAGCAACCACAATCGCAAACAATACAGTCGAGATCTCATGACAGAATCTCTGGCTGAGTGACACTTTCATTTAGATCGCTAAACTCCAGCTCGTTTGTCGGTGTTTTCAGATCATTGGTGGTGGCGCTTCCACAATGAGGAGCAAGCATGTGCGCATGGTTGCCATATTGCTTAAAATAAGCAAAACACCGAGCAGAAAGTGTATTCATGTAACAGCGAAGCTCTGATTCGGGGATTTGAACTCTTGATATCTGGCAACCGCACACATGAAAAAAGCTTGCGTAGTAGAGGCGTGTAGAGTGGCCTGCAATAACATTTTGTCTTCTTTTTTTGACGACAATTTTTTTTTTAATACATTTTAGCCTCGTCTTATTTTGTCAATGAAATTGCATGTTGATTTAGTCTTAAAAGTTATCGTTTATTGATCTTATTATCATCTCATCTTCGTCTCGTCTTAGTCATGGGACAAAAGCTCGTCAATGAACATTTTTCATCATAGTCTTCGTTAACGAAATTAACATTCACATTGATGAAATAGAGCAAAATCAGGCAATTGTTAAAGTCAGACAATGTAAGTCCCTTAATATTAACTTCTTGTTTATTGAACTGTTGTAGTAATTCAATATCACATTTGCAAACTCCCTTAATTATCTTTAAAAGCTGTCACTCACTTCAGTTCATCGCGATCGCACAAAGTTCCATTATAATCAACGAATCTCTTATTTACATCGTGTCTGCACTTTGTTTATTATAATGAGAGGGTTCGTGAGCCTCTGAACAAAACTCTGGTGTTTTGAGCAGTGAGTGGATTGTGATTAACATTGCGTTCAAGGAATCCACAGATATGTCTGCGATATATTACTCAACGCAGCAAAAACATGTTGTAGGTAGGAACCATTGAAGCTCCCCTTAGTGCAAAAACGAATATGCTGATTGGGTCACTCGCACTGGCTATTTATTTAATAGTCACACGCAAGAGTTGGTCGCACTGTAGAGCCCTGTATTAGTGGGTACCGCACTGACCTGGTACTTGGTACTACTGCTACTGCAGAAAGGCTGACTTTATACCAAAGTACTGGTACTTTTGACAACAATCAAAACTAAATAAAACCTGCTGTTGTGAATGCTTTAGGTTGTCATGCGGACTTCTAGCTTATACTGCATTCAAATAATTGGTTAGCAAGTTACTGAAATAATATTAGGTTAGGTAGCTGATTACCAGGTGATATTCAGTCCAAACATTTGAACAGTTAGTAATATTAGCTAACTGTGGCAAGGGCCAACACAAGGGGACAATGAAACATTTTGTTTAGTTTGACTTACAGAGCTCTTTTGGAGGTTTTGATGACTGCTGATAGTCTAATGAGACACTCGTCTGATTTCTTGAATTTATGAAGCTCAAACTCCTCCAGCTCCTCCTCTGATGTCAACAACACAAAGGACAAAGCAGACCACTGGGCAGGTGAAAGGTCAGCAGATGAGAGACTTCCTTTGCTGAGGTGGGTCTGAATCTCTTTCACCAGAGTTTTGATCGTTCAGTTCATTCAGACAGTAGAACAGATTGATGGATCTCTCTGGAGACAGATCAGCTTCTAATTTCTGCTTGATGTACTGAACTATTTCCTTGTTGCTCTGGTCATTGCAGTCTTGCTGTGTCAACAGACCTCTTAAGAGTCGACGATTGGACTGGAGTGACAAACCGAGGAGGAAGCGAAGGAAAAGGTCCAGGTGTCCATTGTCACTCTCAAGTGCCTTGTCCACTGCAGTCTTGAGCAAATCAATCATTGTTTTACTTTTGTTTTCCTGTTCTGTAGAGTCTTGAACAAACACACTTTTCTTGTTGATGTCTAAACACAGATGTGCATAAAGGGCTGCAATAAACTCTTGAATGCTCAAGTGAACAAAGCAGTACATGGTACCAACAGTGATCCCTGTTTCCTCCTTAAAGATCTGGGTACACATGCCTGAATACACTGATGCCTTATTGGCATCAATACCACAGGCTTTCAGGTCTGTGTCATAGAAGATCACATTGTTTCTTTGCAGCTGATGAAATGCCAGTTTCCCAAGAGAAAAGATAGCGTCTTTATCCCAGGAAACATCTGGTCTGTATTCTCCATCATATTTTCTTCTGCTCTGCTGGATCTGAAAGCGGAGAAAGTGTGAGTACATTTGTGTCAGAGTCTTGGGAGTGTCTTCAGTGTTTGATTCCTGTAGTGTTTTGGAGTCGTCACCAGCCTGACTGATTTCCCGATGCCAGCAACTCCTTTTGTCAACACAGTTCTGATCTGCTTGTCTTGTTCAGGTGCTTCAAACAAATTTTTGCATTCGACCTGTATTTCTTGTGATTTATGACGTCTGGAAGCAACTTCAATCTGTCTGACCTCATGTTCAGTATTGACCTGTTCACTACAACCCTGAGTGATATAGAGTTCTGTGTAGATGTTCTTCAGAAGTGTGGAGTCGCCTTGCTTTGTGATTCCTTCAAACACACATTGATACTTCTTCTTTAAGCTAGATTTCAGCTGATGAATGAAGAACAGCTCATCTAAACACAGAAATGACAACAGTACAGATATATTTAATATTAATTTTCTCTTTGACATCTATAAAGCCCCTTTCACACAATAATACCAGTAAATTGCCATAAAATTACCGGAACGACTTTACCAGTAAATTAAAAAATGTGCTGTTCACACAGGTAACAACGTGGACCGTTTAAAATATAAAAGACAGGATCGTATAGATATAAATATTTTGATTAAATAATTGAACTGTGGTCTGATTTCGGAGTTGCAGTGATATAGCCTTCATGTCATCTCCCTCAACAGGTGTAATTCACGTTTTGAGAGTTAAAACACTCTCCACTCTTTACCATCGAACTTATATTTAGGCATTATGATCACTTACAGTTATACATTCAAAATCAGATCCGTTATCGCGCTAAAAACCCGTCGCTCATGAATCATCACGTCTGTCTGCTGATCCCTAGCGATTGGCTAAATGTGCTGCCGCGTCGTCAACATCAGCACCAGTCTCTTTGCAGCGTGCGTGTGTGAACCCGCCCAATCTGGCAACACTGCACACTGCGCGGAGTAAATGCGCCGAATGTTATGATTGGCCCAGAGCCGCTGAATTTTTTAATTTCAAGGCTCTGGATTGGCCCAGAGTACACGTCTTACATCATCGCATTCTGAAATTGTACATCCTCATACCGGTAATCTTCATTCTGCGTTCACACACAGCATCATTCCGGCAATTTACTGGTAATGTTACAACTTCTCATACTGGTAAATTGCCAGAACGAATTTACCGGTATTTTTGAAAAGGTCCTGTTCACACATGATCTCTTTACGGCAAGTTACTGGTAATTTTCCGGAAAAGTCTGTATGTGTGAAAGGGGCTTAAGTGACAATCTGACAGACGGTGGGTCTCTTACCTTCTAGAGTATCAGCAGCTTCATCTTGCTTCATCTCTCTCAGGAAGCAGAGCGAGAGATCAAGAGCTGCTTCTTTGATACTGCTTCTATTCTCATTAAACTCCTTCGCAAAGCATTGTGTGTTCTCTTTTTGTAATATTTTCTTAAACTTTTCCAGTTCTTTCTTTAGAAATGTGATTATTTTCCTCTCAAGATCCTACAAGGAAAGCAAGAAAAAGGAGAAACAGAACCACAAAATGTAAGCAAATCTTACATACATATATGGTCAAAACCATTTATTCAATCACATTTAGAAAAATAAAATCCAGTTAAAAGACAAACAAAAGTTGACTTGGTTTTAAGAAAAGAAAATACACATTATTTTTTAGATTCCCTATTGTGATCTTAAAAGGAAGATTCATTGGTAAAAAGAAATTAGAAAATATATTTCTATTCTATTTCTATTACATTTACAACAAGCTTTTTTTTCAATAATGTACTTGTTTTCCATTATATGAATGTTAAACATTTATGAAAGTGCTTTTCTTACCTTGAAGATCTGCTCAAAATTGTCTTTGAAACTCTTTTGGTTCTGGATGCCTGAATCTAATGCCTCATATTGAATGCTGTTAGAAATAAAATAAAATAAAATAAAATACTGCATTTCTAAGCAACAATATTAGAGAAATTTCTTATAATAACAATAATTAAAAAAAAAAACATTTTAAAAAGAGAAAAAGAAAGCATTAGCTGTTTAAGGTCATCTTAGGGTGCTTTCACACTAGCACTTTTGGTGCGCACCCGGGTGCGATTGACGTCAGAGTTCGGTTCGTTTGGATGATGTGAACGCTGTCTTCCGTACCGGAGTCCGCTTAAAAAGGGTGGTCTGGGGTACGGTTCAAGTGAACTTTGGTACGGTTCGCTGCTGATGTGAACGCAATCTTACCAAATCCCGGAAGTGAACTGCTATTAATGATATATTATTTGATAAAAATGTATGTTTGTGTGTGTTTCACTCACTTTCCTGACGAGCGTGACTTATGCGCTGCAAGCAGAAAGCTGTAGGTTTCATTTCTGTTCACTTTCAGTGTTCTTTAGAGCATTTGCAGTACATTTGTAAGAAAGACGTAAGTGCCGTTATGTACCGAAGCTTTGTAAACAAAACGAACCGTTCAAAAACGTAATCTTATGCATTTTGCCGCCTCCCGCGCAGTCGTTATTAAGCAACGGGGTAAACAGCTGCTGGCTTGATGACGCAAACGAACCACGGTTCGGACCCAAATAAAATAATATGAACACAGTCCAGCGGGGGCAGGGGGAGGGGGGAGCAAACGAATGGGTTCGGACCAGGCAATCGAACCAAGTGTGAAAGCACCCTTAAAGTGTAATTTTTGTTGCATTGTGATACAGACTTAAATTTAAGTAAAACCTAGGTTTCTTATTAAATTTTCTGTCCTATAAGCAGTGGTCGACTTGTAAAAAAATTTCAGGGGGGATGGTGTGGTCGGCGGGGCGACGGCGGGTGGTCCTGTGGCTAATTTTAAACAATGATTACAAAATTGGTCTCATTTTTAAAAAAGGTTTCTATTTAATGAAAAATCCTTATTAAATTAACCATTATTTATAAGTTTTTTTCCCTTCTGGGGCCTGAAATAGAGGAATTTTGGTCAATATTGATAATTAAACAATATTTTGCTGAATGTGTTTTTGTGCTGGCACCTTGGCTGGTTTAGGTCTGTCATGGATAAATAAATATGACAATAAAACCGCCAGTAGGTGGCAGCAAGTCGCTGTTTTAATAAATGACTTACTGAATCATTAATATCAAACGATTCGTTCAAAACGGCTGATTCAATAGAAACGAATCAAGAACACGAAACGAGACCATCTGAATGGAATCACTGGCTCACTCGATTCATTCAAAAACTGATTCATTCATGGAATGAAACACCGTGTTGCTATGCACTGTTGTATAAAACTAATAGCACATTTGTGTTTGCGGCCTCGCGCACATATACATAAAAGTACATTGCTTGTGCAGTGAATATAAAAACGTAAAAACTCATACATTGGTATTTTTTGTTTCATTGCTGGAATTATAAGGGCATTCTAACTGTATTCTAATGGGCTTCATCGTGCAATGAATGCTTTTTGAACTCTCAAGACGTGGATGTCAGCTCTCCTATCGTCTCTCAGTCCCTCACAGTCACACATACATTATATCAGGAGAAATTCTTTAAATTGTAATCAAGGAAAAATCATACCTTCTGTTGTCTTCTTTTTAAATAACTTCAAAAGTTGCGCTTGAACCATTTTGAGCGAAAAATTACAAAATTGCTTCCGCTTGTGCGCAGCTTGTTACAGTACCAAGTTCTGATTGGCCAATCGCCGGTATTTAGTTTTTAAATGATCATAAGTAGAGAATTTTAACATTTCATGTGCATGATAAGTTTTACTTAACACAAAATTGATAATTCAAAGGGGATGGTTAGGGAGGATGGTGTTTTTTTGTCATTTTTTTCGACCAGAGGGATGCCATCCCCCCGCATCCCCCCTCAATTCGAGCCCTGCCTATAAGCAAATAAAACAGTGGCTAGTGAATAATAGTAAATCTTGTGTTGACAATTCTGTCCAGCATAATGTCAGCACACAAAATTAAATGGGTATCACAAAAAATATAATTCAGATCAAATAATTTTAGTGACTGAATCGTTTCTGCTGATGCTTGTTTTTTTTTAAAGCATTGCTCTTTGTAAATCCTCTTTGTGAGAACAAGTTTAGTTTTATGTCAAACAAAAAATACAATGTGAATACTTTGGTAAATATTTAACTATATGATAAACATTCACAGATATATTTTCTAAAACAGAAATCCATGAAATACCTTTTGGCAGATGATGGTGTTTTCTCTCTGAAGTTTGGTGGATTGCCTTTTGACTCGTCACTCTTCACAGACACAGAGCTGGACACATCTGATCCTGAACTAACACTAATGACACAGAACACATGAGGAGAAACACTGACTGTGACTGTGAAATATGCACAATAATTATCCTAAATGTAGCCAGTTTAAAATTATGAATTAATTAAAAAAAATAGTGTTGCACATGAAATACCTTTTGGCAGATGATGGTGTTTTCTCACTGAAGTCTGGTGGGTCACCTCTTGAACAATCACTCTTCACAGACACAGAGCTGGACTCATCTGATCCTGATCTAACACTAATGACACAGAACACATGAGGAGAAAACACTGACTGTGGAATATGAACAATAATTATCCTAAATTTAGCCATTTCTAATATATATTGATTTTTCAGCATCAGAATGAGCTTTATTGCCAGGTATGTTCACACATACGAGGAATTTGTTTTCGTGACAGAGGCTCCACAGTGCAACAGAATGACAGAACAATAAACACAGATAATAAAAAGAAGAAAAAAAATAGAACAAGTAAATCAGGAATAACAATATACAAATAGACAGTTGTATGTACAGGTATATTATGTGCAAATTGAAATGTAGACTAAGTGTGTTAGATAAATAAGTGTATAAGTGTATAAATAGTGTGTGTTCACAGTTATTGTCAAGTGTTCATGAGATGGATTGTCTGAGGGAAGAAACTGTTTCTGTGTTGGTCGTTCTGGTGCTCAGAGCTCTGTAGCGTCGACCAGACGGTAACAGTACACAGAGAGAGTGTGCTGGATGTGAGGGTCCAGAGTGATTTTACCAGCTCTTTTGCTCACTCTGGATCAGTACAGTTCTTGGAGAGTGGGGAGGGTTGTTCTAATGAGGGTTATTCTATAAGGTTTTGTTGTACACAGGTGATATCTGAAGCTCCAGCAGTGTTTAACATGATTGTGTGAAGCAGACTCAGTGTTACCTGTGTTTCTGTGAGAGACTGATCTCTGTTCCTCGCTTCTCTGACATACTGAAGCTGAACTGATCAGCACTGGCTGTGAAAACAATCAGCTGTTCACCTGCAGATCAACAACATCACACTTATTCAAGAACACCGAGTCATACTAAATCACTTTAGAAAATCACCTGAGTTACAGACAAATATTACCATCTAGAATAAAAAGCTCTGAATCATTTCAGATCCTCTAATGACACATGACTCTAATCATAAGTTCAGGACATAGATATACTGCGCTTAAAACTAACCTAGTTTGTTCCTTGTTGTATTGTTTTCTCAAAGTTTTCTCTATAAAGCTGAAACAATGGCTGAAATCTTTACAGCGTTGTAAACATTGAGTACCTTATGTTTATACAGGCTGCTTAAGAACATTTTCTTTCTGTATGCAGGTTGATTTACATTTTATGTTTGTGACTTCATATAAAGCTACATATGTGCGTAGGTATGTTAATATGCCATTGTTGAATGTTTAGGTACAACATATACACATATAGTTGTCTGCATATACACGTTACTTGTACTTGTTTTGTTCCTTGTGTTTGTTTATTTGTTTTTATTTGCTTTGCTTGTGGTTATCTGTGTGTAACAATAGTGTATTGTCCCTGCTAAATAAACAAATAAATAAAAATAAATAAATTGCAGTTTATTATTCACCAGCCTAAAACTTCAGAAATGTTGTATTTTTAAAATCTCTTCCCAAAAAACGTTATGTTTTAACAGTATTTTCTGACACACACACACACACACACACACACACAAGAACAAGAACAGGCCTGTAACTTCACATTTAAATCACGCTTACACTGACAGTATGAAACACATATTTTAGCCCAAATAATCGAGAACAAATTAAATGTACCTGCAGTCTTGAGCACTAGGAGGATAATTTAGAAATATCTGAAGCACTATTTTGTCTGTTCTTGGCTGTTGTTGTTGTTTGTGGATTCCACTCTGATCAAATATTCTGTGTTATTCAGCTGCTGTGTGTTTGACTTTAATAGCGACTAACAGCGTTCATTTAGTCATTCTGATGACCTCTTTTGCCATTTTAGCTCTTCGTGGTTTCGTATTTTGGTCATTAAGGCCGTTTCTCAATACCAAGTACGCAAAGTTCGGACTCCTCGGTAGTTCTGACTTCGCAAGTTAGATTTGGGAGAGCGGACTCCTGAGGACGAGAGGAGGACACAAGAGCGGATATTCTGGAAATAGAACAGCAGTGAACTTGATAAGGTCAGTCAGCTCGCCTTGCCTTAGCGGGGTTAAGTTGGTTTTGTTTTTGATATTCGTGACACATTCAGCGATAAACGCCAATAACTTCAAAACGACTTGCCCTAAAAAAGTCTAAACGGTGTGACCGCCAAAAGGGCAATGCTGATCATGTTTCACAGCCTTCTTTTTCAGTATTTTCGCTCTATATAATGAGCACTGTCCCGCACAAGCCGTCGCAATGTGCATTAAGCCGGGAGAGCTCGCTCTCAGCGGAGCGTTCAGTAAGGGACCGTGGGGAAAGTGCAAGTTTTCTGCGTTTTTTGCTTTAGCTCAGTGGGCGGTGTTTTTCTAATAGCTTCTTAGTTAAAGGGCCTATAGACATGAGACCAGTGTCAATCAAGAGAGGGGGGCAGTGGGCATTTTTCACAACCTTCCTTTTTACCCCTAGGTTCAAGGTTCAACCCAGCCGGCACATGACCGACCTTCAACGTTGAAATATAGTTGAAATAAGGACAGTTGTTGTATCAACATTGAAACAACGTTGAAAAAATGTTTAATGCTAAATGGTTGAAAAAGGTTACCAAAAACACTTGTAAATCAATGTTGATTTGTTTTTTTACAAGAACTGTATGTTGAATCAACTTAACCTGTTAACCCGCACCAGGACGCGGACGCACTGAAAGCTCTTTGTTTGCACACGTCATTGTTTTCAAACAGATAAAGTAAAACAGGACAAAATGAATCTTGACAAACTATATATCATTTTGAAGGTCTAAGCCTCTAGCATCGACGACAGATCGCTGTTTTTCGATAGAAAGCTGAATGTATCGATAGAAAGCTGTACGGAATGTATTTGCTAAATTTGTGTAAGCAGTACACATTAAAACATGTATAAAAAAAACCGCAGCACATACCATATTCATCCTGATAACGACTCTCAAACGTATCCACTGCTGTAAATCCTGGTTCAGTTTGAAAGATAAGGGTCCAGTGAACAACATTCCATCGAGCACTTTTAGTCAAAAGAAACAACAACCTGTAATTTAGATCGTTAATCCTTTGTTTACGTCTCATCTCTTCAGGGAGAGTTATTGTTTGTGTCCGTTATGGAACAAATTATGCTCAAAAACAGCGTCTTGGTGGTAAAAAAAACAGCACGATTTTGTAGCAGACAATGTCCCAAACAGAATGAAATCATCCAAAAAAAAAAAAGTCAAAGATACACAGAAGATTGTTTATTTGAATTCTGGCGCTCCCTCGCGACGGCGCGTGACGCACGCTGTGACGCACCTGTCATCTGATGGGGGCGTAACTTAGCGATCTTTTTAGCACAAATAAACATTTCTTTTTTTTCTTCTTCAGCAGTTTTCATATATGTTTGCGTGTTTTGTGGAGAATGTGTCTGTATCTGTGTGATTAACATCCGTATGGCTGATAATCAGCATGTAATTACTGATTGTTCACAGATATCAGTGTGAATGCAGTCTATATAAAAGGCCATTATAATGTGAATATTGACTATATTGGGCAGCCATCAGTATGATTAGCATCTGTATGAATGATCTTCAGCATGTGATTACTAATGTATGAGCAGGAGAGCATCTGTTTGTCAGGAAATCAGTATGTAATGAAGTTATTTTTTTTATTATTATTGTTTTTTTTTCATCACTCAAAAATTATTATTATTGTATTTTTCTAGTGCTCAAATAAATCACTTATACGATGTCTAAGATTATGTCTACTGTTTTATAATTGAAAAACTGCAGTGGCATGTATAATGACTAAATAGTTTGTAGTAGAACCCTTCAATAATTTGGTAAATATTTTTCCTCAAACAGAGGGGGGGGGGGGGACTAGAAAAATGTCTGCAGGAATCTCATTTTTCATGGTATCTTCTGCAGATTTGAAATATAAATTCATGAGACATGTGACTTTCAACCCATTACTTTTCTAGATTGCTCCAGGACTGATTTCATGTATTTTTATATGAAATAAAAAAAAAACTCAGTGTGGTACAATTTTTATCAAGGCACTTCAGTGTCTATAACTTTTTATATTTTTGAGCATCATCAACTCTGGATGATGGATAGTAAAGGCCAAAGGGTCTTCTTTCCAAAGACACCACAATTGTGTGTGTGGCACACTGAAGTCAGGAGCTGTTACCATTTTAAGTTAGTTAGTCATTTTCAGCTGTGATTCCCAATATGGGGGGTGCAGGTTAACAGGTTAATGTCTTCAACAGCATACAAAAGAAATTTCTGCCTGTTAAATTATTAATACTAAATTATTTAAGATCATTATTATTATTTTATTAGCATTTTAAAATATTTTGATCGTTAAACCTATTTCTAAAAGTATATTAAAATATTATCATCATTAAAGGGATAGTTCACTTTGAAATTAAAATGTGGTATCTATCAGCTTACCCCAAGGGCATCCAAGATGTGTAGTTACGATGGGGAATTGTTTAATTTGGATTTCTCTGTGCATGTTCTTTTTCCCTCTTATAGAGACAGTGACCTATACCTGCCATTATATGACTGACAGACTAGAACGGTTTGACCTAAAAACATCAAAATTGGATCTACTGAAGAAAAAAAGACACCTACATCTTGGATGCACTTGGGGTAAGCTGATAGATACCACATTTTAATTTCAACGTGAACTATCCCTTTAAGACTTCTCTCTATTCATTAATAAAAGCTTTGTGAAGAGGTTTTAAAAGAAAACTCTTAGCTAAAAGCTTTTACTGCTATTTAGGATAACTCTTAGTGGGGAGATCAAATGTTTTGTGAATACTAAATTAAAACAGGATTCTGAAAACATTTCTATCTCGTCGGACAAACAAAAAAAAACGATATTACTTTTCGCTATTAGCTTTACTACTCATCAAAATGTAAATGTAAATAAAAAAAAGAGTTAAAATGAGCTCTTCTGTTTTATAAAAATACTTGTGTGATGGTATTTGTGTTAAAGCTCTTCTAGATGATTTATATTAAACGTGCGTACAAAATACTGCTACGCGTGGTGTGACGTCACACGTCGTTCGTTTTGGTGTTTTTGGGTGCACGCGGCGCGCCGGATCGACCAATCAGCGAAGCGTGCGCTGTGTTTTGTTTCCGGGTCAGAGGTCTGTCAGCTGCTTGTGGAAGTTTCTAGCAGGATCCTCCGTGAGGTGATGTTCTGTCGCAGGCTGCGATCGAATGTGTTTCTGTAGTGATCGAGGTGATTTTCAGGTGTTTAGTCGCCGGCAGACTGGTGAGTGGATTCATATTCAGTCGCATACTTAACTTACCCTGTCTTAACTAGTCTGATCACTAGCTGCTAGCCAAGGGCTAATTAGCTTTATTTTCGGATTCAAATTAGACCGATCTACATCTTATTTAACCGGCTTCACATAGTTATGACTAGTAGTAATAAAATATGACGACTAGTCTAACGTTAAGCCTTTTTTGCAACCAAAACGCCACTAACCTGATGAACCCTGTTCCATTCAGTCTCAGCAGCAGCAAAGTTTGTGAATCTGTGAATAATTATAACAAAATAAGAGAGATCATACAAAATGTATGTTATTATTTATTTAGTACTGTCCTGAGCAATATATTTGACATAAAAGATGTTTACATATAGTCCACAAGACCAAAAAAATAGCTGAAATTATTAAAATAACCCCATTCAGACGTTTGTGAACCCTTGGTTGTTAATACTGTGTGTGGTTACCTGGTGATCCACGAGTGTTTAGTGATGGTTGTTCATGAGTCCCTTGTTTGTTCTGAACAGTTAAACTGAGCTGTTCTTCAGAGAAATCCTCCATGTTCCAACAAAATGCAAGTTTTGGCCATTTGCAATCCATATTAAGCACCCGCGGCAATATTTCAGTCATAAACAGTGCGATAAAACACTTAAAGTGCCTATATATATTTAAAACAGTAATATTAAACGATCAAATTCAGTAATCACCATATTAATGATGCATAGTTTACATGATGAGGCCGGAATATGAACGCTTCAGTGTTTTCCTTCTAATGGTTTTCTATGGGAAGCATTTAATGTGAAACTCTGCACATTGTGTTTATATTCTTGTCTGTACAAAATATACATCATCAATAAGGTGTCTACTGAATCTCGCCTTTTAATATCTGCGTTTTACTGCATTATTACTTGATGAAATCTGCGTAAAAATAGCTGTCGGTCAGTGGAGCAAAGCTTGGTTGGACGACGTTCCTATAAGAGTGTGAACTTATCTTATACACAGAGACATTGTCATGTTAGAATAGAAAAGAGTCCAAACTGTTGCTATAATATTAGAAGCACACAATTTCCTAGAATATCATTATATGCTTTAACATTAAGATTTGTACTCATAGAAATGACTAAAGTAGTCAAACCTGTTCATTAGAAGGGGGCGCCAATACTTTTGCAATATAGTGTATCAGTCGTACTAAAGGCGTTCTTTTATTTGCGCTTTTCCAGTTTATTCAAGGGTCAGATCAAGACTGCAGAGAGCTGTTAATATCACTGTGAGGTCAGGAACTCTCCTGCGGATGCTTTATATCTCTTTGTTGTCACTTTCACAGTTCACACAGTAGATGCTGGAGAGCCTGTACAACTTCACCTCGTCGTTTGCTCTGTCCCAGTCTCAGATGACCCCGAACCCTTCGGAGATGTATGTTCCTGCCAGCTCCATCCTCAGATGGTGAGTGATGTTTTGAGGCGAAGCGACGTGAATAACGAGTGTTTGTGTTTAGAGTCATTGATCTGTCCTCCTCACAGGTATGAAAACTTTCAGAGGCGAATGATGCAGAATCCTAACTTCTGGAAGACATGACATACTGGCGTTGTGTTTTTAACACTTTGATGCACTACTTCATGAAGAAGACTTTATTACATTGAATATTGAGTTTTAACTTCCATGAAGAGTTTCACCTGGTCATCACATTCATTTATTTGCTGAAAATATTTTATATAACGTGCTGAAGTCATAGTAAATAAAATCTTTTGTTGATACATTTTATTAGTCGTGTTTATTTTTTCCATACTTTACAGAAATGTGTCTTTACGCCGCTTCACAGGAAAGATGCTTTAACCTGTTAACATGCACCAGGACGCCGGTGCACTGAAAGCTCTTTGTTTGCACATGTCATTGTTTTCAAACAGATAAAGTAAAACAGGACAAAATGAATCTTGACAAACTATATATCATTTTGAAGGTCTAAGCCTCAAGCATCGACGACAGATCACTGTTTCTCAATGAAAGCATAATTTTATTAAAACCCTTTTTTTTTAAATTTTAGGAAAATTTCAGTATTTCCCGGGGTTTTTTTTTTTTTTTTAAAACGGAATCAGGGGAAAAAAATTTTTTTTTTTTTTAAAAAAATTTTAAAAAAATTTAAAGTAAAATTTTTTTTTTTTTTTTTTTTTTTTTTTTTTTTTTTTTTTTTGAAAAAAATAATTTTTGGAAAAAATTTTTTTTTTTTTTTTTTTTTTTTTTTTTTTTTTTTAAAAAAAAAAAAATTATTATTAAATTTTTTTTTTTTTTTTTTTTTTTAAAAAAAATTTTTTTTTTTTTTTTTTTTAAAAAAAAAAAAAAAAAAAAAAAAAAATTTTTTTTTAAAATTAAAAAAAGGGAAGGGGAAAAAAAAAAGGGAAAAGGGGAAAAAAAAAAAAGGGGGGAAAAAAAAAAAAAAAAAGAAAAAAAAAAATTTAAAAAAAGGAAAAAAAAAAAAAAAAAAATTTTTGGGAAAAAAAAACCCAAACCAAACATCGGAAAAAAACCCCCAAATTTAAAATTCCAAAAATTTTAAATTTTTAAATTTTTGGGTAAAAATAATCTCAATTTATGTTTATATTTGAAAGACAATTTAAGGCATAAAGTAACATTATAACAGTGACATTTATATAATAGATAGTTCCAGTCTTGGCCACTGATTAAATATAAGCTAAAATACAGACCTGGCAGATCGTGGCACTGCTTGTTGATACACTATATTGCCAAAAGTATTGGCACCCCTTCTAATGAACAGGTTTGACTAGTTTAGTAATTTCTATGAGTACAAATCTTAATGTTAAAGCATATAATGATATTCTAGGAAATTGTGTGCTTCTAATATTATAGCAACAGTTTTGACTCTTTTCTATTCTAACATGACAATGTCTCTGTGTATAAGACAAGGTTCAAAAACTCATCACCAAACACCAATGACTTGTTCATATGGGTTCAGTCATTTTAGACACTTACAAAACTGTTGCAACAGAGATGAAATACAATTATTAAATACATGAATTATGTTCCCATCGTTGTTGCCACAGATTTGGAAGTGCATTTTTCTGTTCTAAAGAAGGGGGTGCCAATACTTTTGTCTATATAGTGTATGTACAAGTCATTGGTGTTTGGTGATGAGTTTTTGGCTCAAGGTCTACATTTACAGTCACACCAGAGGTGTTAAACTGGGATTACGACTTGGTTTTATGCAGACCAGTCAAGTTCTTCCACACTGACTGAATCAATCATTTTCTTTTTGAACCTTGTCTTATACACAGAGACATTGTCATGTTAGAATAGAAAAGAGTCCAAACTGTTGCTATAATATTAGAAGCACACAATTTCCTAGAATATCATTATATGCTTTAACATTAAGATTTGTACTCATAGAAATGACTAAAGTAGTCAAACCTGTTCATTAGAAGGGGGCGCCAATACTTTTGCAATATAGTGTATCAGTCGTACTAAAGGCGTTCTTTTATTTGCGCTTTTCCAGTTTATTCAAGGGTCAGATCAAGACTGCAGAGAGCTGTTAATATCACTGTGAGGTCAGGAACTCTCCTGCGGATGCTTTATATCTCTTTGTTGTCACTTTCACAGTTCACACAGAAGATGCTGGAGAGCCTGTACAACTTCACCTCGTCGTTTGCTCTGTCCCAGTCTCAGATGACCCCGAACCCTTCGGAGATGTATGTTCCTGCCAGCTCCATCCTCAGATGGTGAGTGATGTTTTGAGGCGAAGCGACGTGAATAACGAGTGTTTGTGTTTAGAGTCATTGTTCTGTCCTCCTCACAGGTATGAAAACTTTCAGAGGCGAATGATGCAGAATCCTAACTTCTGGAAGACATGACATACTGGCGTTGTGTTTTTAACAGTTTGATACACTACTTCATGAAGAAGACTTTATTACATTGAATATTAAGTTTTAACTTCCATGAAGAGTTTCACCTGGTCATCACATTCATTTATTTGCTGAAAATATTTTATATAACGTGCTGAAGTCATAGTAAATAAAATCTTTTGTTGATACATTTTATTAGTCGTGTTTATTTTTTCCATACTTTATAGAAATGTGTCTTTACGCCGCTTCACAGGAAAGATGCTTTAACCTGTTAACATACACCAGGACGCCGGTGCACTGAAAGCTCTTTGTTTGCACATGTCATTGTTTTCAAACAGATAAAGTAAAACAGGACAAAATGAATCTTGACAAACTATATATCATTTTGAAGGTCTAAGCCTCAAGCATCGACGACAGATCGCTGTTTCTCAATAGAAAGCTTATAAAGGAATGTATTTGCTAAATTTGTGTAAGCAGTACACATCAAAACATGTATAAAAAAACCGCAGTACATACCAGATTCATCCTGATAACGACTCTCAAACGTATCCACTGCTGTAAATCCTGGTTCAGTTTGAAAGATAAGGGTCCACTGAACACCATTCCATTGAGCACTTTTAGTCCAAAGAAACAACAACGTTGTAATTTGGATCGTTATTCATTTGTTTACGTCTCATCTCTTGAGGGAGAGTTATTGTTTGTGTCCGTTATGGAACAAATTACGCTCAAAAACAGCGTCTTGGTGGTAAAAAACAGCATGATTTTGTAGCAGGCAATGTCCCAAACAGAACGAGATCATCCAAAAAACAAAAAGTCAAAGATACACCGAAGATTGTTTATTTGAATTCTGGCGCTCCCTCGCGACGCCGTGTGACGCACGCTGTGACGCACCTGTCAACTGATGGGGCGTAACTTGGCGATCTTTTTAGCACAAATAAACATTTCTTTTTTTTTTCTTCTTCAGCAGTTTTCATATATGTTTGCGTGTTTTGTGGGGAATTGCCTGTATCTGTATGATTAACATCTGTATGGCTGATAATCAGCATGTAATTACTGACTGTTCACAGATATCAGTGTGAATGCAGTCTATATAAAAGGCCATTATAATGAGGGGGGGGAGGGGACTAGAAAAATGGCTGCAGGAATCTCATTTTTCATGGTATCTTCTTCAGATTTGAAATATAAACTCATGAGACATGTGACTTTCAACACATTACTTTTCTGGATTGCTTCAGGACTGATTTCATGTATTTTTATATGAAATTAAAAAAAAAAATTCAGTGTGGTACAATTTTTATCAAGGCACTTCAGTGTCTATAACTTTTTATATTTTTGAGCATTATCAACTCTGGATGATGGATAGTAAAGCCCAAAGGGTCTTCTTTCCAAAGACACCACAATTGTGTGTGTGGCACACTGAAGTCAGGAGCTGTTACCATTTTAAGTTAGTTAGTCATTTTCAGCTGTGATTCCCAATATGGGGGGTGCTGGTTAACAGGTTAATGTCTTTAATGTTGTCAGTGAGCAGCCAAAGGAAGAAAACCCTCTGTAAGATGTTCAGGAGCCCATCCTCCTCTGCCAGCAAATTCATGTCCAATAATATTAATATTTAATTCCCTGATAAGTGCAGTACTTGTCTTTTATTGGACAGGCCAACTTGGTGAATTCAGTCTGAGCAACACATCAGTCCTGTAGCCTCGAGTGCTGAAGGTGCTTCAAGATTCACACCAAATAACACATGAATAAAAGTTCTATTTTAAGGCAAGAACAGCTGAATTTAGCTAGTTATGTTTGAATAGTGATTTCACAGTATTTACTGTAGTAACGTGTATTAGTATTTACTGTAGGAACGTGTATCACTATTTACTGTAGTAACGTGTATCAGTATTTACTGTAGTAACGAGTATCAGTATTTACTGTAGTAACGTGTATCAGTATTTACTGTAGTAACGTGTATCTTTATTTACTGTAGTAACGTGTATCAGTATTTACTGTAGTAACGTATATCTTTATTTACTGTAGTAACGAGTATCAGTATTTACTGTAGTAACGTGTATCTTTATTTACTGTAGTAAGGTGTAACAGTATTTACTGTAGTAATGTGTATCAGTATTTACTGTAGTAACGAGTATCAGTATTTACTGTAGTAACGTGTATCAGTATTTACTGTAGTAACGAGCATCAGTATTTACTGTAGTAACGAGGATCAGTATTTACTGTAGTAACGAGGATCAGTATTTACTGTAGTAACGAGTGTCAGTATTTACTGTAGTAACGAGTATCAGTATTTACTGTAGTAACGAGTATCAGTATTTACTGTAGTAACGTTTATCAGTATTTACTGTAGTAACGAGTAACAGTATTTACTGTAGTAACGTGTATCTTTATTTACTGTAGTGACGAGTATCAGTATTTCCTGTAGTAACGAGTATCAGTATATCCAGTAGTAACGAGTATCAGTATTTCCAGTAGTAACGAGTATCAGTATTTCCAGTAGCAATGTGTATCTTTATTTACTGTAGTAACGAGTATCAGTATTTCCAGTAGTAATGTGTATCTTTGTTTACTGTAGTAACGTGTATCAGTATTTACTGTAGTAACGAGTATCAGTATTATCTCTAGTAACGAGTATCAGTATTTACTGTAGTAACGAGTATCAGTATTTACTGTAGTAACGAGTATCAGTATTTACTGTAGTAACGTTTATCAGTATTTACTGTAGTAACGAGTGTCAGTATTTACTGTAGTAACGTGTATCAGTATTTACTGTAGTAACGTGTATCTTTATTTACTGTAGTAACGAGTATCAGTATTTCCTGTAGTAACGAGTATCAGTATTTCCAGTAGTAACGAGTATCAGTATTTCCAGTAGTAACGAGTATCAGTATTTCCAGTAGCAATGTGTATCTTTATTTACTGTAGTAACGAGTATCAGTATTTCCAGTAGTAACGAGTATCAGTATTTCCAGTAGCAATGTGTATCTTTATTTACTGTAGTAACGAGTATCAGTATTTCCAGTAGTAACGAGTATCAGTATTTCCAGTAGTAATGTGTATCTTTGTTTACTGTAGTAACGAGTATCAGTATTTCCAGTAGTAACGAGTATCAGTATTTCCAGTAGAAATGTGTATCTTTGTTTACTGTAGTAACGAGTATCAGTATTTCCAGTAGTAACGAGTATCAGTATTTCCAGTAGTAATGTGTATCTTTGTTTACTGTAGTAACGAGTATCAGTATTTCCAGTAGTAACGAGTATTAGTATTTCCAGTAGAATCGAGTATCAGTATTTACTGTAGTAACGAGTATCAGTATTTACTGTAGTAACGAATATCAGTATTTACTGTAGTAACGAGTATCAGTATTTACTGTTGTAACGAGTATCGATATTTACTGTAGTAATGTGTATCTTTATCTACTGTAGGAACGAGTATCAGTATTTTCAGTAGTAACTAGTATCAGTATTTACTGTAGTAACGAGTATCAGTATTTTCAGTAGTAACGAGTATCAGTATTTACTGTAGTAAAGAGTATCAGTATTTCCAGTAGTAACGAGTATCAGCATTTCCAGTAGCAATGTGTATCTTTATTTACTGTAGTAGCGAGTATCAGTATTTCCAGTAGTAATGAGTATCAGTATTTCCAGTAGTAACGAGTATCAGTATTTCCAGTAGTAATGTGTATCTTTGTTTACTGTAGTAACGAGTATCAGTATTTCCAGTAGTAATGTGTATCTTTGTTTACTGTAGTAACGAGTATCAGTATTTACTGTAGTAACGAGTATCAGTATTTTCAGTAGTAATGTGTATCTTTATTTACTGTAGTAATGAGTATCAGTATTTACTGTAGTAATGATTCTCAGTATTTTCAGTAGTAACGAGTATCAGTATTTTCAGTAGTAATGTGTATCTTTATTTATTGTAGTAACGAGTATCAGTATTTACTGTAGTAACGAGTATCAGTATTTACTGTAGTAATGATTATCAGTATTTTCAGTAGTATCGAGTATCAGTATTTCCAGTAGTAATGTGTATCTTTGTTTACTGTAGTAACGAGTATCAGTATTTTCAGTAGTAACAAGTATCAGTATTTCCAGTAGTAATGTGTATCTTTGTTTACTGTAGTAACGAGTATCAGTATTTCCAGTAGTAACGAGTATTAGTATTTCCAGTAGTATCGAGTATCAGTATTTCCAGTAGTAATGTGTATCTTTATTTACTGTAGTAACGAGTATCAGTATTTCCAGTAGAAACGAGTATCAGTATTTCCAGTAGTAATGTGTATCTTTGTTTACTGTAGTAACGAATATCAGTATTTACAGTAGTAACGAGTATCAGTATTTCCAGTAGTAATGTGTATCTTTATTTACTGTAGTAATGAGTATCAGTATTTACTGTAGAAACAAGTATCAGTATTTTCAGTAGTAACGAGTATCAGTATTTTCAGTAGTAATGTGTATCTTTATTTACTATAGTAATGAGTATCAGTATTTACTGTAGTACTGAGTATCAGTATTTTCAGTAGTAACGAGTATCAGTATTTCCAGTAGTAATGTGTATCTTTATTTATTGTAGTAACGAGTATCAGTATTTACTGTAGTAACGAGTATCAGTATTTACTGTAGTAATGATTATCAGTATTTTCAGTAGTATCGAGTATCAGTATTTCCAGTAGTAATGTGTATCTTTGTTTACTGTAGTAACGAGTATCAGTATTTCCAGTAGAAACGAGTATCAGTATTTCCAGTAGTAATGTGTATCTTTGTTTACTGTAGTAACGAATATCAGTATTTACAGTAGTAACGAGTATCAGTATTTCCAGTAGTAATGTGTATCTTTATTTACTGTAGTAATGAGTATCAGTATTTACTGTAGAAACAAGTATCAGTATTTTCAGTAGTAACGAGTATCAGTATTTTCAGTAGTAATGTGTATCTTTATTTACTATAGTAATGAGTATCAGTATTTACTGTAGTACTGAGTATCAGTATTTTCAGTAGTAACGAGTATCAGTATTTCCAGTAGTAATGTGTATCTTTATTTATTGTAGTAACGAGTATCAGTATTTACTGTAGTAACGAGTATCAGTATTTTCAATAGTAATGTGTATCTTTATTTACTGTAGTAACGATTATCAGTATTTACTGTAGTAACGAGTATCAGTATTTACTGTAGTAACGATTATCAGTATTTACTGTAGAAACGAGTATCAGTATTTTCAGTAGTAACGAGTATCAGTATTTTCAGTAGTAATGTGTATCTTTATTTACTGTAGTAATTATTATCAGTATTTACTGTAGTAATGAGTATCAGTATTTTCAGTAGTAACGAGTATCAGTATTTTCAGTAGTAATGTGTATCTTTATTTACTGTAGTAACGAGTATCAGTATTTCCAGTAGTAATGTGTATCTTTGTTTACTGTAGTAACGAGTATCAGTATTTCCAGTAGTAATGTTTATCTTTGATTACTGTAGTAATGAGTATCGGTATTTACTGTAGAAACGAGTATCAGTATTTACTGTAGTAACGAGTATCAGTATTTTCAGTAGTAATGTGTATCTTTATTTACTGTAGTAATGAGTATCAGTATTTACTGTAGTAAGGAGTATCAGTATTTTCAGTAGTAACGAGTATCAGTATTATCTGTAGTAACGAGTATCAGTATTTACTGTAGTAACGAGTATCAGTATTTACTGTAGTAACGTGTTTCAGTATTTACTGTAGTAACGAGTATCAGTAGTTCCAGTAGTAATGTGTATCTTTATTTACTGTAGTAACGAGTATCAGTATTTACTGTAGTAACGTGTATCAGTATTTACTGTAGTAACGAGTATCAGTATTTACTGTAGTACTGAGTATCAGTATTATCTGTAGTAACGAGTATCAGTATTTACTGTAGTAACGAGTATCAGTATTTACTGTAGTAACGAGTATCAGTATTTCCCGTAGTAATGTGTATCTTTATTTACTGTAGTAACGAGTATCAGTATTTACTGTAGTAACGAGTATCAGTATTTCCAGTAGTAACTTGTATCAGTATTTACTGTAGTAACGAGTATCAGTATTTACTGTAGTAAGGTGTATCAGTATTTACTGTAGTAACAAGTATCAGTATTTACTGTAGTAACGATTATCAGTATTTACTGTAGTAATGAGTATCAGTATTTTCAGTAGTAATGTGTATAAGTATTTCCAGTAGTAACGTGTATCAGTATTATCAGTAGTAACGTGTATCAGTATTTACTGTAGTAACGAGTATCAGTATTTTCAGTAGTAATGTGTATCAGTATTTAATGTAGTAACGAGTATCAGTAGTTTCAGTAGTAATGTGTATCTTTATTTACTGTAGTAACGAGTATCAGTATTTACTGTAGTAATGAGTATCAGTATTACCAGTAGTAATGTGTATCAGTATTTTCAGTAGTAACGTGTATCAGTATTTACTTTAGTAACGAGTATCAGTATTTTCAGCAGTAATGTGTATCAGTATTTACTGTAGTAACGAGTATCAGTAGTTTCAGTAGTAATATGTATCTTTATTTACTGTAGTAACGAGTATCAGTATTTTCAGTAGTAATGTGTATCAGTATTACCAGTAGTAATGTGTATCAGTATTTTCAGTAGTAACGTGTATCAGTATTTACTGTAGTAACGAGTATCAGTAGTTTCAGTAGTAATGTGTATCTTTATTTACTGTAGTAACGAGTATCAGTATTTACTGTAGTAACGAGTATCAGTATTTTCAGTAGTAATGTGTATCGGTATTTACTGTAGTAACGAGTATCAGTATTATCTGTAGTAACGAGTATCAGTATTTACTGTAGTAACGAGAATCAGTATTTACTGTAGTAACGTGTATCAGTATTTCCCGTAGTAATGTGTATCTTTATTTACTGTAGTAACGAGTATCAGTATTTACTGTAGTAACGAGTATCAGTATTTCCAGTAGTAATGTGTATCTTTATTTACTGTAGTAACGAGTATCAGTATTTACTGTAGTAACTTGTATCAGTATTTACTGTAGTAACGAGTATCAGTATTTACTGTAGTAAGGTGTATCAGTATTTACTGTAGTAACAAGTATCAGTATTTACTGTAGTAACGATTATCAGTATTTACTGTAGTAATGAGTATCAGTATTTCCGTAGTAATGTGTATCAGTATTTACTGTAGTAACGAGTATCAGTATTTACTGTAGTAACGAGTATCAGTATTTTCAGTAGTAATGTGTATCAGTATTTACTGTAGTAACGAGTATCAGTATTTTCAGTAGTAATGTGTTTCAGTATTTACCAGTAGTAATGTGTATCAGTATTTTCAGTAGTAACGTGTATCAGTATTTACTGTAGTAACGAGTATCAGTATTTTCAGTAGTAATGTGTATCAGTATTTACTGTAGTAACGAGTCTCAGTATTTTCAGTAGTAATGTGTATCTTTATTTACTGTAGTAACGAGTATCAGTATTTACTGTAGTAATGAATATCAGTATTTTCAGTAGTAATGTGTATCTTTATATACTGTAGTAACGAGTATCAGTATTTACTGTAGTAATGTGTATCTTTATTTACTGTAGTAACGAGTATCAGTATTTCCAGTAGTAATGTGTATCTTTATTTACTGTAGTAATGTGTATATTTATTTACAGTAGTAACGAGTAACAGTATTTCCTGTAGTAACGAGTATCAGTATCTTCAGTAAATGTGTATCTTTATTTACTTTAGTAACGAGTATCAGTATTTTCAGTAGTAATGTGTATCGGTATTTACTGTAGTAACGAGTATCAGTATTATCTGTAGTAACGATTATCAGTATTTACTGTAGTAATGAGTATCAGTATTTTCAGTAGTAATGTGTATAAGTATTTCCAGTAGTAACGTGTATCAGTATTATCAGTAGTAACGTGTATCAGTATTTACTGTAGTAACGAGTATCAGTATTTTCAGTAGTAATGTGTATCAGTATTTAATGTAGTAACGAGTATCAGTAGTTTCAGTAGTAATGTGTATCTTTATTTACTGTAGTAACGAGTATCAGTATTTACTGTAGTAATGAGTATCAGTATTACCAGTAGTAATGTGTATCAGTATTTTCAGTAGTAACGTGTATCAGTATTTACTTTAGTAACGAGTATCAGTATTTACTGTAGTAATGTGTATCAGTATTTACTGTAGTAACAAGTATCAGTATTTTCAGTAGTAATGTGTATCTTTATTTACTGTAGTAACGAGTATCAGTATTTCCAGTAGTAATGTGTATCTTTATTTACTGTAGTAACGAGTATCAGTATTTACTGTAGTAACGAGTATCAGTATTTTCAGTAGTAATGTGTATCTTTATTTACTGTAGTAACGAGAATCAGTATTTCCAGTAGTAATGTGTATCAGTATTTACTGTAGTAACGAGTATCAGTATTTACTGTAGTAACGAGTATCAGTATTTTCAGTAGTAATGTGTATCAGTATTTACTGTAGTAACGAGTATCAGTATTTTCACTAGTAATGTGTATCAGTATTTACTGTAGTAACGAGTATCAGTATTTTCAGTAGTAATGTGTATCAGTATTACCAGTAGTAATGTGTATCAGTATTTTCAGTAGTAACGTGTATCGGTATTTACTGTAGTAACGAGTATCAGTATTTTCAGTAGTAATGTGTATCAGTATTTACTGTAGTAACGAGTATCAGTAGTTTCAGTAGTAATGTGTATCTTTATTTACTGTAGTAACGAGTATCAGTATTTACTGTAGTAACGAGTATCAGTATTTACTGTAGTAACGAGTATCAGTATTTTCAGTAGTAATGTGTATCAGTATTTACTGTAGTAACGAGTATCAGTATTTTCAGTAGTAATGTGTATCAGTATTTACTGTAGTAACGAGTATCAGTATTTTCAGTAGTAATGTGTATCAGTATTTACCAGTAGTAATGTGTATCAGTATTTTCAGTAGTAACGTGTATCAGTATTTTCTGTAGTAACGAGTATCAGTATTTTCAGTAGTAATGTGTATCAGTATTTACTGTAGTAACGAGTATCAGTAGTTTCAGTAGTAATGTGTATCTTTATTTACTGTAGTAACGAGTATCAGTATTTACTGTAGTAACGAGTATCAGTATTTTCAGTAGTAATGTGTATCGGTATTTACTGTAGTAACGAGTATCAGTATTATCTGTAGTAACGAGTATCAGTATTTACTGTAGTAACGAGAATCAGTATTTACTGTAGTAACGTGTATCAGTATTTCCCGTAGTAATGTGTATCTTTATTTACTGTAGTAACGAGTATCAGTATTTACTGTAGTAACGAGTATCAGTATTTCCAGTAGTAATGTGTATCTTTATTTACTGTAGTAACGAGTATCAGTATTTACTGTAGTAACTTGTATCAGTATTTACTGTAGTAACGAGTATCAGTATTTACTGTAGTAACGAGTATCAGTATTTACTGTAGTAAGGTGTATCAGTATTTACTGTAGTAACAAGTATCAGTATTTACTGTAGTAACGATTATCAGTATTTACTGTAGTAATGAGTATCAGTATTTTCAGTAGTAATGTGTATAAGTATTTCCAGTAGTAACGTGTATCAGTAGTTTCAGTAGTAATATGTATCTTTATTTACTGTAGTAACGAGTATCAGTATTTTCAGTAGTAATGTGTATCAGTATTACCAGTAGTAATGTGTATCAGTATTTTCAGTAGTAACGTGTATCAGTATTTACTGTAGTAACGAGTATCAGTATTTTCAGTAGTAATGTGTATCTTTATTTACTGTAGTAACGAGTATCAGTATTTACTGTAGTAATGAGTATCAGTATTACCAGTAGTAATGTGTATCAGTATTTTCAGTAGTAACGTGTATCAGTATTTACTTTAGTAACGAGTATCAGTATTTTCAGCAGTAATGTGTATCAGTATTTACTGTAGTAACGAGTATCAGTAGTTTCAGTAGTAATATGTATCTTTATTTACTGTAGTAACGAGTATCAGTATTTTCAGTAGTAATGTGTATCAGTATTACCAGTAGTAATGTGTATCAGTATTTTCAGTAGTAACGTGTATCAGTATTTACTGTAGTAACGAGTATCAGTATTTTCAGTAGTAATGTGTATCAGTATTTACTGTAGTAACGAGTATCAGTAGTTTCAGTAGTAATGTGTATCTTTATTTACTGTAGTAACGAGTATCAGTATTTACTGTAGTAACGAGTATCAGTATTTTCAGTAGTAATGTGTATCGGTATTTACTGTAGTAACGAGTATCAGTATTATCTGTAGTAACGAGTATCAGTATTTACTGTAGTAACGAGAATCAGTATTTACTGTAGTAACGTGTATCAGTATTTCCCGTAGTAATGTGTATCTTTATTTACTGTAGTAACGAGTATCAGTATTTACTGTAGTAACGAGTATCAGTATTTCCAGTAGTAATGTGTATCTTTATTTACTGTAGTAACGAGTATCAGTATTTACTGTAGTAACTTGTATCAGTATTTACTGTAGTAACGAGTATCAGTATTTACTGTAGTAAGGTGTATCAGTATTTACTGTAGTAACAAGTATCAGTATTTACTGTAGTAACGATTATCAGTATTTACTGTAGTAATGAGTATCAGTATTTCCAGTAGTAATGTGTATCAGTATTTACTGTAGTAACGAGTATCAGTATTTACTGTAGTAACGAGTATCAGTATTTTCAGTAGTAATGTGTATCAGTATTTACTGTAGTAACGAGTATCAGTATTTTCAGTAGTAATGTGTTTCAGTATTACCAGTAGTAATGTGTATCAGTATTTTCAGTAGTAACGTGTATCAGTATTTACTGTAGTAACGAGTATCAGTATTTTCAGTAGTAATGTGTATCAGTATTTACTGTAGTAACGAGTATCAGTAGTTTCAGTAGTAATGTGTATCTTTATTTACTGTAGTAACGAGTATCAGTATTTACTGTAGTAATGAATATCAGTATTTTCAGTAGTAATGTGTATCTTTATATACTGTAGTAACGAGTATCAGTATTTACTGTAGTAATGTGTATCTTTATTTACTGTAGTAACGAGTATCAGTATTTCCAGTAGTAATGTGTATATTTATTTACTGTAGTAATGTGTATATTTATTTACAGTAGTAACGAGTAACAGTATTTCCTGTAGTAACGAGTATCAGTATCTTCAGTAGTAATGTGTATCTTTATTTACTTTAGTAACGAGTATCAGTATTTTCAGTAGTAATGTGTATCGGTATTTACTGTAGTAACGAGTATCAGTATTATCTGTAGTAACGATTATCAGTATTTACTGTAGTAATGAGTATCAGTATTTTCAGTAGTAATGTGTATAAGTATTTCCAGTAGTAACGTGTATCAGTATTATCAGTAGTAACGTGTATCAGTATTTACTGTAGTAACGAGTATCAGTATTTTCAGTAGTAATGTGTATCAGTATTTAATGTAGTAACGAGTATCAGTAGTTTCAGTAGTAATGTGTATCTTTATTTACTGTAGTAACGAGTATCAGTATTTACTGTAGTAATGAGTATCAGTATTACCAGTAGTAATGTGTATCAGTATTTTCAGTAGTAACGTGTATCAGTATTTACTTTAGTAACGAGTATCAGTATTTACTGTAGTAATGTGTATCAGTATTTACTGTAGTAACAAGTATCAGTATTTTCAGTAGTAATGTGTATCTTTATTTACTGTAGTAACGAGTATCAGTATTTCCAGTAGTAATGTGTATCTTTATTTACTGTAGTAACGAGTATCAGTATTTACTGTAGTAACGAGTATCAGTATTTTCAGTAGTAATGTGTATCTTTATTTACTGTAGTAACGAGAATCAGTATTTCCAGTAGTAATGTGTATCAGTATTTACTGTAGTAACGAGTATCAGTATTTACTGTAGTAACGAGTATCAGTATTTTCAGTAGTAATGTGTATCAGTATTTACTGTAGTAACGAGTATCAGTATTTTCACTAGTAATGTGTATCAGTATTTACTGTAGTAACGAGTATCAGTATTTTCAGTAGTAATGTGTATCAGTATTACCAGTAGTAATGTGTATCAGTATTTTCAGTAGTAACGTGTATCGGTATTTACTGTAGTAACGAGTATCAGTATTTTCAGTAGTAATGTGTATCAGTATTTAATGTAGTAACGAGTATCAGTAGTTTCAGTAGTAATGTGTATCTTTATTTACTGTAGTAACGAGTATCAGTATTTACTGTAGTAATGAGTATCAGTATTACCAGTAGTAATGTGTATCAGTATTTTCAGTAGTAATGTGTATCAGTATTTACTGTAGTAACGAGTATCAGTATTTTCACTAGTAATGTGTATCAGTATTTACTGTAGTAACGAGTATCAGTATTTTCAGTAGTAATGTGTATCAGTATTACCAGTAGTAATGTGTATCAGTATTTTCAGTAGTAACGTGTATCAGTATTTTCTGTAGTAACGAGTATCAGTATTTTCAGTAGTAATGTGTATCAGTATTTACTGTAGTAACGAGTATCAGTAGTTTCAGTAGTAATGTGTATCTTTATTTACTGTAGTAACGAGTATCAGTATTTACTGTAGTAACGAGTATCAGTATTTTCAGTAGTAATGTGTATCGGTATTTACTGTAGTAACGAGTATCAGTATTATCTGTAGTAACGAGTATCAGTATTTACTGTAGTAACGAGAATCAGTATTTACTGTAGTAACGTGTATCAGTATTTCCCGTAGTAATGTGTATCTTTATTTACTGTAGTAACGAGTATCAGTATTTACTGTAGTAACGAGTATCAGTATTTCCAGTAGTAATGTGTATCTTTATTTACTGTAGTAACGAGTATCAGTATTTACTGTAGTAACTTGTATCAGTATTTACTGTAGTAACGAGTATCAGTATTTACTGTAGTAAGGTGTATCAGTATTTACTGTAGTAACAAGTATCAGTATTTACTGTAGTAACGATTATCAGTATTTACTGTAGTAATGAGTATCAGTATTTTCAGTAGTAATGTGTATAAGTATTTCCAGTAGTAACGTGTATCAGTATTATCAGTAGTAACGTGTATCAGTATTTACTGTAGTAACGAGTATCAGTATTTTCAGTAGTAATGTGTATCAGTATTTAATGTAGTAACGAGTATCAGTAGTTTCAGTAGTAATGTGTATCTTTATTTACTGTAGTAACGAGTATCAGTATTTACTGTAGTAATGAGTATCAGTATTACCAGTAGTAATGTGTATCAGTATTTTCAGTAGTAACGTGTATCAGTATTTACTTTAGTAACGAGTATCAGTATTTTCAGTAGTAATGTGTATCAGTATTTACTGTAGTAACGAGTATCAGTAGTTTCAGTAGTAATATGTATCTTTATTTACTGTAGTAACGAGTATCAGTATTTTCAGTAGTAATGTGTATCAGTATTACCAGTAGTAATGTGTATCAGTATTTTCAGTAGTAACGTGTATCAGTATTTACTGTAGTAACGAGTATCAGTATTTTCAGTAGTAATGTGTATCAGTATTTACTGTAGTAACGAGTATCAGTAGTTTCAGTAGTAATGTGTATCTTTATTTACTGTAGTAACGAGTATCAGTATTTACTGTAGTAACGAGTATCAGTATTTTCAGTAGTAATGTGTATCGGTATTTACTGTAGTAACGAGTATCAGTATTATCTGTAGTAACGAGTATCAGTATTTACTGTAGTAACGAGAATCAGTATTTACTGTAGTAACGTGTATCAGTATTTCCCGTAGTAATGTGTATCTTTATTTACTGTAGTAACGAGTATCAGTATTTACTGTAGTAACGAGTATCAGTATTTCCAGTAGTAATGTGTATCTTTATTTACTGTAGTAACGAGTATCAGTATTTACTGTAGTAACTTGTATCAGTATTTACTGTAGTAACGAGTATCAGTATTTACTGTAGTAAGGTGTATCAGTATTTACTGTAGTAACAAGTATCAGTATTTACTGTAGTAACGATTATCAGTATTTACTGTAGTAATGAGTATCAGTATTTTCAGTAGTAATGTGTATAAGTATTTCCAGTAGTAACGTGTATCAGTATTATCAGTAGTAACGTGTATCAGTATTTACTGTAGTAACGAGTATCAGTATTTTCAGTAGTAATGTGTATCAGTATTTAATGTAGTAACGAGTATCAGTAGTTTCAGTAGTAATGTGTATCTTTATTTACTGTAGTAACGAGTATCAGTATTTATTGTAGTAATGAGTATCAGTATTACCAGTAGTAATGTGTATCAGTATTTTCAGTAGTAACGTGTATCAGTATTTACTTTAGTAACGAGTATCAGTATTTTCAGTAGTAATGTGTATCAGTATTTACTGTAGTAACGAGTATCAGTAGTTTCAGTAGTAATATGTATCTTTATTTACTGTAGTAACGAGTATCAGTATTTACTGTAGTAACGAGTATCAGTATTTACTGTAGTAACGAGTATCAGTATTTCCAGTAGTAATGTGTATCTTTATTTACTTTAGTAACGAGTATCAGTATTTCCAGTAGTAATGTGTATCTTTATTTACTGTAGTAACGAGTATCAGTATTTACTGTAGTAACAAGTATCAGTATTTTCTTTTTTTTTTTTTTTTTTTTTTTTTTTTTTTTTGGGCCTGTCAGTAGCACAGATAACACATGACAGTACATATGCATGGCTATACTATCATCATTCACAGCCTTTTTTCTTTTTTTTTTTTTTTTAATTAAATATATATATAAATATATATATATAATTTTTTTTTTTATATTAATTAATTAATTTAATTTTTATATACCCTTTTACTTAACCACACTGTGACAGACAAGACCAGGGGACAGAGAGAACAAGAGAGGAAAGAGAAAAAAAAAAAAAAAAAGGTTGTGGGGAAAGTCAACAAAGAAGGGGAAGAGAGAGAGAGAAAAAAGGAGAATGGGGGATAGATAGAGAGAGAGAAAAAAAAAACAAAAAAAAACAGACAATTTGCTTCAATACCTGCTGACAAAAAGAGAAAACAACCGAAGACACAACATCAAAGAGACTGCAGCAACAACCAACATCTGTATAAATCACAATAAATTCTAAATGTTAAATGTTATTGAGCAGCACACATAACTAATATTACAAAATAAGTTTTGAAGCAACAGCAGATCAAGACAATGTGTGTCTGTGAGCACCTGTTTTTACACCAATGTGAATGCTTGAGTGTACACCTGTGTGTGTGAGCGCGCTTGTGTTCATAAGGTTCCTCCATGTCAATGTTTAATAGTGTGTGTGGGGAACAACAGCCCCATCCCGCAAGGCATGAAGCAGGCACGGAAAAGACCCGGGCCCCAAACATCCGGAGGCCCCCCAGGGCACGGGACCCCCAGGAGAACCACCGCAGGGACAACCGCGGCCTCCACCCAAAAAAAGGGCAGAGGAGAGCCCGAAGGCGGGACCTCCGACAGCCACAGTGTAGGCGCCCCAGGGTGCCGTGGCGGCAAGCCGCAGGCTCCACCGGCAGCCGACCACACCAGGGCGGACCGGGCCCTGGGCCCGGAGACCCAAAGGCCCCCCACCCCACAATCGGGGCCCAGCAAGGCCAGTAGGGCCAGGCCCCGCCAATCGACCGCCGAGAGTGGGCCGGCGCTCGCCCGAGCATCCTTCCCCGGCGCGAGAAATCACCAACGCACCGGCGGCATCCTCCACCGGCAGGGCATGGTGGTGTTGTGGGGGTCGACTAAGATGATGAGTGAGGCGGAGTCTAAGGCCCGACCTGACACATAGACGTAGACGACAAGCACACATATACACAAGCATATGCTCCCACCCTCATGCACGCAAACGAATATTCACACCTTCGCCCCACATGTAGACACACAAAAATGGACACGGTACCCACACTCACACTCCCCATATGCACTCTATACTCCTAGTCCAGGCACCACCACCCCCAGAGGGGTAGCCAGCGCCCGATCCCGGAGCTAAACCCCCTTCGCTCCGGCGTGGGGACAGGAAGACCACCCCGGTCCCCGCAGCAGCAGAGAAAATCAACAGCCCAGACCCCGACCGGGCGGCCAGCTCATCCTCACAGCCCCCGGCCCCAGACAGAGAACAGAGAACAGGGGTGTGAGAAAAAAAAAAAAAGAAAGAAAAAAAAAAAAAAAAAAAAAAAAAAAAAAAAAAAAGACGACCCCATGCTTCACCCCACCCGCTCAAATGTAGTGTTGGTGTGTGTTGTTCTAAGGTGCTTTAAAACAGGGGTGCTTTAAAAAGGGGAGGGGCACCCTCCACAAGCTTGTGTCAGCTCGTCCCCTCCCTAGAGCCCTCAATGTCTATGTGCAACTTAAAATTGAGAAGTGGGCACTGGCACCAGAGGGAAGGCTGAATGAACAGACCGCCCTCCGGATGCCATTCAGTGTGCCCACCCCCAAGACCCTATATGTATATGTCATGTGACAGTAAGTAATGAGAATGTCTAAGCTGTAATGTGTAATTGAGATGCAGGCGGCCACGAGGAGACAGAGGAGTACCACCTCCCCCGCATCCCAGCGACTCACCCGCACCTCAAAACCCTACCTATGTGTTGGTGTGATGGAGCGGGAGAAGTGAAGCCTTAGGGATGGGGAGGAAAACATCAGAGGGGGCAAAATACCCCCCCCTCTGGAGCCAGCTCCCCCGCTGACCCCCCAAGGCACCCCCGTTACCCCAAATCTGCCCAGGGCGGGGGGCCCAGGCCCATCCAGACCAGGGCCCATGGCAGCCCAGGGCGGCCCACCAGACCCCACAGCAGAGGAAAAACTACCCCACCCCATCATCCAGTCAGTTCCCAAACTACATAAGACAATAAGACACCCAGGTAAAGCCCGTATACCCCGCCTCTATTGGACCCCCCCCCCCCCTGCGGAGGCACCGATGCATCGAAGACCCCCACACCAGAGCCGGGCCCAAGCGCATGTACCAACCCATACTCCCGGCGGCACACCAACCAGGACCCAAGCCCCCCAGGCCCAGCCGTAACCCAAGCCGGAGGCAGAGCGTCCCCAGATCCCCAAAACCCCCCCCCGGACCAATCCCGGAACAGTGCGGCCCGCCAGGCTGGCAACCTACGTCCGCCGGCACAGGCATCCCCAGCAGCGCCGCATGCCGCCGCCAGAGAAACAGCATTCAAGAGTCACCAATACCCCATCCAGGCCAAGGCCGCAGCCCCAGCGCCGAACCCCCCAAGAAACCCATCCCCAGGGAACCCCCAGATGCCCCAGGCCCATATTGCCACCCCACGCCAACAACAAAAACCACAGCCGGACAGAATCGGGACCCCCACCCACACTAGGTGATGGAGCTGATCAAAGGAGCCCAGATAGATTGATCTAATGTGTCAGCAGAAGCTGTTTTCAAGGCTAATATAATCCCACAAATAATCTCTATATTGGTTGATATTAAGATTATTTTTATTTTTCCAGTTCATGAGGACAGTCTTCTTAGCAATGCATAGGGCAGTGAAAGCCATGTGGATTGTGTTATCTTCTGTAGTGACACCATCTAGGTCGCCCAACAAGCAGACTAAAGGAGAGGCTGGAATAGAGCATTTAAGACACTTTGATAAGTCTTCACAAATCCTGTACCAGTACCTCTGAACAGGTGGACAGAACCATAGAGCGTGGATGTAATTGTCAGGTGTATTGCCTTTACAGTGTGAGCAGTTGTTAGAAGCTGTAAAACCCATCCTGAACATCCGATGACCTGTGTAGTGCACTCTATGCAGAATTTTGTATTGTATTAATTGTAATCCAGGATTTCTAATCAGTTCAAAGGTTTTTAAACATATCTGAGACCAGAAATTATGGTCCCAGTTTACTGATAGATCTGCTTCCCATTTTGCAATAGGAAGTGATACTGATTCATCTATATTGGAAAGTGCCCTGTATATTTTAGATATTAATTTGGGGGTTTTGAGATTAAGAAAATCTGACACACTTGGTGGTATTTTTGTAAATTGATATGATTAGACTTAAATTTCCTTTTTACAATAGATTTAATTTGTTGATATTCTAAAAATCTGTTCTTATTAATCCCATATTGTTTAATTAATTTGTCAAAGGGAATAAAGTCTGTCCCTTCGAATATATGTTCCAGGTATTTAATACCTTTACAACTCCAATCTGTGAAGTTTATCATATTGTTGTTTAGCAATATGTCAGGATTGTTCCAGATGGGGGTACGTTTGCATGGGATTAGTGAAGACTCCGTCATTTTTAGAAACTCCCACCATGCTGTCAGAGAAAGCTGATACTGATGCTTTTAAAGCATACGTGTCGTTTACTGATCGAGCTAATGAATGGCAGATCCGAAATCTCTATATTATTGCATAATGCCTGTTCTACATCTAGCCAAGGCTCATCTAAGAGGGTGTGTTTTTAACCACCCTGAAATGTGTTGAAGCCTATTGGCTAAGAAATAGTGGTAAAAGTTAGGTAGATCTAGTCCTCCTTTATCCTTGGTCTTTTGCAGCGTTTTTAAGCTAATACGCGGGGGTTTACCTTTCCAAAGGAATTTAGAGATGGAGGAGTCCAAAGATCTAAACCAGTCAGGTGGTGGTTTGCTTGGGATCATTGCAAATAAATAATTAATTCTTGGCAAAATCATCATTTTTATTGAGGCGACTCTTCCCATGAGTGATATGGGTAGAGACCTCCATCTGGTTAGATCATCTTCTACCTTCTTTAAAAGTGGGATGTGGTTTAATTTAATCAAATCTGCCAGTTTAGGAGAAACATTAATACCTAAATATTTAATATTTCCAGATTGCAGTGGAGTGGAAGAATTCTGGAAGGAGCAATTAATTGGAAGAACTGTTGATTTTAACCAGTTTATTGAATAATCCGAGACTCTTGAGAAAGAGTTTATTAATGTAATTACCTCAGAGAGAGTGGTTTGTGAATGTTGAAGAAAAAGTAACACATCATCTGCGTAAAGACTAATTTTATGTTCTACATTCTTGCATTTAATGCCTTTAATCACTGTTGCCTGTCTAATTGCTGCTGCTAGTGGTTCAATAAAAATTGCAAACAGTGAGGGGGAGAGGGGGCATCCCTGCCTGGTGCCCCTCTTAAGATAGAAGCTAGAGGACGTTTGGGCATTTGTCCTGACACATGCTGTTGGAGAGTTATATAATATTTTTAACCAGTTTATGAAAGAGTTTCCAAAACCAAATTTGTGTAAAGTTGCAAATAGAAAATTCCAGTTAACCCTATCAAAAGCTTTTTCTGCATCTAGAGACAATATTGTAATTTGAAGGTTTCTATTGCATGAATAGTCTATCAAGTTAAGTAACCTACGTGTATTTGTTGAGGAGTGCCTCCCTTTTATGAAACCAGTTTGGTCGTAATGAATTATGAGAGGGGTTATCTTCTCTATTCTTTTTGAGATAGCTTTGCAGATTATTTTAGTGTCCACATTAATAAGGGATATTGGACGATAGCTAGTAGGCAATACAGGGTCTTTGCCTGGTTTTAGTAAGAGACTAATGTTGGCAGAATTCATATTTGGTGGAAGTCTGCCATTTTTCTTTGGTTTCCTGCAACATTCTGTAGAATGTTGGTGCCAGAATAGCCCAGAATTCTTTATAGAATTCTGCTGGAAAGCCATCTGGACCTGGAGCCTTTTTATTGGGCATACTGTTCAAAGCTTCCTGAAGTTCATCTGATGTCAGAGGAGAATCCAATGCCATCGCTTGATTGTCTGTTAATTTCGGAAGAGTTATATTGTCAAGAAATTGGTCTTTTCGTCTTTAGATGGGTTTATCTGTGGAGAATATAAAGATTCGTAAAAATCTCTGAAAGTATTGTTTATTCTTTCAGGGTCATATACTGTATCCCCAGTTTAAAATCTTTAACAGCACATATAGTTGTTTTTTCTTTCTTTATTTTTAACTGGTTCGCTAAGAATTGACCTGATTTGTTACCATATTCAAATTCTTGCCAGCGAAGTCTTTGTGCTAAGAATTTAGTTTTTTTTATTAATAATTTCATTTAATTCTAGTTTTGCTTTACATATTTTTTTTCAGCATTTCCTTTCCTGGGAGGATACGTAGGATTCTTCTAAAGTTTTTATGGTTTCTTCTAATTCCTGAATACATTTATTTTCTCTTTTCTTTTTATGCGATGAGAATGAGATTATTCTACCTCTCATCACAGCTTTGCCTGCTTCCCAGAGAACAGATGCTGATGTTCCAGGCAGGTCATTATAGTCTAAATATAAAGCCCACTCTTCTTTAAAATATTTAATAAAATCGTCGTCTTTAAGCAATGATGTATTGAATCTCCAGTTATAACTTGGTGGAGTGGTCTTCTTGTTTACTAGAGTTAAAGAAACAGCAGCATGATCGCTGACAGCTATAGGGTGTATCTCTGTGTCTGAAATGTCACTCAGCAGTGAGCTGCTGACTAGGAAATAATCCAGACGAGAGTAAGAGTGATGGACATGTGAGAAGAAAGTATCAGTATTTTCAGTAGTAATGTGTATCTTTATTTACTGTAGTAAAGAGTATCAGTATTTCCAGTAGTAATGTGTATCTTTATTTACTGTAGTAACGAGTATCAGTATTTACTGTAGTAACGAGTATCAGTATTTACTGTAGTAATGTGTTTTTATTATTTAGTAACGAGTATCAGTATTTAGTAGTAATGTATCGTATTTAGTATACTGTATTTATCTGTAGTAACGAGTATCAGTATTTATTAGTAACGAGTATCAGTATTTACTGTAGTAACGTGTATCAGTATTTACTGTAGTAACGTGTTCTTATTATAGTAACGGTATCGTATTTACTGTAGTAACGAGTATCAGTATTTATTGTAATGTGTATCATATTTTGTAGTAACGAGATCAGTATTTATGTATAATGTATAGTATTTTGTAGTAAAGTTCAGTATTTACGTAGTAAGTTTATATGTGAGTTTTTTAGTAACGAGTATCATATTTACTGTAGTAACGAGTATCAGTATTTTCAGTAGTAACGGTATAGTATTTACGTAGTAAGGTATCAGTATTTTTAGTAAGTGTAATATTTAGTAGTAACGTATCTATTTCTGTAGTAACGAGTATCAGTATTTTGTAATGGTATCAGTATTTACTTAGTAACGAGTATCAGTATTTTCTGTATAGTGTATATTTACTGTAGTAAGTATCATTTATAGTAAAGTATCAGTATTTTATAACGAGTATCAATATTTATTAGAATATGTATTTCTAGTAACGTGTATCTATTATTTCCAGTATAATGTGTATCTATTTACTGTAGTAATGGTATATTATTTAGTATAAGGTATTTTCTGTAGTAACGAAGTATCAGTATTTCATAGTAATTTATCTTTATTTACTAGTAACGAGTATCAGTATTTTCAGTAGTAATGTTTTTATTTATGTAGTAACGAGTATCAGTATTTCTGTATAACGAGTATCAGTATTCTTTAAAGTTCAGTATTTACGTAGTAACGAGTATCAGTATTTCGTGTATTGTATTTTATTATATGTATACGATGTAGTCAGTACGATTTATGTAGTAAGTGTATCAGTATTAGTAGTCAAGTATAGTAGTTATACGTAGTAGATCAGTATTTACGTAGTAATTATAGTATTTACTGTAGTAAGGTATCAGTATTTCATGTAGTAAGTGTATCGTATATTTAGTAAGTGTATCAGTATTTTCAGTAGTAATGTTAGTATTTACGTGTAAGTATACAGTATTTACTGTAGTAACGAGTTATTATTTATTAGTAGTAGTATTATTAGTAGTATCAGTATTTAGTAGTAAGTATTTATTAGTATAGTTGTATCGTATTTATGTAAGGATCAGATTTACGTAGTAATATCGTATTTTAGTAACGGTTCAGTATTTCTTAGTAATATTAGTAGTAATGTGTATTTTTTACAGTGATACAGTATAATTTAGTAGTACATATAGTATTTTATTAGTAATAGTGTAGTATTCATTATGTAGTAACTTCGTATTATTATGTAAGTATCATATTTCTAGTAGAGTATCAGTATTTCTGTAGTAACGTATGTATCAGTATTTCAGTATAGTGATCTATTTATGTAGTAAAGTAGTATTTCGTATAAGTATCTATTACTGTAGTAAGGTTTATTTACTGTGTAACGAGTATCTTTATTAGTACGAGTATCAGTATTTATGTTCAGTAGTAGTAGATTTCATGAGTAACAGTTATCTTATTTAGTAACGTGTATCAGTATTTATGTAACTATAGTATTTACTGTAGTAATTCATAATCGAGTTGTATTTTTAGATAGTATCATATTACTGTATAGTAGTAGTTTAGTTATTTAGTAACGTATCAGTATACTGTAGTACTATTATTTCAGTAGTATATGTATCTTTAATTCATCTTATATTTATCGTGAAGATTTTTAGTTAGAGAGTAAGTTTAGTATAGTAGACATTGTTAGTAGTACTATAGATGTATCATTTCGTAGTAACGTGTATCAGTATTCTGTAGTAACGAGATCAGTATTTTCAGTTAGTCATATTATTATGTAACGAGATCAGTTTAGTGTAATGTGATTTTTATGTTAAGAGTATCTATTTACTGATAGACAGTATTCATGTACGATACTATATTGTACGATTCATATTTCGAGTAGATGGTATTTTATAGTATACAGTATTTGTATAATTAGTATTTCGTACTATCAGTATATTGTAGAATGTATCTTTTCTAATGTATAACTGTATGTTTATCACTGTAGCAGTTCATTTACTTAACTACAGTTAGTATTCAGGAACATTTATCCAGTTAGTGTTTTACTTAGTATTGTAAATCTGTAGTAGATGCTTATGTATACGAAAGTATCTTTCTAAATGGACTTAAGTGTCACTTATGTGTTCAGATCTACGATCATATGCTGATTTTACCGTTGCTATTAATATGAAAATTTCAGTGATTCTATTTGACTATTTTCGTGATTTATTGTTAATATAATTGTCAGTGATTAAGTCCATTGATTAAACATCTATTGCGTGCACTTATGTCACTATTAGTTGCTACTCAATTGCATGTTATTGTTGCAATTTCAATTTCACAATTCTTGATACTGAGTCAGACATGTTTCTAACTTGATAATCATAAAGTTTGTAATCTGAATACCATTGGCTAGTATTTCTTGACATTAATGTACTGGAGATCTAACTGTTGCTTTTTATCTAAATCTTCAATTCGCCAATTATGATTAACTGACATTTCTATCATTTGGTACTATCAGTATGTAGTGTATCTTTGTTAAACATTGTGCAGTAACTTGACTTGTTAAAATTAATATGCCTTACATCTATTAACATTATTCTCTATGAAGTATCTCAGAGTCAATTGAATTTTACACAGGTTGATTAACGAATTAGCAATCACTGACTTATGTTGCATTACTGATAATTAGTATATAGTTTTGACTTTATTTAACTAGCTAACTCTGATTACATAATCTGAGGTTTTACATTATCTAATTTAATAATGAATTGTTAATTATGTGATTGTACATGTGTCACTTTATATTGTCATGAGAAATTTGTATATATTACTTTTTTAAATGTAATATTTCATTAATGATTTATTACTTTAGTAAGTTCTGGTAATTTATTTTTAAGCTTAGTAATATGTTATAGATTTACTATAAGAGTATAGTTCATAGTTTATAGTAATGAGATAGTATTTACTGTGTAGTACAGTTCAGTATTGTTCTAGATATGTTTCAGTATTTCATACTAATTTGTTTACTGATAATTAGTATGTTATTTTTATAAGATTGTGAATGTATGTTAACTGGTCTCAATTTTTACTATATCGTAACATTTCTGTCGAAAAATTACTTTTCGTTCTAGAGTGTCTAATGTCGACTTCTACGAACCTGCATTCCTGTCCCTACAGGGATTCCTTCTTGCTGCCCCTTACTTCTGCCAGTTCATTTTGCCAATTTTATTATGTTATATGATGTTCTATTTTTAAAATATGATATATTTTTATTATATTCAGTGTAGTGTATCTTTTTTACTTGTAACGAATCAATTTAGCATAATGTGTTGTATTTACTGTAGTAACGAGTATCAGTATTATCTGTAGTAACGAGTATCAGTATTTACTGTAGTAACGAGTATCAGTATTTACTGTAGTAACGTGTATCAGTATTTCCCGTAGTAATGTGTATCTTTATTTACTGTAGTAACGAGTATCAGTATTTACTGTAGTAACGAGTACCAGTATTTCCAGTAGTAATGTGTATCTTTATTTACTGTAGTAACGAGTATCAGTATTTACTGTAGTAACTTGTATCAGTATTTACTGTAGTAACGAGTATCAGTATTTACTGTAGTAAGGTGTATCAGTATTTACTGTAGTAACAAGTATCAGTATTTACTGTAGTAACGATTATCAGTATTTACTGTAGTAACGAGTATCAGTATTTTCAGTAGTAATGTGTATCAGTATTACCAGTAGTAATGTGTATCAGTATTTTCAGTAGTAACGTGTATCAGTATTTACTGTAGTAACGAGTATCAGTATTTTCAGTAGTAATGTGTATCAGTATTTACTGTAGTAACGAGTATCAGTAGTTTCAGTAGTAATGTGTATCTTTATTTACTGTAGTAACGAGTATCAGTATTTACTGTAGTAATGAATATCAGTATTTTCAGTAGTAATGTGTATCTTTATATACTGTAGAAACGAGTATCAGTATTTTCAGTAGTAATGTGTATCTTTATTTACTGTAGTAACGAGTATCAGTATTTCCAGTAGTAATGTGTATCTTTATTTACTGTAGTAATGTGTATATTTATTTACAGTAGTAACGAGTAACAGTATTTCCTGTAGTAACGAGTATCAGTATCTTCAGTAGTAATGTGTATCTTTATTTACTTTAGTAACGAGTATCAGTATTTTCAGTAGTAATGTGTATCGGTATTTACTGTAGTAACGAGTATCAGTATTATCTGTAGTAACGAGTATCAGTATTTACTGTAGTAACGAGTATCAGTATTTACTGTAGTAACGTGTATCAGTATTTCCCGTAGTAATGTGTATCTTTATTTACTGTAGTAACGAGTATCAGTATTTACTGTAGTAACGAGTATCAGTATTTACTGTAGTAAGGTGTATCAGTATTTACTGTAGTAACAAGTATCAGTATTTACTGTAGTAACGATTATCAGTATTTACTGTAGTAACGAGTATCAGTATTTTCAGTAGTAATGTGTATAAGTATTTCCAGTAGTAACGTGTATCAGTATTTTCAGTAGTAACGTGTATCAGTATTTACTGTAGTAACGAGTATCAGTATTTTCAGTAGTAATGTGTATCAGTATTTAATGTAGTAACGAGTATCAGTAGTTTCAGTAGTAATGTGTATCTTTATTTACTGTAGTAACGAGTATCAGTATTTCCAGTAGTAATGTGTATCAGTATTTACTGTAGTAACGTGTATCAGTATTTTCAGTAGTAACGTGTATCAGTATTTACTGTAGTAACGAGTATCAGTATTTTCAGTAGTAATGTGTATCGGTATTTACTGTTGTAACGAGTATCATTATTTACTGTAGTAACGAGTATCAGTATTTTCAGTAGTAACGTGTAGTGTATCAGTATTTCCAGTAGTAACGAGTATCAGTATTTCCAGTAGTAATGTGTATCAGTATTTTCAGTAGTAACGTGTATCAGTATTTGCTGTAGTAACGAGTATCAGTATTTTCAGTAGTAATGCGTATCAGTATTTACTGTAGTAACGAGTATCAGTAGTTTCAGTAGTAATGTGTATCTTTATTTACTGTAGTAATGTGTATCTTTATTTACTGTAGTAACGAGTATCAGTATTTACTGTAGTAACGAGTATCAGTATTTCCAGTAGTAACGAGTATCAGTATTTCCAGTAGTAATGTGTATCTTTATTTACTGTAGTAATGTGTAACAGTATTTACTGTAGTAACGAGTATCAGAATTTACTGTAGTAACGAGTATCAGTATTTTCAGTAGTAATGTGTATCTTTATTTACTGTAGTAATGAGTATCAGTAGTTTTTAATGATATTTTAATGTCAACAGATGCTGGAAATGCTGTTGCTTTGATCTTACTAGACCTAAGCTCAGCTTTTGACATGGTCGATCACAATTTATTACTTTCTCGTTTAGAAAATTGTGTTGGTCTGAGAGGTACTGTTTTAAATTGATTCCAGAGCTTCTTAACGAACCGAAAATTCTCTGTACGTACAGGACAATATACCTCTTCTAGTGCCCCTCTGACTTGTGGTGTCCCCCAGGGTTCCATTCTTGCTCCAACTTTATTAATGATTTATATGTTGCCAATGGGTTCTATTTTTAAGAAATATGATATATTTTTTCACTTATATGCTGATGATACAGAGTTGTATCTTTCTTTTAAACCTGGTGATAAAAATGCATTAGCAAAGTTGTTTGTATGTATTGAGGAACCTAAATCATGGCTTAGGAGTAATTTCTTGACACTTAATGAGGGTAAAACCGAGGTGATTCTGTTTGGACCTAGTGATGCTTTTTCTTTTAATTCTTATAATCTCGATACTGGTAATTTGGCCCAGTGGATTACTCCTTGTGTAAGGAACCTGGGTGTCTTATTTGATTCCAGTCTAAAGTTTGATAAACAGATAAACAGTGTGGTCAGGTCATGCTTTTTTCATCTTCAACGTTTGGCTAAAGTTAAAACTTTTCTTTCAATACAGACATTCGAAAAAGTAATTCATGCATTTGTGACATCTAGATTAGACTATTGCAATTCGCTGTACTATGGGATAAATCAGTCCTCCATGGAGCGATTGCAACTGGTTCAAAATGCAGCAGCCAGGCTATTGACCGGCACGCGTAAATTTCAGCACATTACTCCCATTCTGACCACATTACAGTGGCTACCAGTTAAACTTAGAGTGGAATATAAAATTTTAACATTGGTTTTTAAAGCACTTAATAATCTTGCACCAATCTACCTCACTGAGTTGTTGCAAACACACAAATCTGTGAGGCCACTCAGATCCAGATTTTTGGGAACTTTATCAATGCCTAGGTCCAGATTGAAACATCGTGGCGATCGAGCCTTTGTAATTGTGGGTCCTACACTCTGGAACAATCTTCCGGTTGCCATCCGAATGACGACTTCTCTATCTATTTTTAAAGTTATGCTTAAATCTCATCTTCTTGATCGATTTGCGGCAAATCAATGAAGGGTTTTTGTATCTATCTACTGGGATTTTATTATTTTATAATTTTGCTCGGTTGTATTGTTGTTTACTTTGCTATGTAAAGCACTTTGGTCAACTCTAAGTTGTGTATAAATGTGCTATATAAATAAATAAAAGAAGAAAAGAAGAAGAAAGAAGTATTTCCAGTAGTAATGTGTATCTTTATTTACTGTAGTAACGAGTATCAGTATTTACTGTGGTAACGAGTATCAGTATTTCCAGTAGTAATGTGTATCAGTATTTACTGTAGTAACGAGTATCAGTATTTACTGTAGTAACGAGTATCAGTATTTACTGTAGTAATGAATATCAGTATTTTCAGCAGTAATGTGTATCTTTATATACTGTAGAAACGAGTATCAGTATTTTCAGTAGTAATGTGTATCTTTATTTACTGTAGTAACGAGTATCAGTATTTCCAGTAGTAATGTGTATCTTTATTTACTGTAGTAATGTGTATATTTATTTACAGTAGTAACGAGTAACAGTATTTCCTGTAGTAACGAGTATCAGTATCTTCAGTAGTAATGTGTATCTTTATTTACTTTAGTAACGAGTATCAGTATTTTCAGTAGTAATGTGTATCGGTATTTACTGTAGTAACGAGTATCAGTATTATCTGTAGTAACGAGTATCAGTATTTACTGTAGTAACGAGTATCAGTATTTACTGTAGTAACGTGTATCAGTATTTCCCGTAGTAATGTGTATCTTTATTTACTGTAGTAACGAGTATCAGTATTTACTGTAGTAACGAGTATCAGTAGTTTCAGTAGTAATATGTATCTTTATTTACTGTAGTAACGAGTATCAGTATTTACTGTAGTAACAAGTATCAGTATTTACTGTAGTAACGAGTATCAGTATTTCCAGTAGTAATGTGTATCTTTATTTACTTTAGTAACGAGTATCAGTATTTCCAGTAGTAATGTGTATCTTTATTTACTGTAGTAATGTGTATCTTTATTTACTGTAGTAATGAGTATCAGTATTTACTGTAGTAACGAGTATCAGTATTTTCAGTAGTAATGTGTATCTTTATTTACTGTAGTAACGAGTATCAGTATTTACTGTAGTAACAAGTATCAGTATTTTCAGTAGTAATGTGTATCTTTATTTACTGTAGTAACGAGTATCAGTATTTCCAGTAGTAATGTGTATCTTTATTTACTGTAGTAACGAGTATCAGTATTTACTGTAGTAACGAGTATCAGTATTTTCAGTAGTAATGTGTATCTTTATTTACTGTAGTAACGAGTATCAGTATTTCCAGTAGTAATGTGTATCAGTATTTACTGTAGTAACGAGTATCAGTATTTACTGTAGTAACGAGTATCAGTATTTTCAGTAGTAATGTGTATCAGTATTTACTGTAGTAACGAGTATCAGTATTTTCACTAGTAATGTGTATCAGTATTTACTGTAGTAACGAGTATCAGTATTTTCAGTAGTAATGTGTTTCAGTATTACCAGTAGTAATGTGTATCAGTATTTTCAGTAGTAACGTGTATCAGTATTTACTGTAGTAACGAGTATCAGTATTTTCAGTAGTAATGTGTATCAGTATTTACTGTAGTAACGAGTATCAGTAGTTTCAGTAGTAATGTGTATCTTTATTTACTGTAGTAACGAGTATCAGTATTTACTGTAGTAATGAATATCAGTATTTTCAGTAGTAATGTGTATCTTTATATACTGTAGAAACGAGTATCAGTATTTTCAGTAGTAATGTGTATCTTTATTTACTGTAGTAACGAGTATCAGTATTTCCAGTAGTAATGTGTATCTTTATTTACTGTAGTAATGTGTATATTTATTTACAGTAGTAACGAGTAACAGTATTTCCTGTAGTAACGAGTATCAGTATCTTCAGTAGTAATGTGTATCTTTATTTACTTTAGTAACGAGTATCAGTATTTTCAGTAGTAATGTGTATCGGTATTTACTGTAGTAACGAGTATCAGTATTATCTGTAGTAACGAGTATCAGTATTTACTGTAGTAACGAGTATCAGTATTTACTGTAGTAACGTGTATCAGTATTTCCCGTAGTAATGTGTATCTTTATTTACTGTAGTAACGAGTATCAGTATTTACTGTAGTAACGAGTATCAGTATTTCCAGTAGTAATGTGTATCTTTATTTACTGTAGTAACGAGTATCAGTATTTACTGTAGTAACTTGTATCAGTATTTACTGTAGTAACGAGTATCAGTATTTACTGTAGTAAGGTGTATCAGTATTTACTGTAGTAACAAGTATCAGTATTTACTGTAGTAACGATTATCAGTATTTACTGTAGTAACGAGTATCAGTATTTTCAGTAGTAATGTGTATCAGTATTACCAGTAGTAATGTGTATCAGTATTTTCAGTAGTAACGTGTATCAGTATTTACTGTAGTAACGAGTATCAGTATTTTCAGTAGTAATGTGTATCAGTATTTACTGTAGTAACGAGTATCAGTAGTTTCAGTAGTAATGTGTATCTTTATTTATTGTAGTAACGAGTATCAGTATTTACTGTAGTAATGAATATCAGTATTTTCAGTAGTAATGTGTATCTTTATATACTGTAGAAACGAGTATCAGTATTTTCAGTAGTAATGTGTATCTTTATTTACTGTAGTAACGAGTATCAGTATTTCCAGTAGTAATGTGTATCTTTATTTACTGTAGTAATGTGTATATTTATTTACAGTAGTAACGAGTAACAGTATTTCCTGTAGTAACGAGTATCAGTATCTTCAGTAGTAATGTGTATCTTTATTTACTTTAGTAACGAGTATCAGTATTTTCAGTAGTAATGTGTATCGGTATTTACTGTAGTAACGAGTATCAGTATTATCTGTAGTAACGAGTATCAGTATTTACTGTAGTAACGAGTATCAGTATTTACTGTAGTAACGTGTATCAGTATTTCCCGTAGTAATGTGTATCTTTATTTACTGTAGTAACGAGTATCAGTATTTACTGTAGTAACGAGTATCAGTATTTACTGTAGTAAGGTGTATCAGTATTTACTGTAGTAACAAGTATCAGTATTTACTGTAGTAACGATTATCAGTATTTACTGTAGTAACGAGTATCAGTATTTTCAGTAGTAATGTGTATAAGTATTTCCAGTAGTAACGTGTATCAGTATTTTCAGTAGTAACGTGTATCAGTATTTACTGTAGTAACGAGTATCAGTATTTTCAGTAGTAATGTGTATCAGTATTTAATGTAGTAACGAGTATCAGTAGTTTCAGTAGTAACGTGTATCTTTATTTACTGTAGTAACGAGTATCAGTATTTCCAGTAGTAATGTGTATCAGTATTTACTGTAGTAACGTGTATCAGTATTTTCAGTAGTAACGTGTATCAGTATTTACTGTAGTAACGAGTATCAGTATTTTCAGTAGTAATGTGTATCGGTATTTACTGTTGTAACGAGTATCATTATTTACTGTAGTAACGAGTATCAGTATTTTCAGTAGTAACGTGTAGTGTATCAGTATTTCCAGTAGTAACGAGTATCAGTATTTCCAGTAGTAATGTGTATCAGTATTTTCAGTAGTAACGTGTATCAGTATTTGCTGTAGTAACGAGTATCAGTATTTTCAGTAGTAATGCGTATCAGTATTTACTGTAGTAACGAGTATCAGTAGTTTCAGTAGTAATGTGTATCTTTATTTACTGTAGTAATGTGTATCTTTATTTACTGTAGTAACGAGTATCAGTATTCACTGTAGTAACGAGTATCAGTATTTCCAGTAGTAACGAGTATCAGTATTTCCAGTAGTAATGTGTATCTTTATTTACTGTAGTAATGTGTAACAGTATTTACTGTAGTAACGAGTATCAGTATTTACTGTAGTAACGAGTATCAGTATTTTCAGTAGTAATGTGTATCTTTATTTACTGTAGTAATGAGTATCAGTAGTTTTTAATGATATTTTAATGTCAACAGATGCTGGAAATGCTGTTGCTTTGATCTTACTAGACCTAAGCTCAGCTTTTGACATGGTCGATCACAATTTATTACTTTCTCGTTTAGAAAATTGTGTTGGTCTGAGAGGTACTGTTTTAAATTGGTTCCAGAGCTTCTTAACGAACCGAAAATTCTCTGTACGTACAGGACAATATACCTCTTCTAGTGCCCCTCTGACTTGTGGTGTCCCCCAGGGTTCCATTCTTGCTCCAACTTTATTCATGATTTATATGTTGCCAATGGGTTCTATTTTTAAGAAATATGATATATTTTTTCACTTATATGCTGATGATACAGAGTTGTATCTTTCTTTTAAACCTGGTGATAAAAATGCATTAGCAAAGTTGTTTGTATGTATTGAGGAACCTAAATCATGGCTTAGGAGTAATTTCTTGACACTTAATTTGGGTAAAACCGAGGTGATTCTGTTTGGACCTAGTGATGCTTTTTCTTTTAATTCTTATAATCTCGATACTGGTAATTTGGCCCAGTGGATTACTCCTTGTGTAAGGAACCTGGGTGTCTTATTTGATTCCAGTCTAAAGTTTGATAAACAGATAAACAGTGTGGTCAGGTCATGCTTTTTTCATCTTCAACGTTTGGCTAAAGTTAAAACTTTTCTTTCAATACAGACATTCGAAAAAGTAATTCATGCATTTGTGACATCTAGATTAGACTATTGCAATTCGCTGTACTATGGGATAAATCAGTCCTCCATGGAGCGATTGCAACTGGTTCAAAATGCAGCAGCCAGGCTATTGACCGGCACGCGTAAATTTCAGCACATTACTCCCATTCTGACCACATTACAGTGGCTACCAGTTAAACTTAGAGTGGAATATAAAATTTTAACATTGGTTTTTAAAGCACTTAATAATCTTGCACCAATCTACCTCACTGAGTTGTTGCAAACACACAAATCTGTGAGGCCACTCAGATCCAGATTTTTGGGAACTTTATCAATGCCTAGGTCCAGATTGAAACATCGTGGCGATCGAGCCTTTGTAATTGTGGGTCCTACACTCTGGAACAATCTTCCGGTTGCCATCCGAATGACGACTTCTCTATCTATTTTTAAAGTTATGCTTAAATCTCATCTTCTTGATCGATTTGCGGCAAATCAATGAAGGGTTTTTGTATCTATCTACTGGGATTTTATTATTTTATAATTTTGCTCGGTTGTATTGTTGTTTACTTTGCTATGTAAAGCACTTTGGTCAACTCTAAGTTGTGTATAAATGTGCTATATAAATAAATAAAAGAAGAAAAGAAGAAGAAAGAAGTATTTCCAGTAGTAATGTGTATCTTTATTTACTGTAGTAACGAGTATCAGTATTTACTGTGGTAACGAGTATCAGTATTTCCAGTAGTAATGTGTATCAGTATTTACTGTAGTAACGAGTATCAGTATTTACTGTAGTAACGAGTATCAGTATTTTCAGTAGTAATGTGTATCAGTATTTACTGTAGTAACGAGTATGAGTATTTTCAGTAGTAATGTGTATCAGTATTTACTGTAGTAACGAGTATCAGTATTTTCAGTAGTAATGTGTATAAGTATTTCCAGTAGTAACGTGTATCAGTATTTTCAGTAGTACCGTGTATCAGTATTTACTGTAGTAACGAGTATCAGTATTTTCAGTAGTAATGTGTATCAGTATTTAATGTAGTAACGAGTATCAGTAGTTTCAGTAGTAATGTGTATCTTTATTTACTGTAGTAACGAGTATCAGTATTTACTGTAGTAATGAGTATCAGTATTTTCAGTAGTAATGTGTATCTTTATATACTGTAGAAACGAGTATCAGTATTTTCAGTAGTAATGTGTATCTTTATTTACTGTAGTAACGAGTATCAGTATTTCCATTAGTAATGTGTATCTTTATTTACTGTAGTAATGTGTATATTTATTTACAGTAGTAACGAGTATCAGTATTTACTGTAGTAATGTGTATCTTTATTTACTGTAGTAACGAGTATCAGTATTTCCAGTAGTAATGTGTATCTTTATTTACTTTAGTAACGAGTATCAGTATTTCCAGTAGTAATGTGTATCTTTATTTACTGTAGTAATGTGTAACAGTATTTACTGTAGTAATGAGTATCAGTATTTCCAGTAGTAATGTGTATCTTTATTTTCAGTAGTAATGTGTATCAGTATTTACTGTAGTAACGTGTATCAGTATTTTCAGTAGTAACGTGTATCAGTATTTACTGTAGTAACGAGTATCAGTATTTTCAGTAGTAATGTGTATCAGTATTTAATGTAGTAACGAGTATCAGTAGTTTCAGTAGTAACGTGTATCTTTATTTACTGTAGTAACGAGTATCAGTATTTCCAGTAGTAATGTGTATCAGTATTTACTGTAGTAACGTGTATCAGTATTTTCAGTAGTAACGTGTATCAGTATTTACTGTAGTAACGAGTATCAGTATTTTCAGTAGTAATGTGTATCGGTATTTACTGTTGTAACGAGTATCATTATTTACTGTAGTAACGAGTATCAGTATTTTCAGTAGTAACGTGTAGTGTATCAGTATTTCCAGTAGTAACGAGTATCAGTATTTCCAGTAGTAATGTGTATCAGTATTTTCAGTAGTAACGTGTATCAGTATTTGCTGTAGTAACGAGTATCAGTATTTTCAGTAGTAATGCGTATCAGTATTTACTGTAGTAACGAGTATCAGTAGTTTCAGTAGTAATGTGTATCTTTATTTACTGTAGTAACGAGTATCAGTATTTACTGTAGTAACGAGTATCAGTATTTCCAGTAGTAACGAGTATCAGTATTTCCAGTAGTAATGTGTATCTTTATTTACTGTAGTAATGTGTAACAGTATTTACTGTAGTAACGAGTATCAGTATTTACTGTAGTAACGAGTATCAGTATTTTCAGTAGTAATGTGTATCTTTATTTACTGTAGTAATGAGTATCAGTAGTTTTTAATGATATTTTAATGTCAACAGATGCTGGAAATGCTGTTGCTTTGATCTTACTAGACCTAAGCTCAGCTTTTGACATGGTCGATCACAATTTATTACTTTCTCGTTTAGAAAATTGTGTTGGTCTGAGAGGTACTGTTTTAAATTGGTTCCAGAGCTTCTTAACGAACCGAAAATTCTCTGTACGTACAGGACAATATACCTCTTCTAGTGCCCCTCTGACTTGTGGTGTCCCCCAGGGTTCCATTCTTGCTCCAACTTTATTCATGATTTATATGTTGCCAATGGGTTCTATTTTTAAGAAATATGATATATTTTTTCACTTATATGCTGATGATACAGAGTTGTATCTTTCTTTTAAACCTGGTGATAAAAATGCATTAGCAAAGTTGTTTGTATGTATTGAGGAACCTAAATCATGGCTTAGGAGTAATTTCTTGACACTTAATTTGGGTAAAACCGAGGTGATTCTGTTTGGACCTAGTGATGCTTTTTCTTTTAATTCTTATAATCTCGATACTGGTAATTTGGCCCAGTGGATTACTCCTTGTGTAAGGAACCTGGGTGTCTTATTTGATTCCAGTCTAAAGTTTGATAAACAGATAAACAGTGTGGTCAGGTCATGCTTTTTTCATCTTCAACGTTTGGCTAAAGTTAAAACTTTTCTTTCAATACAGACATTCGAAAAAGTAATTCATGCATTTGTGACATCTAGATTAGACTATTGCAATTCGCTGTACTATGGGATAAATCAGTCCTCCATGGAGCGATTGCAACTGGTTCAAAATGCAGCAGCCAGGCTATTGACCGGCACGCGTAAATTTCAGCACATTACTCCCATTCTGACCACATTACAGTGGCTACCAGTTAAACTTAGAGTGGAATATAAAATTTTAACATTGGTTTTTAAAGCACTTAATAATCTTGCACCAATCTACCTCACTGAGTTGTTGCAAACACACAAATCTGTGAGGCCACTCAGATCCAGATTTTTGGGAACTTTATCAATGCCTAGGTCCAGATTGAAACATCGTGGCGATCGAGCCTTTGTAATTGTGGGTCCTACACTCTGGAACAATCTTCCGGTTGCCATCCGAATGACGACTTCTCTATCTATTTTTAAAGTTATGCTTAAATCTCATCTTCTTGATCGATTTGCGGCAAATCAATGAAGGGTTTTTGTATCTATCTACTGGGATTTTATTATTTTATAATTTTGCTCGGTTGTATTGTTGTTTACTTTGCTATGTAAAGCACTTTGGTCAACTCTAAGTTGTGTATAAATGTGCTATATAAATAAATAAAAGAAGAAAAGAAGAAGAAAGAAGTATTTCCAGTAGTAATGTGTATCTTTATTTACTGTAGTAACGAGTATCAGTATTTACTGTGGTAACGAGTATCAGTATTTCCAGTAGTAATGTGTATCAGTATTTACTGTAGTAACGAGTATCAGTATTTACTGTAGTAACGAGTATCAGTATTTTCAGTAGTAATGTGTATCAGTATTTACTGTAGTAACGAGTATGAGTATTTTCAGTAGTAATGTGTATCAGTATTTACTGTAGTAACGAGTATCAGTATTTTCAGTAGTAATGTGTATAAGTATTTCCAGTAGTAACGTGTATCAGTATTTTCAGTAGTACCGTGTATCAGTATTTACTGTAGTAACGAGTATCAGTATTTTCAGTAGTAATGTGTATCAGTATTTAATGTAGTAACGAGTATCAGTAGTTTCAGTAGTAATGTGTATCTTTATTTACTGTAGTAACGAGTATCAGTATTTACTGTAGTAATGAGTATCAGTATTTTCAGTAGTAATGTGTATCTTTATATACTGTAGAAACGAGTATCAGTATTTTCAGTAGTAATGTGTATCTTTATTTACTGTAGTAACGAGTATCAGTATTTCCATTAGTAATGTGTATCTTTATTTACTGTAGTAATGTGTATATTTATTTACAGTAGTAACGAGTATCAGTATTTACTGTAGTAATGTGTATCTTTATTTACTGTAGTAACGAGTATCAGTATTTCCAGTAGTAATGTGTATCTTTATTTACTGTAGTAATGTGTAACAGTATTTACTGTAGTAATGAGTATCAGTATTTCCAGTAGTAATGTGTATCTTTATTTTCAGTAGTAATGTGTATCAGTATTTACTGTAGTAACGAGTATCATTATTTTCAGTAGTAATGTGTATAAGTATTTCCAGTAGTAACGTGTATCAGTATTTTCAGTAGTAACGTGTATCAGTATTTACTGTAGTAACGAGTATCAGTATTTTCAGTAGTAATGTGTATCAGTATTTAATGTAGTAACGAGTATCAGTAGTTTCAGTAGTAATGTGTATCTTTATTTACTGTAGTAACGAGTATCAGTATTTACTGTAGTAATGAGTATCAGTATTTTCAGTAGTAATGTGTATCTTTATATACTGTAGAAACGAGTATCAGTATTTTCAGTAGTAATGTGTATCTTTATTTACTGTAGTAACGAGTATCAGTATTTCCATTAGTAATGTGTATCTTTATTTACTGTAGTAACGAGTATCAGTATTTACTGTAGTAACGAGTATCAGTATTTCCAGTAGTAATGTGTATCTTTATTTACTGTAGTAACGAGTATCAGTATTTACTGTAGTAACTTGTATCAGTATTTACTGTAGTAACGAGTATCAGTATTTACTGTAGTAAGGTGTATCAGTATTTACTGTAGTAACAAGTATCAGTATTTACTGTAGTAACGATTATCAGTATTTACTGTAGTAACGAGTATCAGTATTTTCAGTAGTAATGTGTATCAGTATTACCAGTAGTAATGTGTATCAGTATTTTCAGTAGTAACGTGTATCAGTATTTACTGTAGTAACGAGTATCAGTATTTTCAGTAGTAATGTGTATCAGTATTTACTGTAGTAACGAGTATCAGTAGTTTCAGTAGTAATGTGTATCTTTATTTATTGTAGTAACGAGTATCAGTATTTACTGTAGTAATGAATATCAGTATTTTCAGTAGTAATGTGTATCTTTATATACTGTAGAAACGAGTATCAGTATTTTCAGTAGTAATGTGTATCTTTATTTACTGTAGTAACGAGTATCAGTATTTCCAGTAGTAATGTGTATCTTTATTTACTGTAGTAATGTGTATATTTATTTACAGTAGTAACGAGTAACAGTATTTCCTGTAGTAACGAGTATCAGTATCTTCAGTAGTAATGTGTATCTTTATTTACTTTAGTAACGAGTATCAGTATTTTCAGTAGTAATGTGTATCGGTATTTACTGTAGTAACGAGTATCAGTATTATCTGTAGTAACGAGTATCAGTATTTACTGTAGTAACGAGTATCAGTATTTACTGTAGTAACGTGTATCAGTATTTCCCGTAGTAATGTGTATCTTTATTTACTGTAGTAACGAGTATCAGTATTTACTGTAGTAACGAGTATCAGTATTTACTGTAGTAAGGTGTATCAGTATTTACTGTAGTAACAAGTATCAGTATTTACTGTAGTAACGATTATCAGTATTTACTGTAGTAACGAGTATCAGTATTTTCAGTAGTAATGTGTATAAGTATTTCCAGTAGTAACGTGTATCAGTATTTTCAGTAGTAACGTGTATCAGTATTTACTGTAGTAACGAGTATCAGTATTTTCAGTAGTAATGTGTATCAGTATTTAATGTAGTAACGAGTATCAGTAGTTTCAGTAGTAACGTGTATCTTTATTTACTGTAGTAACGAGTATCAGTATTTCCAGTAGTAATGTGTATCAGTATTTACTGTAGTAACGTGTATCAGTATTTTCAGTAGTAACGTGTATCAGTATTTACTGTAGTAACGAGTATCAGTATTTTCAGTAGTAATGTGTATCGGTATTTACTGTTGTAACGAGTATCATTATTTACTGTAGTAACGAGTATCAGTATTTTCAGTAGTAACGTGTAGTGTATCAGTATTTCCAGTAGTAACGAGTATCAGTATTTCCAGTAGTAATGTGTATCAGTATTTTCAGTAGTAACGTGTATCAGTATTTGCTGTAGTAACGAGTATCAGTATTTTCAGTAGTAATGCGTATCAGTATTTACTGTAGTAACGAGTATCAGTAGTTTCAGTAGTAATGTGTATCTTTATTTACTGTAGTAATGTGTATCTTTATTTACTGTAGTAACGAGTATCAGTATTCACTGTAGTAACGAGTATCAGTATTTCCAGTAGTAACGAGTATCAGTATTTCCAGTAGTAATGTGTATCTTTATTTACTGTAGTAATGTGTAACAGTATTTACTGTAGTAACGAGTATCAGTATTTACTGTAGTAACGAGTATCAGTATTTTCAGTAGTAATGTGTATCTTTATTTACTGTAGTAATGAGTATCAGTAGTTTTTAATGATATTTTAATGTCAACAGATGCTGGAAATGCTGTTGCTTTGATCTTACTAGACCTAAGCTCAGCTTTTGACATGGTCGATCACAATTTATTACTTTCTCGTTTAGAAAATTGTGTTGGTCTGAGAGGTACTGTTTTAAATTGGTTCCAGAGCTTCTTAACGAACCGAAAATTCTCTGTACGTACAGGACAATATACCTCTTCTAGTGCCCCTCTGACTTGTGGTGTCCCCCAGGGTTCCATTCTTGCTCCAACTTTATTCATGATTTATATGTTGCCAATGGGTTCTATTTTTAAGAAATATGATATATTTTTTCACTTATATGCTGATGATACAGAGTTGTATCTTTCTTTTAAACCTGGTGATAAAAATGCATTAGCAAAGTTGTTTGTATGTATTGAGGAACCTAAATCATGGCTTAGGAGTAATTTCTTGACACTTAATTTGGGTAAAACCGAGGTGATTCTGTTTGGACCTAGTGATGCTTTTTCTTTTAATTCTTATAATCTCGATACTGGTAATTTGGCCCAGTGGATTACTCCTTGTGTAAGGAACCTGGGTGTCTTATTTGATTCCAGTCTAAAGTTTGATAAACAGATAAACAGTGTGGTCAGGTCATGCTTTTTTCATCTTCAACGTTTGGCTAAAGTTAAAACTTTTCTTTCAATACAGACATTCGAAAAAGTAATTCATGCATTTGTGACATCTAGATTAGACTATTGCAATTCGCTGTACTATGGGATAAATCAGTCCTCCATGGAGCGATTGCAACTGGTTCAAAATGCAGCAGCCAGGCTATTGACCGGCACGCGTAAATTTCAGCACATTACTCCCATTCTGACCACATTACAGTGGCTACCAGTTAAACTTAGAGTGGAATATAAAATTTTAACATTGGTTTTTAAAGCACTTAATAATCTTGCACCAATCTACCTCACTGAGTTGTTGCAAACACACAAATCTGTGAGGCCACTCAGATCCAGATTTTTGGGAACTTTATCAATGCCTAGGTCCAGATTGAAACATCGTGGCGATCGAGCCTTTGTAATTGTGGGTCCTACACTCTGGAACAATCTTCCGGTTGCCATCCGAATGACGACTTCTCTATCTATTTTTAAAGTTATGCTTAAATCTCATCTTCTTGATCGATTTGCGGCAAATCAATGAAGGGTTTTTGTATCTATCTACTGGGATTTTATTATTTTATAATTTTGCTCGGTTGTATTGTTGTTTACTTTGCTATGTAAAGCACTTTGGTCAACTCTAAGTTGTGTATAAATGTGCTATATAAATAAATAAAAGAAGAAAAGAAGAAGAAAGAAGTATTTCCAGTAGTAATGTGTATCTTTATTTACTGTAGTAACGAGTATCAGTATTTACTGTGGTAACAAGTATCAGTATTTCCAGTAGTAATGTGTATCAGTATTTACTGTAGTAACGAGTATCAGTATTTTCAGTAGTAATGTGTATCTTTATTTACTGTAGTAATGAGTATCAGTAGTTTTTAATGATATTTTAATGTCAACAGATGCTGGAAATGCTGTTGCTTTGATCTTACTAGACCTAAGCTCAGCTTTTGACATGGTCGATCACAATTTATTACTTTCTCGTTTAGAAAATTGTGTTGGTCTGAGAGGTACTGTTTTAAATTGGTTCCAGAGCTTCTTAACGAACCGAAAATTCTCTGTACGTACAGGACAATATACCTCTTCTAGTGCCCCTCTGACTTGTGGTGTCCCCCAGGGTTCCATTCTTGCTCCAACTTTATTCATGATTTATATGTTGCCAATGGGTTCTATTTTTAAGAAATATGATATATTTTTTCACTTATATGCTGATGATACAGAGTTGTATCTTTCTTTTAAACCTGGTGATAAAAATGCATTAGCAAAGTTGTTTGTATGTATTGAGGAACCTAAATCATGGCTTAGGAGTAATTTCTTGACACTTAATTTGGGTAAAACCGAGGTGATTCTGTTTGGACCTAGTGATGCTTTTTCTTTTAATTCTTATAATCTCGATACTGGTAATTTGGCCCAGTGGATTACTCCTTGTGTAAGGAACCTGGGTGTCTTATTTGATTCCAGTCTAAAGTTTGATAAACAGATAAACAGTGTGGTCAGGTCATGCTTTTTTCATCTTCAACGTTTGGCTAAAGTTAAAACTTTTCTTTCAATACAGACATTCGAAAAAGTAATTCATGCATTTGTGACATCTAGATTAGACTATTGCAATTCGCTGTACTATGGGATAAATCAGTCCTCCATGGAGCGATTGCAACTGGTTCAAAATGCAGCAGCCAGGCTATTGACCGGCACGCGTAAATTTCAGCACATTACTCCCATTCTGACCACATTACAGTGGCTACCAGTTAAACTTAGAGTGGAATATAAAATTTTAACATTGGTTTTTAAAGCACTTAATAATCTTGCACCAATCTACCTCACTGAGTTGTTGCAAACACACAAATCTGTGAGGCCACTCAGATCCAGATTTTTGGGAACTTTATCAATGCCTAGGTCCAGATTGAAACATCGTGGCGATCGAGCCTTTGTAATTGTGGGTCCTACACTCTGGAACAATCTTCCGGTTGCCATCCGAATGACGACTTCTCTATCTATTTTTAAAGTTATGCTTAAATCTCATCTTCTTGATCGATTTGCGGCAAATCAATGAAGGGTTTTTGTATCTATCTACTGGGATTTTATTATTTTATAATTTTGCTCGGTTGTATTGTTGTTTACTTTGCTATGTAAAGCACTTTGGTCAACTCTAAGTTGTGTATAAATGTGCTATATAAATAAATAAAAGAAGAAAAGAAGAAGAAAGAAGTATTTCCAGTAGTAATGTGTATCTTTATTTACTGTAGTAACGAGTATCAGTATTTACTGTGGTAACGAGTATCAGTATTTCCAGTAGTAATGTGTATCAGTATTTACTGTAGTAACGAGTATCAGTATTTACTGTAGTAACGAGTATCAGTATTTTCAGTAGTAATGTGTATCAGTATTTACTGTAGTAACGAGTATGAGTATTTTCAGTAGTAATGTGTATCAGTATTTACTGTAGTAACGAGTATCAGTATTTTCAGTAGTAATGTGTATAAGTATTTCCAGTAGTAACGTGTATCAGTATTTTCAGTAGTACCGTGTATCAGTATTTACTGTAGTAACGAGTATCAGTATTTTCAGTAGTAATGTGTATCAGTATTTAATGTAGTAACGAGTATCAGTAGTTTCAGTAGTAATGTGTATCTTTATTTACTGTAGTAACGAGTATCAGTATTTACTGTAGTAATGAGTATCAGTATTTTCAGTAGTAATGTGTATCTTTATATACTGTAGAAACGAGTATCAGTATTTTCAGTAGTAATGTGTATCTTTATTTACTGTAGTAACGAGTATCAGTATTTCCATTAGTAATGTGTATCTTTATTTACTGTAGTAATGTGTATATTTATTTACAGTAGTAACGAGTATCAGTATTTACTGTAGTAATGTGTATCTTTATTTACTGTAGTAACGAGTATCAGTATTTCCAGTAGTAATGTGTATCTTTATTTACTTTAGTAACGAGTATCAGTATTTCCAGTAGTAATGTGTATCTTTATTTACTGTAGTAATGTGTAACAGTATTTACTGTAGTAATGAGTATCAGTATTTCCAGTAGTAATGTGTATCTTTATTTTCAGTAGTAATGTGTATCAGTATTTACTGTAGTAACGAGTATCATTATTTTCAGTAGTAATGTGTATAAGTATTTCCAGTAGTAACGTGTATCAGTATTTTCAGTAGTAACGTGTATCAGTATTTACTGTAGTAACGAGTATCAGTATTTTCAGTAGTAATGTGTATCAGTATTTAATGTAGTAACGAGTATCAGTAGTTTCAGTAGTAATGTGTATCTTTATTTACTGTAGTAACGAGTATCAGTATTTACTGTAGTAATGAGTATCAGTATTTTCAGTAGTAATGTGTATCTTTATATACTGTAGAAACGAGTATCAGTATTTTCAGTAGTAATGTGTATCTTTATTTACTGTAGTAACGAGTATCAGTATTTCCATTAGTAATGTGTATCTTTATTTACTGTAGTAATGTGTATATTTATTTACAGTAGTAACGAGTATCAGTATTTACTGTAGTAATGTGTATCTTTATTTACTGTAGTAACGAGTATCAGTATTTCCAGTAGTAATGTGTATCTTTATTTACTTTAGTAACGAGTATCAGTATTTCCAGTAGTAATGTGTATCTTTATTTACTGTAGTAATGTGTAACAGTATTTACTGTAGTAATGAGTATCAGTATTTCCAGTAGTAATGTGTATCTTTATTTACTGTAGTAATGTGTATCTTTATTTACTGTAGTAATGAGTATCAGTATTTACTGTAGTAACGAGTATCAGTATTTTCAGTAGTAATGTGTATCTTTATTTACTGTAGTAAAAAGTATCAGTATTTACTGTAGTAACAAGTATCAGTATTTTCAGTAGTAATGTGTATCTTTATTTACTGTAGTAACGAGTATCAGTATTTCCAGTAGTAATGTGTATCTTTATTTACTGTAGTAACGAGTATCAGTATTTACTGTAGTAACGAGTATCAGTATTTTCAGTAGTAATGTGTATCTTTATTTACTGTAGTAACGAGTATCAGTATTTCCAGTAGTAATGTGTATCAGTATTTACTGTAGTAACGAGTATCAGTATTTACTGTAGTAACGAGTATCAGTATTTTCAGTAGTAATGTGTATCAGTATTTACTGTAGTAACGAGTATCAGTATTTTCACTAGTAATGTGTATCAGTATTTACTGTAGTAACGAGTATCAGTATTTTCAGTAGTAATGTATATCAGTATTACCAGTAGTAATGTGTATCAGTATTTTCAGTAGTAACGTGTATCAGTATTTACTGTAGTAACGAGTATCAGTATTTTCAGTAATAATGTGTATCAGTATTTACTGTAGTAATGAGTATCAGTAGTTTCAGTAGTAATGTGTATCTTTATTTACTGTAGTAACGAGTATCAGTATTTACTGTAGTAACGAGTATCAGTATTTTCAGTAGTAATGTGTATCGGTATTTACTGTTGTAACGAGTATCAGTATTTACTGTAGTAACGAGTATCAGTATTTTCAGTAGTAATGTGTATCTTTATTTACTGTAGTAACGAGTATCAGTATTTCCAGTAGTAATGTGTATCTTTATTTACTTTAGTAACGAGTATCAGTATTTCCAGTAGTAATGTGTATCTTTATTTACTGTAGTAATGAGTATCAGTATTTACTTTAGTAACGAGTATCAGTATTTACTGTAGTAACGAGTATCAGTATTTCCAGTAGTAACGAGTATCAGTATTTCCAGTAGTAATGTGTATCTTTATTTACTGTAGTAATGTGTATCAGTATTTACTGTACTAACGAGTATCAGTATTTACTGTAGTAACGAGTATCAGTATTTTCAGTAGTAATGTGTATCTTTATTTACTGTAGTAACGAGTATCAGTATTTCCAGTAGTAATGTGTATCAGTATTTACTGTAGTAACGTGTATCAGTATTTTCAGTAGTAACGTGTATCAGTATTTACTGTAGTAACGAGTATCAGTATTTTCAGTAGTAATGTGTATCGGTATTTACTGTCGTAACGAGTATCATTATTTACTGTAGTAACGAGTATCAGTATTTTCAGTAGTAACGTGTAGTGTATCAGTATTTCCAGTAGTAACGTGTATCAGTATTTTCAGTAGTAACGTGTATCAGTACTTTCAGTAGTAACGTGTATTAGTATTTACTCTAGTAACGAGTATCAGTATTTTCAGTAGTAATTTTTATCTTTATTTACTGTAGTAACGAGTATCAGTATTTCCAGTAGTAATGTGTATCAGTATTTACTGTAGTAACGAGTGTCAGTATTTACTGTAGTAACGAGTGTCAGTATTTTCAGTAGTAATGTGTATTAGTATTTACTGTAGTAACGAGTATGAGTATTTTCAGTAGTAATGTGTATCAGTATTTACTGTAGTAACGAGTATCAGTATTTTCAGTAGTAATGTGTATCAGTATTTCCAGTAGTAACGTGTATCAGTATTTTCAGTAGTAACGTGTATCAGTATTTACTGTAGTAACGAGTATCAGTATTTTCAGTAGTAATGTGTATCTTTATTTACTGTAGTAACGAGTATCAGTATTTCCATTAGTAATGTGTATCTTTATTTACTGTAGTAATGTGTATATTTATTTACAGTAGTAACGAGTATCAGTATTTACTGTAGTAATGTGTATCTTTATTTACTGTAGTAACGAGTATCAGTATTTCCAGTAGTAATGTGTATCTTTATTTACTTTAGTAACGAGTATCAGTATTTCCAGTAGTAATGTGTATCTTTATTTACTGTAGTAATGTGTAACAGTATTTACTGTAGTAATGAGTATCAGTATTTCCAGTAGTAATGTGTATCTTTATTTACTGTAGTAATGTGTATCTTTATTTACTGTAGTAATGAATATCAGTATTTACTGTAGTAACGAGTATCAGTATTTTCAGTAGTAATGTGTATCTTTATTTACTGTAGTAACGAGTATCAGTATTTACTGTAGTAACAAGTATCAGTATTTTCAGTAGTAATGTGTATCTTTATTTACTGTAGTAACGAGTATCAGTATTTCCAGTAGTAATGTGTATCTTTATTTACTGTAGTAACGAGTATCAGTATTTACTGTAGTAACGAGTATCAGTATTTTCAGTAGTAATGTGTATCTTTATTTACTGTAGTAACGAGTATCAGTATTTCCAGTAGTAATGTGTATCAGTATTTACTGTAGTAACGAGTATCAGTATTTACTGTAGTAACGAGTATCAGTATTTACTGTAGTAACGAGTATCAGTATTTTCAGTAGTAATGTGTATCAGTATTTACTGTAGTAACGAGTATCAGTATTTTCACTAGTAATGTGTATCAGTATTTACTGTAGTAACGAGTATCAGTATTTTCAGTAGTAATGTATATCAGTATTACCAGTAGTAATGTGTATCAGTATTTTCAGTAGTAACGTGTATCAGTATTTACTGTAGTAACGAGTATCAGTATTTTCAGTAATAATGTGTATCAGTATTTACTGTAGTAATGAGTATCAGTAGTTTCAGTAGTAATGTGTATCTTTATTTACTGTAGTAACGAGTATCAGTATTTACTGTAGTAACGAGTATCAGTATTTTCAGTAGTAATGGGTATCGGTATTTACTGTTGTAACGAGTATCAGTATTTACTGTAGTAACGAGTATCAGTATTTTCAGTAGTAATGTGTATCTTTATTTACTGTAGTAACGAGTATCAGTATTTCCAGTAGTAATGTGTATCTTTATTTACTTTAGTAACGAGTATCAGTATTTCCAGTAGTAATGTGTATCTTTATTTACTGTAGTAATGAGTATCAGTATTTACTTTAGTAACGAGTATCAGTATTTACTGTAGTAACGAGTATCAGTATTTCCAGTAGTAACGAGTATTAGTATTTCCAGTAGTAACGAGTATTAGTATTTCCAGTAGTAATGTGTATCTTTATTTACTGTAGTAATGTGTATCAGTATTTACTGTACTAACGAGTATCAGTATTTACTGTAGTAACGAGTATCAGTATTTTCAGTAGTAATGTGTATCTTTATTTACTGTAGTAACGAGTATCAGTATTTCCAGTAGTAATGTGTATCAGTATTTACTGTAGTAACGTGTATCAGTATTTTCAGTAGTAACGTGTATCAGTATTTACTGTAGTAACGAGTATCAGTATTTTCAGTAGTAATGTGTATCGGTATTTACTGTTGTAACGAGTATCATTATTTACTGTAGTAACGAGTATCAGTATTTTCAGTAGTAACGTGTAGTGTATCAGTATTTCCAGTAGTAACGTGTATCAGTATTTTCAGTAGTAACGTGTATCAGTACTTTCAGTAGTAACGTGTATTAGTATTTACTCTAGTAACGAGTATCAGTATTTTCAGTAGTAATGTTTATCTTTATTTACTGTAGTAACGAGTATCAGTATTTCCAGTAGTAATGTGTATCAGTATTTACTGTAGTAACGAGTGTCAGTATTTACTGTAGTAACGAGTATCAGTATTTTCAGTAGTAATGTGTATTAGTATTTACTGTAGTAACGAGTATGAGTATTTTCAGTAGTAATGTGTATCAGTATTTACTGTAGTAACGAGTATCAGTATTTTCAGTAGTAATGTGTATCAGTATTTCCAGTAGTAACGTGTATCAGTATTTTCAGTAGTAACGTGTATCAGTATTTACTGTAGTAACGAGTATCAGTATTTTCAGTAGTAATGTGTATCGGTATTTACTGTTGTAACGAGTATCAGTATTTACTGTAGTAACGAGTATCAGTATTTTCAGTAGTAACGTGTATCAGTATTTCCAGTAGTAACGTGTATCAGTATTTTCAGTAGTAACGTGTATCAGTATTTTCAGTAGTAACGAGTATCAGTATTTACTGTGGTAACGAGTATCAGTATTTCCAGTAGTAATGTGTATCAGTATTTACTGTAGTAACGAGTATCAGTATTTACTGTAGTAACGAGTATAAGTATTTTCAGTAGTAATGTGTATCAGTATTTACTGTAGTAACGAGTATGAGTATTTTCAGTAGTAATGTGTATCAGTATTTACTGTAGTAACGTGTATCAGTATTTTCAGTAGTAATGTGTATCAGTATTTACTGTAGTAACGAGTATCACTATTTTCAGTAGTAATGTGTATCTTTATTTACTGTAGTAATGAGTATCAGTATTTCCAGTAGTAATGTGTATCTTTATTTACTGTAGTAACGAGTATCAGTATTTCCAGTAGTAATGTGTATCTTTATTTACTGTAGTAATGTGTATATTTATTTACAGTAGTAACGAGTATCAGTATTTACTGTAGTAATGTGTATCTTTATTTACTGTAGTAACGAGTATCAGTATTTCCAGTAGTAATGTGTATCTTTATTTACTTTAGTAACGAGTATCAGTATTTCCAGTAGTAATGTGTATCTTTATTTACTGTAGTAATGTGTAACAGTATTTACTGTAGTATTGAGTATCAGTATTTCCAGTAGTAATGTGTATCTTTATTTACTGTAGTAATGTGTATCTTTATTTACTGTAGTAATGAGTATCAGTATTTACTGTAGTAACGAGTATCAGTATTTTCAGTAGTAATGTGTATCTTTATTTACTGTAGTAACGAGTATCAGTATTTACTGTAGTAACAAGTATCAGTATTTTCAGTAGTAATGTGTATCTTTATTTACTGTAGTAACGAGTATCAGTATTTCCAGTAGTAATGTGTATCTTTATTTACTGTAGTAACGAGTATCAGTATTTACTGTAGTAACGAGTATCAGTATTTTCTGTAGTAATGTGTATCTTTATTTACTGTAGTAACGAGTATCAGTATTTCCAGTAGTAATGTGTATCAGTATTTACTGTAGTAACGAGTATCAGTATTTACTGTAGTAACGAGTATCAGTATTTTCAGTAGTAATGTGTATCAGTATTTACTGTAGTAACGAGTATCAGTATTTTCACTAGTAATGTGTATCAGTATTTACTGTAGTAACGAGTATCAGTATTTTCAGTAGTAATGTATATCAGTATTACCAGTAGTAATGTGTATCAGTATTTTCAGTAGTAACGTGTATCAGTATTTACTGTAGTAACGAGTATCAGTATTTTCAGTAATAATGTGTATCAGTATTTACTGTAGTAATGAGTATCAGTAGTTTCAGTAGTAATGTGTATCTTTATTTACTGTAGTAACGAGTATCAGTATTTACTGTAGTAACGAGTATCAGTATTTTCAGTAGTAATGTGTATCGGTATTTACTGTTGTAACGAGTATCAGTATTTACTGTAGTAACGAGTATCAGTATTTTCAGTAGTAATGTGTATCTTTATTTACTGTAGTAACGAGTATCAGTATTTCCAGTAGTAATGTGTATCTTTATTTACTTTAGTAACGAGTATCAGTATTTCCAGTAGTAATGTGTATCTTTATTTACTGTAGTAATGAGTATCAGTATTTACTTTAGTAACGAGTATCAGTATTTACTGTAGTAACGAGTATCAGTATTTCCAGTAGTAACGAGTATCAGTATTTCCAGTAGTAATGTGTATCTTTATTTACTGTAGTAATGTGTATCAGTATTTACTGTACTAACGAGTATCAGTATTTACTGTAGTAACGAGTATCAGTATTTTCAGTAGTAATGTGTATCTTTATTTACTGTAGTAACGAGTATCAGTATTTCCAGTAGTAATGTGTATCAGTATTTACTGTAGTAACGTGTATCAGTATTTTCAGTAGTAACGTGTATCAGTATTTACTGTAGTAACGAGTATCAGTATTTTCAGAAGTAATGTGTATCTTTATTTAATGTAGTAACGAGTATCAGTATTTCCAGTAGTAATGTGTATCAGTATTTACTGTAGTAACGAGTATCAGTATTTACTGTAGTAACGAGTATCAGTATTTTCAGTAGTAATGTGTATCATTATTTACTGTAGTAACGAGTATGAGTATTTTCAGTAGTAATGTGTATCAGTATTTACTGTAGTAACGAGTATCAGTATTTTCAGTAGTAATGTGTATCAGTATTTCCAGTAGTGACGTGTATTAGTATTTTCAGTAGTAACGTGTATCAGTATTTACTGTAGTAACGAGTATCAGTATTTTCAGTAGTAATGTGTATCAGTATTTAATGTAGTAACGAATATCAGTAGTTTCAGTAGTAATGTGTATCTTTATTTACTGTAGTAACGAGTATCAGTATTTACTGTAGTAACGAGTATCAGTATTTTCAGTAGTAATGTGTATCTTTATATACTGTAGAAACGAGTATCAGTATTTTCAGTAGTAATGTTTATCTTTATATACTGTAGTAATGAGTATCAGTATTTCCAGTAGTAATGTGTATCTTTATTTACTGTAGTAACGTGTATCTTTATTTACAGTAGTAACGAGTATCAGTATTTACTGTAGTAACGAGTATCAGTATTTCCAGTAGTAACGAGTATCAGTATTTCCAGTAGTAATGTGTATCTTTATTTACTGTAGTAATGTGTAACAGTATTTACTGTAGTAATGAGTATCAGTATTTACTGTAGTAACGAGTATCAGTATTTACTGTAGTAATGTGTATCTTTATTTACTGTAGTAACGAGTATCAGTATTTACTGTAGTAACGAGTATCAGTATTTTCAGTAGTAATGTGTATCTTTATTTACTGTAGTAACGAGTATCAGTATTTCCAGTAGTAATGTGTATCAGTATTTACTGTAGTAACAAGTATCAGTATTTACTGTAGTAACGAGTATGAGTATTTTCAGTAGTAATGTGTATCAGTATTTACTGTAGTAACGAGCATCAGTATTTTCAGTAGTAATGTGTATCAGTATTTCCAGTAGTAACGTGTATCAGTATTTTCAGTAGTAACGTGTATCAGTATTTACTGTAGTAATGAGTATCAGTATTTTCAGTAGTAATGTGTATCGGTATTTACTGTTGTAACGAGTATCAGTATTTACTGTAGTAACGGGTATCAGTATTTTCAGTAGTAATGTGTATCTTTATTTACTGTAGTAACGAGTATCAGTATTTCCAGTAGTAATGTGTATCTTTATTTACTTTAGTAACGAGTATCAGTATTTCCAGTAGTAATGTGTATCTTTATGTACTGTAGTAATGAGTACATTTACATTTACATTTACATTTAATCATTTAGCAGACGCTTTTATCCAAAGCGACGTACAAATGAGGAGAACAATAGAAGCAATCAGACCATCGAGAGAGCAACAGTATACAAGTGTCATGACAAGTCTCAGTTAGTCTAGCACAGTACACGTAGCTAGGATTTTTTTTTTTTTTTTTTTTTTTTTAAATAAAATAGGTAAGTTAGTATTAGTTAGTCAGGTGCTGGCGAAAAAGATGTGTCTTTAGATGTTTTTTGAAAATGGCTAAAGACTCAGCTGTTCGAATTGAGATCGGGAGGTCATTCCACCAGCTGGGCACAGTCCAGGAAAAGGTCCGTGAGAGTGATTTGGTACCTCTTTGGGATGGCACCACAAGACGTCGTTCACTTTCAGAACGCAAGCTTCTGGAGGGCACATAAGTTTGAACCAGCGAGTTTAGGTATATTGGTGCAGTGGCAGTTGTGGTCTTGTAGGCAAACATCAGTACCTTGAATTTGATGCGAGCGGCTATTGGTAGCCAGTGTAACCTGATGAAGAGAGGGGTAACGTGAGCTTTTTTTGGCTCATTAAAGACCACTCTGGCTGCTGCATTCTGGATCAGTTGCAGAGGCTTGATAGTACATGCGGGAAGGCCCGCCAAGAGAGCATTACAATAGTCCAGTCTGGAGAGAACAAGAGCTTGGACAAGGAGTTGTGCAGCTTGCTCTTGCAGGAAGGGCCTAATCTTCCTAATGTTGTATAAGGCAAATCTGCAGGACCGGGCCGTTGTAGCAATACACTTACAGACTGCTGTTCTCTTCTGCTGATCGAATGCTCCTTCTAACAAATGTCACTGAATCAGGTAAATAAGTACTTTCTCTGGCTTAGACCACGCCTTTCTACTTAGCAAACCGAAACTGGGAACTCCCGCGATAAGCACGAGAACAAACGCGACTTGCGAACGCGTTTACCAGGTAAAACACAGTATGCAAAAATAATGGTTCCTAGCAACGACAACTGAGCTGAAATCTAATGAGAAAACAAGACAAAACACTTACAGACTGCTGTTCTCTTCTGCTGATCGAATGCTCCTTCTCTAGTATCAGTATTTACTTTAGTAACTAGTATCAGTATTTACTTTAGTAACGAGTATCAGTATTTCCAGTAGTTATGTGTATCTTTACTTACTGTAGTAATGTGTAACTTTATTTACTGTAGTAACGAGTATCAGTATTTACTGTAATAACGAGTATCAGTATTTCCAGTAGTAATGTGTATCTTTATTTACTGTAGTAATGTGTATCAGTATTTCCAGTAGTAATGTGTGTCAGTATTTACTGTAGCAACGTGTATCAGTATTTTCAGTAGTAACGTGTATCAGTATTTACTGTAGTAACGAGTATCAGTATTTTCAGTAGTAATGTGTATCGGTATTTACTGTAGTAACGAGTATCATTATTTACTGTAGTAACGAGTATCAGTATTTTCAGTAGTAACGTGTAGTATATCAGTATTTCCAGTAGTAACGTGTATCAGTATTTTCAGTAGTAAACGTGTATCAGTATTTTCAGTAGTAACGTGTATTAGTATTTACTGTAGTAACGAGTATCAGTATTTTCAGTAGTAATGTTTATCTTTATTTACTGTAGTAACGAGTATCAGTATTTCCAGTAGTAATGTGCATCAGTATTTACTGTAGTAACGAGTATCAGTATTTTCAGTAGTAATGTGTATCAGTATTTACTGTATTAACGAGTATGAGTATTTTCAGTAGTAATGTGTATCAGTATTTACTGTAGTAACGAGTAGCAGTATTTTCAGTAGTAATGTGTATCAGTATTTCCAGTAGTAACGTGTATCAGTATTTTCAGTAGTAATGTGTATCAGTATTTACTGTAGTAACGAGTATCAGTATTTTCAGTAGTAACGTGTATCAGTATTTCCAGTAGTAATGTGTATCTTTATTTACTGTAGTAATGAGTATCAGTATTTACTTTAGTAACGAGTATCAGTATTTACTGTAGTAACGTGTATCAGTATTTTCAGAAGGAACGTGTATCAGTATTTTCAGTAGTAACGTGTATCAGTATTTACTGTAGTAACGAGTATCAGTATTTTCAGTAGTAATGTGTATCTTTATTTACTGTAGTAACGAGTATCAGTATTTACTGTAGTAACGAGTATCAGTATTTTCAGTGGTAATGTGTATCTTTATTTACTGTAGTAATGTGTAACAGTATTTACTGTAGTAACGGAGTATCAGTATTTACTGTAGTAACGAGTATCAGTATTTTCAGTAGTAATGTGTATCTTTATTTACTGTAGTAATGAGTATCAGTATTTCCAGTAGTAATGTGTATCTTTATTTACTGTAGTAACGAGTATCAGTATTTACTGTAGTAACGAGTATCAGTATTTTCAGAAGTAATGTGTATCTTTATTTAATGTAGTAACGAGTATCAGTATTTCCAGTAGTAATGTGTAACAGTATTTACTGTAGTAACGAGTATCAGTATTTACTGTAGTAACGAGTATCAGTATTTTCAGTAGTAATGTGTATCAGTATTTACTGTAGTAACGAGTATGAGTATTTTCAGTAGTAATGTGTATCAGTATTTACTGTAGTAACGAGTATCAGTATTTTCAGTAGTAATGTGTATCAGTATTTCCAGTAGTGACGTGTATCAGTATTTTCAGTAGTAACGTGTATCAGTATTTACTGTAGTAACGAGTATCAGTATTTTCAGTAGTAATGTGTATCAGTATTTAATGTAGTAACGAGTATCAGTAGTTTCAGTAGTAATGTGTATCTTTATTTACTGTAGTAACGAGTATCAGTATTTACTGTAGTAATGAGTATCTGTATTTTCAGTAGTAATGTGTATCTTTATATACTGTAGAAACGAGTATCAGTATTTTCAGTAGTAATGTGTATCTTTATATACTGTAGTAACGAGTATCAGTATTTCCAGTAGTAATGTGTATCTTCATTTACTGTAGTAACGTGTATCTTTATTTACAGTAGTAACGAGTATCAGTATTTACTGTAGTAACGAGTATCAGTTTTTCCAGTAGTAACGAGTATCAGTATTTCCAGTAGTAATGTGTATCTTTATTTACTGTAGTAATGTGTAACAGTATTTACTGTAGTAATGAGTATCAGTATTTACTGTAGTAACGAGTATCAGTATTTACTGTAGTAATGTGTATCTTTATTTACTGTAGTAACGAGTATCAGTATTTACTGTAGTAACGAGTATCAGTATTTTCAGTAGTAATGTGTATCTTTATTTACTGTAGTAACGAGTATCAGTATTTCCAGTAGTAATGTGTATCAGTATTTACTGTAGTAACAAGTATCAGTATTTACTGTAGTAACGAGTATGAGTATTTTCAGTAGTAATGTGTATCAGTATTTACTGTAGTAACGAGTATCAGTATTTTCAGTAGTAATGTGTATCAGTATTTCCAGTAGTAACGTGTATCAGTATTTTCAGTAGTAACGTGTATCAGTATTTACTGTAGTAACGAGTATCAGTATTTTCAGTAGTAATGTGTATCGGTATTTACTGTTGTAACGAGTATCAGTATTTACTGTAGTAACGAGTATCAGTATTTTCAGTAGTAATGTGTATCTTTATTTACTGTAGTAACGAGTATCAGTATTTCCAGTAGTAATGTGTATCTTTATTTACTGTAGTAATGAGTATCACTATTTACTTTAGTAACGAGTATCAGTATTTACTGTAGTAACGAGTATCAGTATTTCCAGTAGTAACGAGTATCAGTATTTCCAGTAGTAATGTGTATCAGTATTTCCAGTAGTAACGTGTATCAGTATTTTCAGTAGTAACGTGTATCAGTATTTACTGTAGTAACGAGTATCAGTATTTTCAGTAGTAATGTGTATCGGTATTTACTGTTGTAACGAGTATCAGTATTTACTGTAGTAACGAGTATCAGTATTTTCAGTAGTAACGTTATCAGTATTTCCAGTAGTAATGTGTATCTTTATTTACTGTAGTAATGAGTATCAGTATTTACTTTAGTAACGAGTATCAGTATTTACTGTAGTAACGTGTATCAGTATTTTCAGTAGTAACGTGTATCAGTATTTTCAGTAGTAACGTGTATCAGTATTTACTGTAGTAACGAGTATCAGTATTTTCAGTAGTAATGTGTATCTTTATTTACTGTAGTAACGAGTATCAGTATTTACTGTAGTAACGAGTATCAGTATTTTCAGTGGTAATGTGTATCTTTATTTACTGTAGTAATGTGTAACAGTATTTACTGTAGTAACGAGTATCAGTATTTACTGTAGTAACGAGTATCAGTATTTTCAGTAGTAATGTGTATCTTTATTTACTGTAGTAATGAGTATCAGTATTTCCAGTAGTAATGTGTATCTTTATTTACTGTAGTAAAGAGTATCAGTATTTAACTGTAGTAACGAGTATCAGTATTTTCAGAAGTAATGTGTATCTTTATTTAATGTAGTAATGAGTATCAGTATTTACTTTAGTAACGAGTATCAGTATTTACTGTAGTAACGATTATCAGTATTTCCAGTAGTAACGAGTATCAGTATTTCCAGTAGTAATGTGTATCTTTATTTACTGTAGTAATGTGTATCAGTATTTACTGTAGTAACGAGTATCAGTATTTACTGTAGTAACGAGTATCAGTATTTTCAGTAGTAATGTGTATCTTTATTTACTGTAGTAACGAGTATCAGTATTTCCAGTAGTAATGTGTGTCAGTATTTACTGTAGCAACGTGTATCAGTATTTTCAGTAGTAACGTGTATCAGTATTTACTGTAGTAACGAGTATCAGTATTTTCAGTAGTAATGTGTATCGGTATTTACTGTAGTAACGAGTATCATTATTTACTGTAGTAACGAGTATCAGTATTTTCAGTAGTAACGTGTAGTATATCAGTATTTCCAGTAGTAACGTGTATCAGTATTTTCAGTAGTAACGTGTATCAGTATTTTCAGTAGTAACGTGTATTAGTATTTACTGTAGTAACGAGTATCAGTATTTTCAGTAGTAATGTTTATCTTTATTTACTGTAGTAACGAGTATCAGTATTTCCAGTAGTAATGTGCATCAGTATTTACTGTAGTAACGAGTATCAGTATTTTCAGTAGTAATGTGTATCAGTATTTACTGTATTAACGAGTATGAGTATTTTCAGTAGTAATGTGTATCAGTATTTACTGTAGTAACGAGTAGCAGTATTTTCAGTAGTAATGTGTATCAGTATTTCCAGTAGTAACGTGTATCAGTATTTTCAGTAGTAATGTGTATCAGTATTTACTGTAGTAACGAGTATCAGTATTTTCAGTAGTAACGTGTATCAGTATTTCCAGTAGTAATGTGTATCTTTATTTACTGTAGTAATGAGTATCAGTATTTACTTTAGTAACGAGTATCAGTATTTACTGTAGTAACGTGTATCAGTATTTTCAGAAGGAACGTGTATCAGTATTTTCAGTAGTAACGTGTATCAGTATTTACTGTAGTAACGAGTATCAGTATTTTCAGTAGTAATGTGTATCTTTATTTACTGTAGTAACGAGTATCAGTATTTACTGTAGTAACGAGTATCAGTATTTTCAGTGGTAATGTGTATCTTTATTTACTGTAGTAATGTGTAACAGTATTTACTGTAGTAACGAGTATCAGTATTTACTGTAGTAACGAGTATCAGTATTTTCAGTAGTAATGTGTATCTTTATTTACTGTAGTAATGAGTATCAGTATTTCCAGTAGTAATGTGTATCTTTATTTACTGTAGTAACGAGTATCAGTATTTACTGTAGTAACGAGTATCAGTATTTTCAGAAGTAATGTGTATCTTTATTTAATGTAGTAACGAGTATCAGTATTTCCAGTAGTAATGTGTAACAGTATTTACTGTAGTAACGAGTATCAGTATTTACTGTAGTAACGAGTATCAGTATTTTCAGTAGTAATGTGTATCAGTATTTACTGTAGTAACGAGTATGAGTATTTTCAGTAGTAATGTGTATCAGTATTTACTGTAGTAACGAGTATCAGTATTTTCAGTAGTAATGTGTATCAGTATTTCCAGTAGTGACGTGTATCAGTATTTTCAGTAGTAACGTGTATCAGTATTTACTGTAGTAACGAGTATCAGTATTTTCAGTAGTAATGTGTATCAGTATTTAATGTAGTAACGAGTATCAGTAGTTTCAGTAGTAATGTGTATCTTTATTTACTGTAGTAACGAGTATCAGTATTTACTGTAGTAATGAGTATCTGTATTTTCAGTAGTAATGTGTATCTTTATATACTGTAGAAACGAGTATCAGTATTTTCAGTAGTAATGTGTATCTTTATATACTGTAGTAACGAGTATCAGTATTTCCAGTAGTAATGTGTATCTTCATTTACTGTAGTAACGTGTATCTTTATTTACAGTAGTAACGAGTATCAGTATTTACTGTAGTAACGAGTATCAGTTTTTCCAGTAGTAACGAGTATCAGTATTTCCAGTAGTAATGTGTATCTTTATTTACTGTAGTAATGTGTAACAGTATTTACTGTAGTAATGAGTATCAGTATTTACTGTAGTAACGAGTATCAGTATTTACTGTAGTAATGTGTATCTTTATTTACTGTAGTAACGAGTATCAGTATTTACTGTAGTAACGAGTATCAGTATTTTCAGTAGTAATGTGTATCTTTATTTACTGTAGTAACGAGTATCAGTATTTCCAGTAGTAATGTGTATCAGTATTTACTGTAGTAACAAGTATCAGTATTTACTGTAGTAACGAGTATGAGTATTTTCAGTAGTAATGTGTATCAGTATTTACTGTAGTAACGAGTATCAGTATTTTCAGTAGTAATGTGTATCAGTATTTCCAGTAGTAACGTGTATCAGTATTTTCAGTAGTAACATGTATCAGTATTTACTGTAGTAACGAGTATCAGTATTTTCAGTAGTAATGTGTATCGGTATTTACTGTTGTAACGAGTATCAGTATTTACTGTAGTAACGAGTATCAGTATTTTCAGTAGTAATGTGTATCTTTATTTACTGTAGTAACGAGTATCAGTATTTCCAGTAGTAATGTTTATCTTTATTTACTGTAGTAATGAGTATCACTATTTACTTTAGTAACGAGTATCAGTATTTACTGTAGTAACGAGTATCAGTATTTCCAGTAGTAACGAGTATCAGTATTTCCAGTAGTAATGTGTATCAGTATTTCCAGTAGTAACGTGTATCAGTATTTTCAGTAGTAACGTGTATCAGTATTTACTGTAGTAACGAGTATCAGTATTTTCAGTAGTAATGTGTATCGGTATTTACTGTTGTAACGAGTATCAGTATTTACTGTAGTAACGAGTATCAGTATTTTCAGTAGTAACGTGTATCAGTATTTCCAGTAGTAATGTGTATCTTTATTTACTGTAGTAATGAGTATCAGTATTTACTTTAGTAACGAGTATCAGTATTTACTGTAGTAACGTGTATCAGTATTTTCAGTAGTAACGTGTATCAGTATTTTCAGTAGTAACGTGTATCAGTATTTACTGTAGTAACGAGTATCAGTATTTTCAGTAGTAATGTGTATCTTTATTTACTGTAGTAACGAGTATCAGTATTTACTGTAGTAACGAGTATCAGTATTTTCAGTGGTAATGTGTATCTTTATTTACTGTAGTAATGTGTAACAGTATTTACTGTAGTAACGAGTATCAGTATTTACTGTAGTAACGAGTATCAGTATTTTCAGTAGTAATGTGTATCTTTATTTACTGTAGTAATGAGTATCAGTATTTCCAGTAGTAATGTGTATCTTTATTTACTGTAGTAAAGAGTATCAGTATTTACTGTAGTAACGAGTATCAGTATTTTCAGAAGTAATGTGTATCTTTATTTAATGTAGTAATGAGTATCAGTATTTACTTTAGTAACGAGTATCAGTATTTACTGTAGTAACGATTATCAGTATTTCCAGTAGTAACGAGTATCAGTATTTCCAGTAGTAATGTGTATCTTTATTTACTGTAGTAATGTGTATCAGTATTTACTGTAGTAACGAGTATCAGTATTTACTGTAGTAACGAGTATCAGTATTTTCAGTAGTAATGTGTATCTTTATTTACTGTAGTAACGAGTATCAGTATTTCCAGTAGTAATGTGTGTCAGTATTTACTGTAGCAACGTGTATCAGTATTTTCAGTAGTAACGTGTATCAGTATTTACTGTAGTAACGAGTATCAGTATTTTCAGTAGTAATGTGTATCGGTATTTACTGTAGTAACGAGTATCATTATTTACTGTAGTAACGAGTATCAGTATTTTCAGTAGTAACGTGTAGTATATCAGTATTTCCAGTAGTAACGTGTATCAGTATTTTCAGTAGTAACGTGTATCAGTATTTTCAGTAGTAACGTGTATTAGTATTTACTGTAGTAACGAGTATCAGTATTTTCAGTAGTAATGTTTATCTTTATTTACTGTAGTAACGAGTATCAGTATTTCCAGTAGTAATGTGCATCAGTATTTACTGTAGTAACGAGTATCAGTATTTACTGTAGTAACGAGTATCAGTATTTTCAGTAGTAATGTGTATCAGTATTTACTGTATTAACGAGTATGAGTATTTTCAGTAGTAATGTGTATCAGTATTTACTGTAGTAACGAGTAGCAGTATTTTCAGTAGTAATGTGTATCAGTATTTCCAGTAGTAACGTGTATCAGTATTTTCAGTAGTAATGTGTATCAGTATTTACTGTAGTAACGAGTATCAGTATTTTCAGTAGTAATGTGTATCGGTATTTACTGTTGTAACGAGTATCAGTATTTACTGTAGTAACGAGTATCAGTATTTTCAGTAGTAACGTGTATCAGTATTTCCAGTAGTAATGTGTATCTTTATTTACTGTAGTAATGAGTATCAGTATTTACTTTAGTAACGAGTATCAGTATTTACTGTAGTAACGTGTATCAGTATTTTCAGAAGTAACGTGTATCAGTATTTTCAGTAGTAACGTGTATCAGTATTTACTGTAGTAACGAGTATCAGTATTTTCAGTAGTAATGTGTATCTTTATTTACTGTAGTAACGAGTATCAGTATTTACTGTAGTAATGAGTATCAGTATTTTCAGTGGTAAGGTGTATCTTTATTTACTGTAGTAATGTGTAACAGTATTTACTGTAGTAACGAGTATCAGTATTTACTGTAGTAACGAGTATCAGTATTTTCAGTAGTAATGTGTATCTTTATTTACTGTAGTAATGAGTATCAGTATTTCCAGTAGTAATGTGTATCTTTATTTTACTGTAGTAACGAGTATCAGTATTTACTGTAGTAACGAGTATCAGTATTTTCAGAAGTAATGTGTATCTTTATTTAATGTAGTAACGAGTATCAGTATTTTCAGTAGTAACGAGTATCAGTATTTTCAGTAGTAATGTGTATCTTTATTTACTGTAGTAACGAGTATCAGTATTTCCAGTAGTAATGTGTATCAGTATTTCCAGTAGTAACGTGTATCAGTATTTTCAGTAGTAACGTGTATCAGTATTTACTGTAGTAACGAGTATCAGTATTTACTGTAGTAACGAGTATCAGTATTTACTGTAGTAACATGTATCAGTATTTACTGTAGTAGAGTATGAGGATTTACTGTAGTAACGAGTATCAGTATTTACTGTAGTAACGAGTATCAGTATTTACTGTAGTAACGAGTATCTTTATTTACTGTAGTAACGACTAACAGTATTTCCAGTAGTAACGAGTATCAGTATTTCCAGTAGCAATGTGTATCTTTATTTACTGTAGTAACGTGTATCAGTATTTACTGTAGTAACGAGTATCAGTATTTACTGTAGTAACGAGTATCAGTATTTACTGTAGTAACGTGTATCAGTATTTACTGTAGTAACTAGGGTTGGGCGATATATCAGTCGATATATGCGTAGCTTGTCTGTGAACTACGGCTCTGTGTATTAAATGCCACTCCATTTGAAAACAGGTGATGGAGATTAACCGCTAATCAAGGAACCGGCTTTACTGACGAGATGCGCATGCATATCGCATGCAATATATCGCCCAGCCCCTAGTAGTAACGTGTATCAGTATATACTGTAGTAACGAGTATCAGTATTTACTGTAGTAACGTGTATCAGTATTTACTGTAGTAACGAGTATCAGTATTTACTGTAGTAACGTGTATCAGTATTTACTGTAGTAACATGTATCAGTATTTACTGTAGTAACATGTATCAGTATTTACTGTAGTAACGAGTATCAGTATTTCCAGTAGCAATGTGTATCTTTATTTACTGTAGTAACGAGTATCAGTATTTCCAGTAGTAACGAGTATCAGTATTTCCAGTAGTAATGTGTATCTTTGTTTACTGTAGTAACGAGTATCAGTATTTACTGTAGTAATGTGTATCAGTATTTACTGTAGTAACGAGTATCAGTATTTACTGTAGTAACGAGTATCAGTATTTACTGTAGTAACGTGTACTGTAGTAACGAGTATCAGTATTTCCAGTAGTAATGTGTATCTTTATTTACTGTAGTAACGAGTATCAGTATTTCCAGTAGTAATGTGTATCTTTATTTACTGTAGTAATGAGTATCAGTATTTACTGTAGTAACGAGTATCAGTATTTTCAAGTCAAGTCAAGTCAAGTCACCTTTATTTATATAGCGCTTTTAACAATACAGATTGTGTCAAAGCACTTAACAGTATCAAGTTGGAGGATAGAGTGTCAGTAATGTATAATAATAAGATTAAACACTCAATTTTCAGTTAAAGGCATTTCATTATTGAATTCAAAGATGTCATTGTCTAGCTAAGTTTAGTATAAATAATGTCTATGAAATTAAATTGACGATAATTGCTAGAAATTAAGTGTCCCCAACTGAGCATGCCAGAGGCGACAGCGGCAAGGAACCAAAACTCCCTCTGTGACAGAGTGGAGAAAAAAAAACCTTGGGAGAAACCAGGCTCAGTCGGGGGGCCAGTTCTCCTCTGGCCAGGATATTATTTTTTATTTATTGTTTTAATTAAGACTTTAAATGTATTATATTTCTATTTAATATTGTTGCAATTTCTAACAATAATAGTATTATGTAGTTAGGTATTTTATTATATTTTTTATTTATTTGTTTTATTTTTTGTTTTATTGTATTTTAAGTCGAGGTCGTCACTGGGATTATGTCCCCGGGGCTCATCCAGGGGTCCGGCCTCCGCCGACAATCTGGGCCGCAGTCATCATCTCCCCGGCGCCAATCCACCATCTGATCCGGACACGAACTGAGAAACAGAATAAGATAGAAACAGACTAATATTAGCGTAGATGTCCATATTTTTACGATGTAACAAGTACATCGTGTGTTATGGGAAGTGTTCCCGGTTCCGGTTGATCTAATTAATGCAGCCTAACAATCCTTTAACGGATTTGAATAATAGAAGTGTATTAGTGTGTTATGTGTACGCCAGGTTAAAGAGGTGGGTCTTTAATCTAGATTTAAACTGACAGAGTGTGTCTGCCTCCCGAACAGTGTTTGGTAAATTGTTCCAGAGTTTGGGCGCTAAATAGGAAAAAGATCTGCCGCCCGCAGTTGATTTTGATATTCTAGGTATTATCAAACGGCCAGAGTTTTGAGAAACGCAGTGGACGTGAAGGACTATAATGCGATAAGAGCTCGCTCAAGTACTGAGGAGCTAAACCATTCAGGGCTTTATAAGTAATTAACAAGATTTTAAAATCTATACGATGTTTAGTAGGGAGCCAGTGCAGTGTTGACAGAACCGGGCTAATGTGGTCATACTTCCTGGTTCTAGTAAGAACTCTAGCTGCTGCATTTTGAACCATCTGTAATTTGTTTATTAAGCGTGCAGAACAACCACCCAATAAAGCATTACAATAATCTAACCTTGAGGTCATAAACGCATGAATTAATATTTCTGCATTTGACATTGAGAGCATAGGTCTCAGTTTAGATATATTTTTAAGATGAAAAAATGCAGTTCTACAAATGCTAGAAACGTGGCTGTCAAAGGAGAGATTACTATTAAATAGCACACCTAGGTTCCTGACTGATGACGAAGAATTTACAGAGCAGCCATCAAGTGTTAGACAGTGTTCTAGGTTATTACTTGTGGGGGTTTTAGGTCCGATAAGTAACACCTCTGTTTTTTCAGAATTTAGCAGTAAGAAATTACTCGTCATCCAGTTTTTTATATCGACTATGCATTCCATAAGTTTCTCAATTTGGTGTGTTTCACCAGGCCGTGAAGAAATATAGAGCTGAGTATCATCAGCATAACAGTGAAAGCTAACCCCGTGTTTCCTAATGATATTTCCCAAGGGTAACATGTAAAGCGTGAAAAGTAACGGCCCTAGTACTGAGCCTTGAGGAACTCCATACTGCACTTGTGATCGATATGATACCTCTTCATTCACTGCTACGAATTGATGGCGGTCAGATAAGTACGATTTGAACCATGCTAATGCACTTCCACTAATGCCAACAAAGTTTTCTAGTCTATTCAAAAGAATGTTGTGATCGATAGTGTCGAACGCAGCGCTAAGATCCAGTAGAACTAATAGAGAGATACAACCACGATCAGATGATAAGAGCAGGTCATTTGTAACTCTAATGAGAGCAGTCTCAGTACTATGATACGGTCTAAATCCTGACTGGAAATCCTCACAGATATCATTTTTCTCTAAGAAGGAATATAATTGTGAGGATACAACCTTTTCTAATATCTTTGACAGAAAAGGGAGATTCGAGATCGGTCTGTAATTAACTAGATCTTTGGGGTCAAGTTGTGGTTTTTTAATGAGAGGCTTAATAACAGCCAATTTAAAGTTTTTGGGGACATATCCTAATGACAATGACGAATTAATAATAGCCAAAAGAGGATCTATGACTTCTGGAAGCACCTCTTTTAGTAGTTTAGATGGAATAGGGTCTAACATACATGTTGTTGGTTTAGATGAATTAACAAGTTTATACAATTCTTCCTCTCCTATAGTAGAGAATGAGTGGAATTGTTCCTCAGGGGATCTATAATACACTATTTGATGTGATGATATAGCTGACGGCTGCATGGTTACAATTTGATCTCTAATAGTATCAATCTTGGAAGTAAAGTAGTTCATAAAATCATTACTGCTGTGATGTTGGGAAATGTCAAACACCTGTTGATGCTTTATTTTTTGTTAATTTTGCCACTGTATTGAATAAATACCTGGGGTTATGTTTTTTTGTTCTAAAAGAGACGAAAAGTAATCAGATCTAGCAGTTTTTAAAGCTTTTCTGTAGGATAGGGTACTTTCCCGCCAGGCTAAACGAAATACCTCTAGTTTTGTTTTCCTCCAGCTGCGCTCCATTTTCCGGGCTGCTCTCTTTAGAGTGCGAGTGTGCTCATTATACCACGGTGTTGGACTCTTTTCCTTAATCTTCCTTAAGCGTAAAGGAGCAATTGTATCTAAAGTGCTAGAAAAGAGAGAGTTCATAGTTTCTGTTACATCATCAAGTTGTTCTGAGCTGTTGGATATGCTGAGGAATTGAGATAAATCAGGAAGATTACTTACAAAGCAGTCTTTTGTGGTAGAAGTGATGGTTCTACCATATTTATAAGAAGGAGTAGAATTTACAGCTTTAGCTATATGGAGTTTACACAAGACTAGATAATGATCTGATATATCATCGCTTTGCTGCAGAATTTCAACACCACTAACATCAATTCCATGTGACAGTATTAAATCTAGAGTATGATTTCGACTATGAGTAGGTCCTGAAACGTGTTGTCTAACCCCAATAGAGTTCAGAATGTCTCTGAATGCTGATCCTAATGCATCTTTTTCATTATCGACATGGATATTAAAATCACCCACAATTAGGACTCTATCTGCAGCCAGCACTAACTCTGATAGAAAATCAGCAAATTCTTTAATAAAGTCTGTATTTTGCCCTGGTGGCCTGTATACAGTAGCCAGTACAATTGTTACGGAGGATTTATCATTGATACTTTTTTCTCTAGATAATTTTATATGAAGCACCATTACTTCAAAGGATTTATACTTAAAGCCTGTCTTCTGAGAAATACTGAGAAATATTGTTATAAATTGTAGCAATACCTCCCCCTTTGCCTTTTGGACGCGGCTCATTTTTGTAACAGTAATCTTGGGGGGTGGACTCATTTAAAACAATGTATTCATCTGGTTTTAGCCATGTTTCTGTCAAACAGAGCAAATCTAGGTTATGATCATTAATCAAATCATTTACAAAAAGTGCTTTTGTAGAAAGGGACCTGATATTCAGTAAACCAAGTTTTATCAATTGTTTCTGTGTATTATAAACATTTTTTATTTGTTGAACATCAATTAAATGGTTACTCATAAATAGTTTTTGACGTTTTCTGTATTTTCTAGTTCGGGGAACAGACACAATCTCTATAGTGTGATATCTAGGTGAAGGAGTCTCTATGTGATGAGAATTAACTGACTTCTGTGACGTGAGGCGGCTAGCAGACGGTCGGTTTAGCCAGTCTGTCTGCTTCCTGACCTGGGCTCCAGTTAGTCAAGTATGAACTCTAAGACTATGTGCCAAATTTCTAGAGAGAAGAGCGGCACCACCCCAGGAGGGATGAACACCATCTCTTTTCAACAGGTCAGGTCTGCCCCAAAAACTCGTCCAATTGTCTATAAAACCTATGTTGTTTTGCGGGCACCACTTAGACATCCAGCCATTTAATGATGAGAGTCTGCTATGAATCTCATCACCCCGGTAAGCAGGGAGCGGGCCAGAGCATATTACAGTGTCTGACATCGTACTTGCAAGTTCACACACCTCTTTAACATTATTTTTAGTGATCTCCGACTGGCGAAGTCGAACATCATTAGCGCCGGCGTGGATAACAATCTTACTGAATTTACGTTTAGCATTAGCCAGCACTTTTAAATTTGCCAAGATGTCAGGCGCTCTGGCTCCCGGTAAACAATGGACTATGGTGGCTGGTGTCTCTATTTTCACGTTCCGTACAATAGAATCGCCAATAACTAGAGCACTTTCACCAGGTTTCTCAGTGGGTGCGTCACTGAGTGGGGAGAACCTGTTTGATGTTCTGATCGGAACAGAAGAGCGGTGTTTTGACCCGCGACTATGCTGCCTCACAGTCACCCAGTTGCCCTGCTGCGGGGGCACTAATGCCGGAACCGAACTTTCAGTAGTAATGTATATCTTTATTTACTGTAGTAACGAGTATCAGTATTTACTGTAGTAACGAGTATCATTATTTTCAGTAGTAATGTGTATCAGTATTTACTGTAGTAACGAGTATGAGTATTTTCAGTAGTAATGTGTATCATTATTTACTGTAGTAACGAGTATCAGTATTTTCAGTAGTAACGTGTATCAGTATTTCCAGTAGTAACGTGTATCAGTATCTTCAGTAGTAACGTGTATCAGTATTTTCAGTAGTAACGTGTATCAGTATTTTCAGTAGTAACGTGTATCAGTATTTACTGTAGTAACGAGTATCAGTATTTTCATTAGTAATGTGTATCTTTATTTACTGTAGTAACGAGTATCAGTATTTCCAGTAGTAATGTGTATCTTTATTTAATGTAGTAACGTGTATCAGTATTTACTGTAGTAACGATTATCAGTATTTACTGTAGTAACGTGTATCAGTATTTACTGTAGTAACGAGTATCAGTATTTACTGTAGTAACATGTATCAGTATTTACTGTAGTAACGTGTATCAGTATTTACTGTAGTAACGAGTATCTTTATTTACTGTAGTAACAAGTATCAGTATTTACTGTAGTAACGAGTATCAGTATTGACTGTAGTAACAAGTATCAGTATCTTCAGTAGTAATGTGTATCTTTATTTACTGTAGTAATGTGTATCTTTATTTACTGCAGTAATGAGTATCAGTATTTACTGTAGTAACGTGTATCAGTATTTACTGTAGTAAAGAGTATCAGTATTTATTGTAGTTTACTGTAGTAACGTGTATCAGTATTTACTGTAGTAAAAGTATCAGTATTTATTGTAGTTTACTGTAGTAATGTATATCAGTATTTACTGTAGTAACGAGTATCAGTATTTACTGTAGTTCACTGTAGTAACGTGTATCAGTATTTACTGTAGTAACGAGTATCAGTATTTCCAGTAGTAATGTGTATCTTGATTTACTGTAGTAACGAGTATCAGTATTTCCAGTAGTAATGTGTATCTTTATTTACTGTTGTAATGTGTATCTTTATTTACTGTAGTTGTTACGGAAGTATACCAGGAGACGGAGATGTTAGTATGAAGGTTTATTTTGCACACACACACAGCAGGATGAACAGGATGAATCAGGTGAGTAGTCTGGGCAAGGAATAATTCAGGTTTCTTGATGTGGTATTTGAGGATATGGTTTGTCTTACAGGTGACGAATCACTCCAGTGCCACGGATCCAGGATGAGGAGGACTCGGAGACGTAGAAGGACGAAGACCAGGAACACACTTGGGAGAGAACACAGGAGGTGAGTACAGGAATCAATATCTTTAGACGAATGGAATTTATCAATAGCATCAAGGTAGAGTCCAACATGTATAAACGAGACTGGACACTGGAGTGATGTGCTGTGAGTGCTTAAGTAGTAGGCTGGGTGATTGAGTGAATGAGTCACAGGTGTGGGTGATCAGTATTCTGGTGATGAGGTGCGCTGGTATTGGCTGGGATATGAATCAGGCTGTTCTGTGTCAGTACCCCCCCCTCCACGGCCCGCTCCTGAGGGCCGGGGACCCCGACGTCTTGGTGGTCGACCTCGTCCTCGTGGTGCAGGGCGTCTGGGATGTGCGGCATGGAAAGTGTCCAGGAGGTTGGGATCAAGGATGTCATTTCTGGGCACCCAGGAACGTTCTTCTGGGCCATATCCCTCCCAGTCTACCAAGTATTCTAGGATACCACCACGACGTCGGGAATCCAAGATGTCCTTTACCTTGTAGGCCGTCCCGTCATCCAGGATCAACGGAAGGGGGGGTTCCTCAGCCTGATTGAGATCTGTGGAGATAGGAATGGAAGGATAATACGGCTTGAGGAGTGACACATGAAAGGTGGGGTGAATTCTGTATTGAGGTGGTAATTCGAGATGGTAAGTGACTGGGTTGATCTGCTTCGTGATGGTAAAGGGACCAACGTATCTGGGACTGAGCTTTCTACAGGGCATGCGCATTCGGATGTCTCTTGTTGATAACCAAACCTTCTGACCCGGTTGATAGGGAGGAGCAGTGGATCGTCTCAGGTCGGCTGTCATCTTGCGCTGACGTAAAGCTCTCTGTAGCTGGTGGTGAGCTGCGTCCCAGACCCTCTCGCTCTCTCGGAACCAGTGATCAACGGATGGTACGTCAGATGGTTCGCCAGACCATGGGAAGAGTGGGGGCTGGTAACCGAGCACGCATTGGAAAGGGGTAAGCCCGGTAGCTGGTTGACGTAGGGAATTCTGAGCGTACTCGGCCCAGCCCAGGAACTGGTTCCAAGAGTTCTGGTGACCATGACAGAAGGTTCGTAAGAAGCGACCAATCTCTTGGATCTTTCTCTCTGTCTGCCCGTTCGACTGGGGGTGGTATCCTGAGGAGAGACTGACTGACACACCTAGGAGGGAGAAGAATGCCTTCCATACCCGAGAGATAAATTGGGGTCCACGGTCAGAGACGACATCCTCCGGAATTCCATAGTATCGGAATACTTGGTTGAATAGGAGCTCGGCTGTCTCCATAGCCGTGGGGAGTCCTTTGAGGGGAAGAAGACGACAAGCTTTAGAAAATCGGTCTACAATCACTAGTATACTGGTATTACCGTCTGAGGGTGGAAGATCGGTGATGAAATCCACTCCTAGGTGTGACCAGGGGCGATTGGGAACGGGCAGCGGGAGGAGCTTGCCAGATGGTAAGTGGCGCGGGCTCTTGGAGATGGCGCAGTCTGAACATCCTTGAACGAACCTTCGTACATCCTGAGCCATGTTTGGCCACCAGAAGCGATCCCTTAGCAGCGAGAGGGTTGCGTTGGCCCCTGGGTGGCCAGTGCCCAGTGATGTGTGAGCGGAGTGAATGAGTGGGGTGCACTCCTCCAGTGCAAGCTTTATGGCGAGAAGTTCCCTATTACCGATGTCATAGTTAATTTCCGCCGGGCTGAGTTTGCGTGAGAAGAAGGCACATGGATGGAGTCTGGTTGGAGTCCCCTGCTGCTGAGATAAGACGGCACCTACTCCGGTGGTAGAGGCATCAACCTCGACGATGAAGGGCTTGCTTGGATCGGGATGCATGAGGATGGGAGCACTGATGAAAGCATCTTTGAGTCTTTGGAAGGCCTCCGTGGCAGATGGTGTCCAGGACAGTGATTTGGGTTTGTTCTTGAGAAGGTTGGTGAGAGGACTGGCAATGGTGCTATACTCACAGATAAATCTTCGGTAGAAATTGGAAAAGCCTAAGAAGCGCTGGAGTTCTTTTTAGAGTAGTAGGAGTGGGCCAGTTCTTTATGGCGGTGACCTTCCCCTCGTCCATTTGGATGCCGTCTTGGTCAATGTTATAACCAAGGAATTGCACTGAGGTTTGGTGGAATGAGCACTTCTCGGCTTTGAGGAAGAGATGGTTCTCCCTCAGGCGTTCTAGGACCTCCGCAACGTGGTGGCGGTGTTCGGCCATGCTCCGGGAGTACACTAGGACGTCATCAATATATACGAGTACCGACTTATGGAGAAACTCCCGGAGAACCTCGTGCATGAAGTCCTGGAATACGGAGGGGGCGTTGACTAATCCATATGGCATCGCGCAGTACTCATAGTGGCCTGTAGGTGTTATGAAGGCGGTCTTCCACTCATCCCCCTCACGTATCCGGATGAGGTTGTAAGCGCTGCGGAGGTCCAGCTTGGTGAATACCTTGGCTCCGCGGAGATGTTCTAATGCCGCTGGGACGAGGGGAAGTGGATACCGGAACTTGACTGTTATCTTATTTAAATTCCGGTAATCAATACAAGGCCGCAAACCACCGTCCTTCTTGGCCACGAAGAAGAAGCTCGAAGCAGCAGGGGATGTTGAAGGGCGGATGTAGCCTTGTTGAAGAGCCTCTGTAATATACTCCTCCATGGCCTTCTGTTCAGGGATAGAAAGTGGGTATATTTTCCCACGGGGCACTGACTCACCCGGAAGCAGATCTATGGCGCAGTCCCATGGCCGGTGTGGTGGCAGCTTGGAAGCTCTTTTCGGACAGAATACGTCACTGAAGGGGGCGTAACAGGCGGGAATGTCAACAGACTGTTTTTCAGGAGGACTTTCTATGGATGTCGAACACACCTGGAGACGTGTGGGAGTACGCTTTGGAGGATGAGGTCGTTGTGGAAAACATTCTGGGAAGCAATTTTCGCCCCACTTCAGGACTTCTCCAGATTTCCAGGAGAGGATGGGATTATGCTGAACCAACCACGGGCGCCCTAAAATGATATCCGCAGTTGAGTCCTCCAGAACTAAAAGACTGATGGATTCCTCATGTAAGTAGCCAATCCTAAGTTGGAGAGGTCCGACACTTAGTCGCACAGTCTTACGGCTGAGAGGTCTTCCGGTGATGGAGATTATTTGGTATAGGGTCTTGATGGTCTTGGTTGGAAGGTTGAGCTGGCGGCTGAGGGTACCGGAGATAAAGTTCCCTGACGAGCCGGAGTCGAGCAGGGCAATGACTGGAAGAGACACATCACTGGTCGTAATTATGGCATTGGTAGTGAGTGGTTTACTACTGGTGGAAGATGGGCAGAGTGAACTCACCACTAGACGAGGAGGGCGAACAGGGCAGGTTGAGATCACATGTCCCGAAGCCCCACAGTACAGACACAATCCTTGTTTAAGACGTCTTTGTCTTTCACTAGGTGAGAGTCGGGTGGTTTCCATTTGCATGGGTTCGGGGGATAGTTCTGGAGGACTGGCATTCTCTGGTCGGCGGAGGGAAGGATAGGAATTCCTGAGACCCAGTTGGTCTTCCTCACATGAGTGTAGGCGGTTGGACACTCGGCTGGCGAGTTGAATGAATTGCTCGAGTCCGATGCAGTCGTCATATGCAGCGAGATGCAGCCGCAGATTGGGCTCTAATCCCTGCCGGAACGTTGTCAGGAGTGAACATTCGTTCCACCCACTGGCGGCAGCTAGGGTTCTAAATCTCAAAGTATAGTCAGCGATCGACGTAGAACCTTGTTGAAGTCGATAGAGTTGCTCACCAGTGGAGGAATTTCCTGCGGGGATTCCAAAAACATCTCGGAAATGGGCAGTGAAGTTAGAGAGAGAGTGAGTGACATTACCAGCCTGGGTCCAGATTGTTTCCGCCCATTGGAGAGCTCGTCCAGTGAGGAGTGAAATGATAAAAGCGATCTTCGCTTTTTCTGTGGGGTATAACTGTGGTTGCATCTCCAACGCCAGTGAACACTGTAACAAAAATCCATTGCATTCCTCCGCCTGACCAGAGAAGGGCGCCGGTCTGGCCATGGGACTGGCGATCACAGGTGACGGTGACGAAGAAGAAGCGATACTGGTGGTTCCAGACGTGGTGATGGTGGTATTGGTGGTCACGGAGTTGGTGGTGGAGGTAGTCAGAATTCGTCGGAGATTCTTAACGATCTCTTGGAATGGATCGGGATCGTTCATGCTGCTGGCGAATCTCTTCATCTTGGTCCAGTCTTCTGTTACGGAAGTATACCAGGAGACGGAGATGTTAGTATGAAGGTTTATTTTGCACACACACACACAGCAGGATGAACAGGATGAATCAGGTGAGTAGTCTGGGCAAGGATACTTCAGGTTTCTTGATGTGGTATTTGAGGATATGGTTTGTCTTACAGGTGACGAATCACTCCAGTGCCACGGATCCAGGATGAGGAGGACTCGGAGACGTAGAAGGACGAAGACCAGGAACACACTTAGGAGAGAACACAGGAGGTGAGTACAGGAATCAATATCTTTAGACGAATGGAATTTATCAATAGCATCAAGGTAGAGTCCAACATGTATAAACGAGACTGGACACTGGAGTGATGTGCTGTGAGTGCTTAAGTAGTAGGCTGGGTGATTGAGTGAATGAGTCACAGGTGTGGGTGATCAGTATTCTGGTGATGAGGTGCGCTGGTATTGGCTGGGATATGAATCAGGCTGTTCTGTGTCAGTAGTAATGAGTATCAGTATTTACTGTAGTAACGTGTATCAGTATTTACTGTAGTCAAGTCAAGTCAAGTCACCTTTATTTATATAGCGCTTTTAACAATACAAATTGTGACAAAGCAACTGCACAATATCAAAATGGGAAAATAGTGTCAAAATGTAAAATGACAAGATTAAACACTCAATTTTCAGTTAAAGGCATTTCATTATTGAATCCAGTGATGGCATCGTCCAGCTCAATTCAGTTCAAAAAGTTTCTGTTCAATCAAGTCGACGATATTGCTGGAAATTAAGTGTCCCCAACTAAGCAAGTCAGAGGCGACAGCGGCAAGGAACCAAAACTCCATTGGTGACAGAACGGAGAAAAAAACCTTGGGAGAAACCAGGCTCAGTCGGGGGGCCATTTTCTCCTCTGGCCAGACGACACAGCAGTTCAATTCCAACTGCTGCAAGGTCAGATTGGAGGGCTCATCTGGTTCCCGAGATCTTGTCCTGATGGCTGTCTAGGTGACGGGGTCCTCACTGGGGGTCTGTCTCTGGGGCTCATCTAGGTGTCCTGGTCTCCGCTGACGTTCAGGGCTGTAGAGGTCGTCTCTAGGTGCTGATCCACCATCTGATCTGGTGAATGCAGTGACCTCGGAATAAGAAACAAACAGACTAATATTAGCGTAGATGTCAATCTTTTTACGATGTAACAAGTACATCGTGTGTTATGGGAAGTGTTCCCGGTTCCGGTTGATCTAATTAATGCAGCCTAACAATCCTTTAACGGATTTGAATAATAGAAGTGTATTAGTGGACTTCCGCTTCCGGCCGAATGGAGTGAGCAGCGAAGTTAGGCAGCTCCGCAAAAGTCTTAACAATTTAAATATCCTGGGTCAACGAACATCGCCCTTTGTCAGCAATTCACCTATAAAAATAATTTAGGACAATATGTGATATGAAGGGCACTCGGAAATACACACAAAAAAACTCTACAAGCCACACCCGCACCGGTTGGCACTGCTCCGGTTAATGATGTCTCTGCTAACAAGGCCTCAACCGGTACTGGCGAATGCTATTGCAGCACAGACTGACAAAGCCACGGCTAACACTGCTACAGCTAATGAAGCTCTGGCCTGCTCACAAGTTGAAGACGTAATGGCGGAAGAAGAAACACCTCTCTCTGTGGGAATATTTCGAAGTGAATTACGTGCCTACCGCGAAAATTTAAAGAATGATATTAAAGCGGAAATCGACTGTATACAGTAGCCAGTACAATTGTTACGGAGGATTTATCATTGATACTTTTTTCTCTAGATAATTTTATATGAAGCACCATTACTTCAAAGGATTTATACTTAAAGCCTGTCTTCTGAGAAATACTGAGAATATTGTTATAAATTGTAGCAATACCTCCCCCTTTGCCTTTTGGACGCGGCTCATTTTTGTAACAGTAATCTTGGGGGGTGGACTCATTTAAAACAATGTATTCATCTGGTTTTAGCCATGTTTCTGTCAAACAGAGCAAATCTAGGTTATGATCATTAATCAAATCATTTACAAAAAGTGCTTTTGTAGAAAGGGACCTGATATTCAGTAAACCAAGTTTTATCAATTGTTTCTGTGTATTATAAACATTTTTTATTTGTTGAACATCAATTAAATGGTTACTCATAAATAGTTTTTGACGTTTTCTGTATTTTCTAGTTCGGGGAACAGACACAATCTCTATAGTGTGATATCTAGGTGAAGGAGTCTCTATGTGATGAGAATTAACTGACTTCTGTGACGTGAGGCGGCTAGCAGACGGTCGGTTTAGCCAGTCTGTCTGCTTCCTGACCTGGGCTCCAGTTAGTCAAGTATGAACTCTAAGACTATGTGCCAAATTTCTAGAGAGAAGAGCGGCACCACCCCAGGAGGGATGAACACCATCTCTTTTCAACAGGTCAGGTCTGCCCCAAAAACTCGTCCAATTGTCTATAAAACCTATGTTGTTTTGCGGGCACCACTTAGACATCCAGCCATTTAATGATGAGAGTCTGCTATGAATCTCATCACCCCGGTAAGCAGGGAGCGGGCCAGAGCATATTACAGTGTCTGACATCGTACTTGCAAGTTCACACACCTCTTTAACATTATTTTTAGTGATCTCCGACTGGCGAAGTCGAACATCATTAGCGCCGGCGTGGATAACAATCTTACTGAATTTACGTTTAGCATTAGCCAGCACTTTTAAATTTGCCAAGATGTCAGGCGCTCTGGCTCCCGGTAAACAATGGACTATGGTGGCTGGTGTCTCTATTTTCACGTTCCGTACAATAGAATCGCCAATAACTAGAGCACTTTCACCAGGTTTCTCAGTGGGTGCGTCACTGAGTGGGGAGAACCTGTTTGATGTTCTGATCGGAACAGAAGAGCGGTGTTTTGACCCGCGACTATGCTGCCTCACAGTCACCCAGTTGCCCTGCTGCGGGGGCACTAATGCCGGAACCGAACTTTCAGTAGTAATGTATATCTTTATTTACTGTAGTAACGAGTATCAGTATTTACTGTAGTAACGAGTATCATTATTTTCAGTAGTAATGTGTATCAGTATTTACTGTAGTAACGAGTATGAGTATTTTCAGTAGTAATGTGTATCATTATTTACTGTAGTAACGAGTATCAGTATTTTCAGTAGTAACGTGTATCAGTATTTCCAGTAGTAACGTGTATCAGTATCTTCAGTAGTAACGTGTATCAGTATTTTCAGTAGTAACGTGTATCAGTATTTTCAGTAGTAACGTGTATCAGTATTTACTGTAGTAACGAGTATCAGTATTTTCATTAGTAATGTGTATCTTTATTTACTGTAGTAACGAGTATCAGTATTTCCAGTAGTAATGTGTATCTTTATTTAATGTAGTAACGTGTATCAGTATTTACTGTAGTAACGATTATCAGTATTTACTGTAGTAACGTGTATCAGTATTTACTGTAGTAACGAGTATCAGTATTTACTGTAGTAACATGTATCAGTATTTACTGTAGTAACGTGTATCAGTATTTACTGTAGTAACGAGTATCTTTATTTACTGTAGTAACAAGTATCAGTATTTACTGTAGTAACGAGTATCAGTATTGACTGTAGTAACAAGTATCAGTATCTTCAGTAGTAATGTGTATCTTTATTTACTGTAGTAATGTGTATCTTTATTTACTGCAGTAATGAGTATCAGTATTTACTGTAGTAACGTGTATCAGTATTTACTGTAGTAAAGAGTATCAGTATTTATTGTAGTTTACTGTAGTAACGTGTATCAGTATTTACTGTAGTAAAGAGTATCAGTATTTATTGTAGTTTACTGTAGTAATGTATATCAGTATTTACTGTAGTAACGAGTATCAGTATTTACTGTAGTTCACTGTAGTAACGTGTATCAGTATTTACTGTAGTAACGAGTATCAGTATTTCCAGTAGTAATGTGTATCTTGATTTACTGTAGTAACGAGTATCAGTATTTCCAGTAGTAATGTGTATCTTTATTTACTGTTGTAATGTGTATCTTTATTTACTGTAGTTGTTACGGAAGTATACCAGGAGACGGAGATGTTAGTATGAAGGTTTATTTTGCACACACACACAGCAGGATGAACAGGATGAATCAGGTGAGTAGTCTGGGCAAGGATAATTCAGGTTTCTTGATGTGGTATTTGAGGATATGGTTTGTCTTACAGGTGACGAATCACTCCAGTGCCACGGATCCAGGATGAGGAGGACTCGGAGACGTAGAAGGACGAAGACCAGGAACACACTTGGGAGAGAACACAGGAGGTGAGTACAGGAATCAATATCTTTAGACGAATGGAATTTATCAATAGCATCAAGGTAGAGTCCAACATGTATAAACGAGACTGGACACTGGAGTGATGTGCTGTGAGTGCTTAAGTAGTAGGCTGGGTGATTGAGTGAATGAGTCACAGGTGTGGGTGATCAGTATTCTGGTGATGAGGTGCGCTGGTATTGGCTGGGATATGAATCAGGCTGTTCTGTGTCAGTACCCCCCCCTCCACGGCCCGCTCCTGAGGGCCGGGGACCCCGACGTCTTGGTGGTCGACCTCGTCCTCGTGGTGCAGGGCGTCTGGGATGTGCGGCATGGAAAGTGTCCAGGAGGTTGGGATCAAGGATGTCATTTCTGGGCACCCAGGAACGTTCTTCTGGGCCATATCCCTCCCAGTCTACCAAGTATTCTAGGATACCACCACGACGTCGGGAATCCAAGATGTCCTTTACCTTGTAGGCCGTCCCGTCATCCAGGATCAACGGAAGGGGGGGTTCCTCAGCCTGATTGAGATCTGTGGAGATAGGAATGGAAGGATAATACGGCTTGAGGAGTGACACATGAAAGGTGGGGTGAATTCTGTATTGAGGTGGTAATTCGAGATGGTAAGTGACTGGGTTGATCTGCTTCGTGATGGTAAAGGGACCAACGTATCTGGGACTGAGCTTTCTACAGGGCATGCGCATTCGGATGTCTCTTGTTGATAACCAAACCTTCTGACCCGGTTGATAGGGAGGAGCAGTGGATCGTCTCAGGTCGGCTGTCATCTTGCGCTGACGTAAAGCTCTCTGTAGCTGGTGGTGAGCTGCGTCCCAGACCCTCTCGCTCTCTCGGAACCAGTGATCAACGGATGGTACGTCAGATGGTTCGCCAGACCATGGGAAGAGTGGGGGCTGGTAACCGAGCACGCATTGGAAAGGGGTAAGCCCGGTAGCTGGTTGACGTAGGGAATTCTGAGCGTACTCGGCCCAGCCCAGGAACTGGTTCCAAGAGTTCTGGTGACCATGACAGAAGGTTCGTAAGAAGCGACCAATCTCTTGGATCTTTCTCTCTGTCTGCCCGTTCGACTGGGGGTGGTATCCTGAGGAGAGACTGACTGACACACCTAGGAGGGAGAAGAATGCCTTCCATACCCGAGAGATAAATTGGGGTCCACGGTCAGAGACGACATCCTCCGGAATTCCATAGTATCGGAATACTTGGTTGAATAGGAGCTCGGCTGTCTCCATAGCCGTGGGGAGTCCTTTGAGGGGAAGAAGACGACAAGCTTTAGAAAATCGGTCTACAATCACTAGTATACTGGTATTACCGTCTGAGGGTGGAAGATCGGTGATGAAATCCACTCCTAGGTGTGACCAGGGGCGATTGGGAACGGGCAGCGGGAGGAGCTTGCCAGATGGTAAGTGGCGCGGGCTCTTGGAGATGGCGCAGTCTGAACATCCTTGAACGAACCTTCGTACATCCTGAGCCATGTTTGGCCACCAGAAGCGATCCCTTAGCAGCGAGAGGGTTGCGTTGGCCCCTGGGTGGCCAGTGCCCAGTGATGTGTGAGCGGAGTGAATGAGTGGGGTGCACTCCTCCAGTGCAAGCTTTATGGCGAGAAGTTCCCTATTACCGATGTCATAGTTAATTTCCGCCGGGCTGAGTTTGCGTGAGAAGAAGGCACATGGATGGAGTCTGGTTGGAGTCCCCTGCTGCTGAGATAAGACGGCACCTACTCCGGTGGTAGAGGCATCAACCTCGACGATGAAGGGCTTGCTTGGATCGGGATGCATGAGGATGGGAGCACTGATGAAAGCATCTTTGAGTCTTTGGAAGGCCTCCGTGGCAGATGGTGTCCAGGACAGTGATTTGGGTTTGTTCTTGAGAAGGTTGGTGAGAGGACTGGCAATGGTGCTATACTCACAGATAAATCTTCGGTAGAAATTGGAAAAGCCTAAGAAGCGCTGGAGTTCTTTTAGAGTAGTAGGAGTGGGCCAGTTCTTTATGGCGGTGACCTTCCCCTCGTCCATTTGGATGCCGTCTTGGTCAATGTTATAACCAAGGAATTGCACTGAGGTTTGGTGGAATGAGCACTTCTCGGCTTTGAGGAAGAGATGGTTCTCCCTCAGGCGTTCTAGGACCTCCGCAACGTGGTGGCGGTGTTCGGCCATGCTCCGGGAGTACACTAGGACGTCATCAATATATACGAGTACCGACTTATGGAGAAACTCCCGGAGAACCTCGTGCATGAAGTCCTGGAATACGGAGGGGGCGTTGACTAATCCATATGGCATCGCGCAGTACTCATAGTGGCCTGTAGGTGTTATGAAGGCGGTCTTCCACTCATCCCCCTCACGTATCCGGATGAGGTTGTAAGCGCTGCGGAGGTCCAGCTTGGTGAATACCTTGGCTCCGCGGAGATGTTCTAATGCCGCTGGGACGAGGGGAAGTGGATACCGGAACTTGACTGTTATCTTATTTAAATTCCGGTAATCAATACAAGGCCGCAAACCACCGTCCTTCTTGGCCACGAAGAAGAAGCTCGAAGCAGCAGGGGATGTTGAAGGGCGGATGTAGCCTTGTTGAAGAGCCTCTGTAATATACTCCTCCATGGCCTTCTGTTCAGGGATAGAAAGTGGGTATATTTTCCCACGGGGCACTGACTCACCCGGAAGCAGATCTATGGCGCAGTCCCATGGCCGGTGTGGTGGCAGCTTGGAAGCTCTTTTCGGACAGAATACGTCACTGAAGGGGGCGTAACAGGCGGGAATGTCAACAGACTGTTTTTCAGGAGGACTTTCTATGGATGTCGAACACACCTGGAGACGTGTGGGAGTACGCTTTGGAGGATGAGGTCGTTGTGGAAAACATTCTGGGAAGCAATTTTCGCCCCACTTCAGGACTTCTCCAGATTTCCAGGAGAGGATGGGATTATGCTGAACCAACCACGGGCGCCCTAAAATGATATCCGCAGTTGAGTCCTCCAGAACTAAAAGACTGATGGATTCCTCATGTAAGTAGCCAATCCTAAGTTGGAGAGGTCCGACACTTAGTCGCACAGTCTTACGGCTGAGAGGTCTTCCGGTGATGGAGATTATTTGGTATAGGGTCTTGATGGTCTTGGTTGGAAGGTTGAGCTGGCGGCTGAGGGTACCGGAGATAAAGTTCCCTGACGAGCCGGAGTCGAGCAGGGCAATGACTGGAAGAGACACATCACTGGTCGTAATTATGGCATTGGTAGTGAGTGGTTTACTACTGGTGGAAGATGGGCAGAGTGAACTCACCACTAGACGAGGAGGGCGAACAGGGCAGGTTGAGATCACATGTCCCGAAGCCCCACAGTACAGACACAATCCTTGTTTAAGACGTCTTTGTCTTTCACTAGGTGAGAGTCGGGTGGTTTCCATTTGCATGGGTTCGGGGGATAGTTCTGGAGGACTGGCATTCTCTGGTCGGCGGAGGGAAGGATAGGAATTCCTGAGACCCAGTTGGTCTTCCTCACATGAGTGTAGGCGGTTGGACACTCGGCTGGCGAGTTGAATGAATTGCTCGAGTCCGATGCAGTCGTCATATGCAGCGAGATGCAGCCGCAGATTGGGCTCTAATCCCTGCCGGAACGTTGTCAGGAGTGAACATTCGTTCCACCCACTGGCGGCAGCTAGGGTTCTAAATCTCAAAGTATAGTCAGCGATCGACGTAGAACCTTGTTGAAGTCGATAGAGTTGCTCACCAGTGGAGGAATTTCCTGCGGGGATTCCAAAAACATCTCGGAAATGGGCAGTGAAGTTAGAGAGAGAGTGAGTGACATTACCAGCCTGGGTCCAGATTGTTTCCGCCCATTGGAGAGCTCGTCCAGTGAGGAGTGAAATGATAAAAGCGATCTTCGCTTTTTCTGTGGGGTATAACTGTGGTTGCATCTCCAACGCCAGTGAACACTGTAACAAAAATCCATTGCATTCCTCCGCCTGACCAGAGAAGGGCGCCGGTCTGGCCATGGGACTGGCGATCACAGGTGACGGTGACGAAGAAGAAGCGATACTGGTGGTTCCAGACGTGGTGATGGTGGTATTGGTGGTCACGGAGTTGGTGGTGGAGGTAGTCAGAATTCGTCGGAGATTCTTAACGATCTCTTGGAATGGATCGGGATCGTTCATGCTGCTGGCGAATCTCTTCATCTTGGTCCAGTCTTCTGTTACGGAAGTATACCAGGAGACGGAGATGTTAGTATGAAGGTTTATTTTGCACACACACACACAGCAGGATGAACAGGATGAATCAGGTGAGTAGTCTGGGCAAGGATACTTCAGGTTTCTTGATGTGGTATTTGAGGATATGGTTTGTCTTACAGGTGACGAATCACTCCAGTGCCACGGATCCAGGATGAGGAGGACTCGGAGACGTAGAAGGACGAAGACCAGGAACACACTTAGGAGAGAACACAGGAGGTGAGTACAGGAATCAATATCTTTAGACGAATGGAATTTATCAATAGCATCAAGGTAGAGTCCAACATGTATAAACGAGACTGGACACTGGAGTGATGTGCTGTGAGTGCTTAAGTAGTAGGCTGGGTGATTGAGTGAATGAGTCACAGGTGTGGGTGATCAGTATTCTGGTGATGAGGTGCGCTGGTATTGGCTGGGATATGAATCAGGCTGTTCTGTGTCAGTAGTAATGAGTATCAGTATTTACTGTAGTAACGTGTATCAGTATTTACTGTAGTCAAGTCAAGTCAAGTCACCTTTATTTATATAGCGCTTTTAACAATACAAATTGTGACAAAGCAACTGCACAATATCAAAATGGGAAAATAGTGTCAAAATGTAAAATGACAAGATTAAACACTCAATTTTCAGTTAAAGGCATTTCATTATTGAATCCAGTGATGGCATCGTCCAGCTCAATTCAGTTCAAAAAGTTTCTGTTCAATCAAGTCGACGATATTGCTGGAAATTAAGTGTCCCCAACTAAGCAAGTCAGAGGCGACAGCGGCAAGGAACCAAAACTCCATTGGTGACAGAACGGAGAAAAAAACCTTGGGAGAAACCAGGCTCAGTCGGGGGGCCATTTCTCCTCTGGCCAGACGACACAGCAGTTCAATTCCAACTGCTGCAAGGTCAGATTGGAGGGCTCATCTGGTTCCCGAGATCTTGTCCTGATGGCTGTCTAGGTGACGGGGTCCTCACTGGGGGTCTGTCTCTGGGGCTCATCTAGGTGTCCTGGTCTCCGCTGACGTTCAGGGCTGTAGAGGTCGTCTCTAGGTGCTGATCCACCATCTGATCTGGTGAATGCAGTGACCTCGGAATAAGAAACAAACAGACTAATATTAGCGTAGATGTCAATCTTTTTACGATGTAACAAGTACATCGTGTGTTATGGGAAGTGTTCCCGGTTCCGGTTGATCTAATTAATGCAGCCTAACAATCCTTTAACGGATTTGAATAATAGAAGTGTATTAGTGGACTTCCGCTTCCGGCCGAATGGAGTGAGCAGCGAAGTTAGGCAGCTCCGCAAAAGTCTTAACAATTTAAATATCCTGGGTCAACGAACATCGCCCTTTGTCAGCAATTCACCTATAAAAATAATTTAGGACAATATGTGATATGAAGGGCACTCGGAAATACACACAAAAAACTCTACAAGCCACACCCGCACCGGTTGGCACTGCTCCGGTTAATGATGTCTCTGCTAACAAGGCCTCAACCGGTACTGCGAATGCTATTGCAGCACAGACTGACAAAGCCACGGCTAACACTGCTACAGCTAATGAAGCTCTGGCCTGCTCACAAGTTGAAGACGTAATGGCGGAAGAAGAAACACCTCTCTCTGTGGGAATATTTCGAAGTGAATTACGTGCCTACCGCGAAAATTTAAAGAATGATATTAAAGCGGAAATCGAGATTATGCATCAAGATATATGCAAAGACATCTCATCGCTACGGGAGGAAGCTAAAGCGGACATCAACACGCTCCGAAACGAACTTTCACAGAAAATAGAAACATTGCACAGGGCCCACACTGAAACGACAGACACACAGAGAGAGATGGAAAGATCTCTCTGTGATGTTTCGGACAAAATAACCGCCATGGACAAAGCACACGCAACCTTACAGAAGGACTACAATAAACTGCAGGAAAAATACATGGACCTGGAGAGCAGAAGTCGCAGGCAAAACCTATGCGTGGTGGGAATTAGCGAAGATATAGAGGCAGGGAACCCAAGCCGCTTTATAGCGGAGTTTTTTTCAGAAGTGCTCGGCGAAGAAAACTTTGATTCACCAATCCTAATAGATCGAGCTCATAGAACCCTGGCCCCTAAGCCCCGAGCAGGAGAACGCCCGAGAGCGATGATAGCTCGCCTACATTACTACACCGACAGGGAGAAGATTCTGCAACTATCCAGGAGCAAAGGCAACCTATTTTACAAAGGATCACCTGTACATATTTTTCCGGATATGAGTCCAGAGGTCAGCAAGCTGCGAGCTTCTTTCAACCCGGTTAAGGTGAAACTACGCAACGCTGGAATACCCTACAGTCTGTACTACCCGGCAAAGTTGATCATAACGGTGGACAACACCAAACATTCGTTCACGGACCCACGGGCAGCTGAAAACTTTATCAAAACTCGGGCCCCAACTGCACGGGGATTAGAGGATTAAAGGTATTTGAGTATTCCTTTCAACATACAATTGTGATGCCACCAAGGAAAACACATTAAAAGACACTTCTCTTTTGCCTGTAACACATGGTTTAGAGGATATTGGAGTAAGGTTGATTTGACAATGAGAAAAGGAGGGGAAAAAAATAAAAAAATTGTGTTGATGGGTGGAATAGATGGAGGTGTGGGTATGTGTGTATATACGTGGGTGTATGTAGGTATATGCATACATATATTTATTTTATTTTATTGTATTTTATTTATTTTTTCTCCTACCCCTTTAAAGTTTTGTTTATTATTTATTTATTTTCTATTTATCTATTTTCTATGCATATTGGACAATAATCTGATTTAAATTTCACGTTTGGGGAAGGGGGTAAGGAGTCAAATTTAATTACTATGCTAGATTTGATTTGTGTTTACTTCTATTCAATAAGAGTGGGCCACAACTACAAGTGATCTGACCCAGGAGTATATAGTATACAACTTTAGGAGTTAAGTGGTAAGTCAAGTGTCCATGGACTTAGGGAGTAGGAACTTAGGGATCTTTATGAGGATCTTTTTTGTTCTTTGTTTTTACCCTAGCACGTTTAGTTTAGGGATGTTGAAAAAGTTCATATGTTCAGATTTTGTTCTACTTCAGAGGATATCACACAAGATAGTTTTCACTGCCATGCATTAATTAAATATGACCAAGGTTAACACCATGTTGGCTAAAACAATTCCGAACAACTTGGTCAAATTTGTGACTTGGAATTGCAAAGGGCTTAATGGAACCATAAAACGGTGTAATATTTTAGCACATTTGAAAAAATTAGATATGGATATTTGCTTTCTACAAGAAACGCACTTGAAAAATCAAGATCACAACAGATTACGCAATAAATGGATTGGACAGATATTTCACTCTAACTTCGGTGCAAAGAGTAGGGGCACAGCAATATTAATTAAAAAAACAGTACCGTTTATCGCTTCAAAGATAATACCGGACTCTCAAGGTAGATTCATCATTGTCACTGGTAAACTTTATGATAATTTGATCACATTAGTAAATGTATATGCGCCCAACGTTGATGACGAACAATTTATAAACTCATTGTTATCAAAAATACCTGACATGGACTCTCATCAACTGATAATTGGGGGAGATTTTAATTTAGTGCTTGATTCTGACCTGGATAGGTCATCACGTAGACCGGTTACGGTGACTAAAATGGCAAAAAGTGTTAAGAAATTTATGAATACTTATAAAATAATAGATCCATGGAGAACCCTGCACCCCAACACACGGCAATATTCTTATTACTCCCCAGTTCATCAGACTTATACCAGAATAGATTACTTTTTAATAGATAGTAAACTCTTTCAACAAATGAAACATTGTAATTATGAAACACTAATGTTGTCAGACCATAGTCCTCTAACTCTGCATTTAACTTTCGGATATAATCAAACATCGAGGATCTGGAGGTTTGACAACAGCGTACTATCAAGGTTCAAGGTTCAAGTTTATTTGTCACATACACAATCATACAGGGTATAATCAGTAGTGAAATGGAGGTCAGGACAGGTCCGCTCAATGGACAGTGCAAAAAAAATAAAAGATGATACATAACACAGGAGCATATATTTAAATATAGGTAGGAATAAGATTAAAAAAAAGATAATAAGTAAAAAAAAAAAACAAAAAAAAAAAAACAATAAAATAAGGAGTAAAATGTGCAATGAACTAGAATGTGCAAAACAGTCTACTGTGGATTTAATAAATATTAATATAAACAGGGATGTGCAAGAGGAATGTGCAAACAGGTTGTACTGGGTATGTACACATAGCAGCAATGCGGATGATGGAGAATGATGGGTGTTACAGTTAATTAACTGAGTCCTGAAGATGTTATGAGACTGAGTTTAGGAGCCTGATGACCTGAGGGTAGAAGCTCCTCCTCAGCCTCTCAGTTTTTGCCATCACACTTCTGAAGCACTTGCCAGATGGCAGTGTGATGAAGAGACGGTTTCCGGGGTGATTTGAGTCCTTGATTATTTTTACAGCTCTGCTTCTGCAGCGTTTCAGGAACAGCAAAGAAGGAACAGAAGAAATAAAAAATCACATAAATTTGTATTTATCATTTAATGACACTCCAGACGTCACAAAATCCACCCTCTGGGAAGCGCTAAAGGCATACATTAGAGGCCAGGTAATTTCATGGAAAAGCCTGAAAAATAAGCAACAAAGGGAAAGAGAAACTCAACTAAAAAAAGAAATAACAGAAACAGATAGACAACATTCATCTAGTCCCTCAGTAATTCTACATAAGAAAAAGCTGGCTCTGCAGACAGAACTGGAATTAGTATACACTACAAAAACAGTTAAAATGTTGACCAAAGCAAGGCACAGATATTATGAACAAGGGGAAAGAATGGGTAAGATTTTGGCTCAACAAATTAAAAAACAAACTGCATCAAGGTTGATTACGGAAATCCGCACGGATTCAGGCCAAGTTACAAGAGACCCACAGGAGATAAATGATACATTTAAATATTTTTATAAAAAACTATACACTTCAGAATCCAAGACGAACCCCACACTCATAGATATGTTTTTTGATAAAATATCTATTTCAGCAATTAGTTTAGAAAATCTAGAACAACTGGAAAAACCCATAACAAAGCAAGAAATTGAACAAGCTATAAACAGTATGCAAAATTCTAAAGCACCTGGTCCAGACGGCTACACTTCAGAATTTTACAAAGCTTTTAAAGAGCAGATCTCGAAATTGCTGTTAGATGTATTCAATGAAGCCTTACATAGGGGCTCTCTACCTCCAACATTTTACAATGCAAGCATTTCTCTTATTCACAAAAAAGACAAGGACCCCTTAGACCCCGCATCTTATAGACCGGTGAGCTTACTCAACGTAGACAATAAAATACTTGCAAAAATTGTAGCTACACGACTGGAAACAATCTTGCCGACAATCATTTCACAGGACCAAACTGGGTTTATCAAAAACAGACAGTTGTTTTTTAATATTAGAAGATTACTAAATATAATTCACACTCAGGATAAAAAAAAATCTACATCCTGAAATTTTACTCTCCTTGGATGCGGAAAAAGCTTTTGACAGGGTCGAAGGGGATTATCTCTTTTCGACCCTGTCAAAGTTCGGATTTGGCCCTAATATTATATCTTTGGTAAAATTATTATATGCCCAACCCCATGCTTCAGTGCGAACTAACAATGTGCATTCAATTTATTTCCCTCTCAGCCGCTCGACTAGACAGGGCTGCCCGCTCTCGCCATTACTTTTTGCAATAGCCATTGAACCCCTGGCTCTTTTATTACGGGCAACGGAGGAGTTCAGTGGGATTGAAAGGGGAAAAACGGAACATAAAGTTTCTTTGTACGCGGATGATCTGTTACTATATATTTCAAACCCTGTTAAGTCTGTTCCTGTGATATTGGAAATTTTGAAGGAATTTGGAGCAATATCTGGTTACAAATTGAACTTATCAAAAAGTACCTTATTTCCAATTAATTCTAAAGCCCGTATGAATACTAATGTGTTTAATATCTTTCCCTTTTCAATCTCAACTGAATTTAAATATCTTGGGATAACTATTACGCAGGAATATAACGGCCTCTTTAAGCAGAACTTTTTGAAATTATATGATCAAACGAAAAAGGATATAGATACATGGAAGAATCTACCACTTTCATTAGCAGGTCGAATAAATATTATTAGAATGAATGTTCTGCCTAAGTTTCTGTTCTTGTTCCAATGTATTCCTATTTGGATAGCCAAGGCATTTTTTAATAAACTAGATTCCCTCATGTCATATTTTATATGGAATGGAAAAACTCCAAGAATCAAGAAAATGTTCTTGCAGAGACCAACTTGTCGGGGAGGAATGGGATTACCCTGTTTCCGACGTTACTACTGGTCATGTAATATCCACTCAATGTCGTTTTGGTTGTCCACTCAGGGGGCTGATTGGAGTAGGATGGAGAATGAAAGCTGTTATCCCTCCTCGTTAAAAGCATTACTTTATTCAGCTTTGCCTATTTCAAAACAAAAACTTGAGAACCCAGTAGTTTCTCATTCAGTTAAAATCTGCTCCCAGATTAGCATGCATTACAGATGGAGGGGCGTGTCGGCTTTAAGTCCATTGATAAATAATCACACATTTCCGCCATCAGTCTTAAATATCACATTTCTTCAGTGGGAACATAAAGGTATTCGATGTATAAAAGATTTATTTATTGAAAATATATTTCCCACATTCAAACAATTACAGAGCAAATACAGATTGGAAAGTAAAGATTTCTTCAAATACCTACAGATCCGAAGTTTTGTTAAGGGCTTATTTCCGTCTTTCCCTAATCAGCCCCCAAACTCCGCAATGGAAACAGTGTTTGTGTCTAATCCATTTCAAAGAGGGCTAATTGCCAAAATCCACAATGTGCTATCACAGGAAGAAACAACACCTACATTGGACCATTTGAAAAGAGCCTGGCAGGATGACTTAGGGGTGTCTATTACGGACAATCAATGGTCAAAAGCCCAAAGAAATGTTCATTCTACCTCTATATGTATTAGACATGGTCTTTTGCAGTTCAAGGTGCTACACAGATTGCATTTCACGAGTTCACACTTACATATAATTTGAAGGGGTAAAGTTTAATGCGTGTTTGGCGTGCTGTCCGGGGGGAGGGCTCCGAACTCAGAGCTCGGCCCGAACCCAGAGTACTCCCCCCAAAAAGGCTAAGAGCAGAGGACAGCCGCCGAACTAAAGACCCCCCCAAATGAGTGCCGAGTTTGGCGGGCTGGTATCTCGAAAAAGGTTCTGGATGTTTGGCCAGGGGGTCCGTGATGGCGGCTCACTGAGCCTGGACTGACGGGCCCTGCTGGCCTGCAACGGGGAGCAGTTGCAATTTGGAGCGACCGATCGGGAGAGTTTGCGCCTTCTTTCTCCGCTGTGAGACTAATGTTCGCTGGACAGAAAGAGGAAACGGGGAAAGAGGAAAGTGAGAGCTTGACTGGGAGATTTTCTCACACTGCGTCCACTGTTGAGACCAAATGCTCGCTGGACGAAAGAGAAAACGTAAGTGCTCTACCGGGAAAGTTCTCGCTGCGTCTGCCGCGAGACAAAATGCTCGCTGGACAGAAAGAGGAGACAGGGAAGAAGAAAATGGGAGCTTGACCGGGAGATTTTCTCACACTGCGTCCGCTGAGAGACCAAATGCTCGCTGGACAGAAAGAGGAAACGGGGAAAGAGGAAAATGAGAGCTTGCCTGGGAGATTTTCTCACACTGCGTCCACTGTGAGACCAAATGCTCGCTGGACGAAAGAGAAAACGTAAGTGCTCTACCGGGAAAGTTCTCACTGCGTGCGCTGCGAGACCAAATGCTCGCTGGACAGAAAGAGGAAACGGGGAAAGAGGAAAATGAGAGCTTGCCTGGGAGATTTTCTCACACTGCGTCCACTGTGAGACCAAATGCTCGCTGGACGAAAGAGAAAACGTAAGTGCTCTACCGGGAAAGTTCTCACTGCGTGCGCTGCGAGACCAAATGCTCGCTGGACAGAAAGAGGAAAATGAGAGCTTGCCTGGGAGATTTTCTCACACTGCGTCCACTGTGAGACCAAATGCTCGCTGGACGAAAGAGAAAACGTAAGTGCTCTACCGGGAAAGTTCTCACTGCGTGCGCTGCGAGACCAAATGCTCGCTGGACAGAAAGAGGAAAATGAGAGCTTACCTGGGAGATTTTCTCACACTGCGTCCACTGTGAGACCAAATGCTCACTGGACGAAAGAGAAAACGCGGAAAGAGGAAAATGGGAGCTTGACCAGAGATTTTCTCACACTGCGTCCGCTGTGAGACCAAATGCTCGCTGGACGAAAGAGAAAACGTAAGTGCTCTACCGGGAAAGTTCTCACTGCGTCCGCTGCGAGACCAAATGCTCGCTGGACAGAAAGAGAGACTGTTGAAGTAGTTGGACCTGTGCTGCTAGCGGTGATAGCCTCGCGCTAGTGTCTGCGACAGGAGCTGGAGGCCGCTGAAAAGGAAAAGGGTTATAACATCGGGAGTATAAAACTGAGTGGTTGTGGGGAGTAGGGTTGTCATGAAACCATAAAAATGTCATACGATACTATACCAGCAGAAGTATCACGATACCCAGTAGTATCACGATACCATGTAGTATTGTGTTAATTTAAAATTCAATTCTACAAAATGAATCAGAATTTCATAAATAAATAGATGTAAATAAAAACAGAATATTTTCTCTGAATACTTAATTAATGTGAATGAATGACTGGCTATTGTTATCCATGAGATGATCTAAACTAATTTTAGCACTGCACAGAAGCTGCATGAAGTGACATTTAGATGTGGCATTTATACATTTAGACTATTTATAATTGCATAAACAAAGTTATGAGATTAATGTTTTAAATACTAAATTCTGAATATAGAAATATGTTGGAAAATAATGTAATATGCCTACTTTTAGATGGGAAACCTCAAACAGTCAGCAGGTGGCAGAAGTTCGTGATTGAACCACCGAGTCATTCAAACGATGCTTTCAAAAACGGCTGAATCATTCAGAAGCGAATCGAATGACTGTTTTTATGAATGGCTTAGTGAATCAGTGATTCAGAGACAACGCGGATTCGGATTCGAACACGGAAACGAAACAAAAACAGCACTCTTGCTCGTGTCAAATTTCCAAGTTAGCAGCATGTATATTAAAACATAACATTATAAATGAATAAATATATATAATAAGAACCAAGTGCAAAGCGCTATGTTGATGAATGGAACTGCGTTCGTGATCGCAAAGATGCTTCCAGAAACGAACTAGTTCACTTAAGTGGTCAAATGAATAAAACTGCGAGAATACTTTCTTGCAAGATATTATGATGTTGAATAAGTGATGGTTGATCTGCTGTTTTTTTTTTTTTTTTTTTTTTTAAATGACATCAGACGGTCTGAATCAGACCCTTTCTTCTGATAACTGCAGCATGAACAACGACGTGCAAGTGAACTTCTCATTGCAAACTGAACTGAAGCGTCGGGAAACACTCAATACAATATATGGTGTATACTATACACAGACTAAACTACACAGAGGACAGCAGAAAGACATTTGGCAATCAACTTGTGATGTTTCTGCTGGCATGCATGTTCAACGTTTGAACGTTTAAAACAGTGTTGCTGCCGTGCATACTACATATCTTACGGTACTACCTTATGGACGATACTACCGTTTAAAAAATGCGATGGCACCGCGGGTATTTTTGAGCTTTAGCTTCGCGATACTACCGTAGTACCGGTGCATCATGCAACCCTGGTGGGGAGGCCGCTGGGCCCGGCTGTATGCGGCGCTGTGGCAGCAGAAGCCGTGGTGGAGGGCTGGGCCTCATTGAGAGGTGGGAGTGCCATGGCGGAATCTGGTGCGCGGCCCAGGCTTGCTGAAGGCCTGTTACTGCGTCTTGATGGACGAAGCGATCCGGATCCTGTGCGGGAAGACGACGGTGGTGACTGGGCAGGCGATTTTTTGGGCCCTGCGGGCTTTGCTCTGCCTGTGAGTCGTCTTTGCTGAAAAACTGTCAATGGAATGAGGTGAGACTGCTGAGTGTATATATACACCTCTTACCATTGATTGCTGAGTGTTCTCCACTTGTGTTAATTATCTGAACGTGCTCCTCCCGAACTTTGTTAATAAAACATCATTTATCCAAATTAAAGTTGTCAAAGATGTTTCCTTCCATTAGTCCTTCTTGTGATAGATGTTTACAAGGGCCAGCCTCCCTTGCACATATGTTTTGGAATTGTCCTCACATTACGACCTATTGGAACACTATATTTCAAACTCTTTCCAAGATTTTGAAAAAACAGCTTAAGCCAGAACCAATCTGGGCTCTTTTTGGTGTGAAACCAATCAATGTACAACTTTCGGACATCCAAAACAGCATGGTTTGTTTTGTGACCTTGTTAGCGCGGAGATTGATTCTCTTGTGTTGGAAACAGAAAATGCCCCCTGCTCACTCAGCCTTAATGAAAGACATAATGGTTCATTTGAAATTGGAGAAAATTAAATACTTGTTGAGGGAGAAGTCTGAATTATTTTATTCAATGTGGCAAACTTTCATAGATCACTTTGGTGAGAATGTTTAACTGATTGGCTTAGTATGGAAATGGCAATGATGTCCTCTGATGTTTGTTTTTGTGTTTATGTCTTTCTGTATTTGATATGCAAAAAACCTCAATAAAGAGAATAAAAAAAAAAGAAGTGTATTAGTGTGTTGTGTACGCCAGGTTAAAGAGGTGGGTCTTTAATCTAGATTTAAACTGACAGAGTGTGTCTGCCTCCCGAACAGTGTTTGGTAGATTGTTCCAGAGTTTGGGCGCTAAATAGGAAAAAGATCTGCCGCCCACAGTTGATTTTGATATTCTAGGTATTATCAAATGGCCAGAGTTTTGAGAACGCAGCGGACGTGAAGGACTATAATGCGATAAGAGCTCGCTCAAGTACTGAGGAGCTAAACCATTTAGGGCTTTATAAGTAATTAACAAGATTTTAAAATCTATACGATGTTTAGTAGGAGCCAGTGCAGTGTTGACAGAACCGGGCTAATGTGCTCATACTTCCTGGTTCTAGTAAGAACTCTAGCTGCTGCATTTTGAACCATCTGTAGTTTGTTTATTAAGCATGCAGAACAACCACCCAATAAAGCATTACAATAATCTAACCTTGAGGTCATAAACGCATGAATTAATGTTTCTGCATTTGACATTGAGAGCATAGGTCTCAGTTTAGATATATTTTTAAGATGAAAAAATGCAGTTTTACAAATGCTAGAAACGTGGCTGTCAAAGGAGAGATTACTATTAAATAGCACACCTAGGTTCCTGACTGATGACGAAGAATTTACAGAGCAGCCATCAAGTGTTAGACAGTGTTCTAGGTTATTACTTGTGGGGGTTTTAGGTCCGATAATTAACACCTCTGTTTTTTCAGAATTTAGCAGTAAGAAATTACTCGTCATCCAGTTTTTATATCGACTATGCATTCCATAAGTTTCTCAATTTGGTGTGTTTCACCAGGCCGTGAAGAAATATAGAGCTGAGTATCATCAGCATAACAGTGAAAGCTAACCCCGTGTTTCCTAATGATATTTCCCAAGGGTAACATATAAAGCGTAAAAAGTAACGGCCCTAGTACTGAGCCTTGAGGAACTCCATACTGCACTTGTGATCGATATGATACCTCTTCATTCACTGCTACGAATTGATGGCGGTCAGATAAGTACGATTTGAACCATGCTAATGCACTTCCACTAATGCCAACAAAGTTTTCTAGTCTATTCAAAAGAATGTTGTGATCGATAGTGTCGAACGCAGCGCTAAGATCCAGTAGAACTAATAGAGAGATACAACCACGATCAGATGATAAGAGCAGGTCATTTGTAACTCTAATGAGAGCAGTCTCAGTACTATAATACGGTCTAAATCCTGACTGGAAATCCTCACAGATATAATTTTTCTCTAAGAAGGAATATAATTGTGAGGATACAACCTTTTCTAATATCTTTGACAAAAAAGGGAGATTCGAGATTGGTCTGTAATTAACTAGATCTTTGGGGTCAAGTTGTGGTTTATTAATGAGAGGCTTAATAACAGCCAATTTAAAGTTTTTGGGGACATATCCTAATGACAATGACGAATTAATAATAGCCAAAAGAGGATCTATGACTTCTGGAAGCAGCTCTTTTAGTAGTTTAGATGGAATAGGGTCTAACATACATGTTGTTGGTTTAGATGATTTAACAAGTTTATACAATTCTTCCTCTCCTATAGTAGAGAATGAGTGGAATTTTTCCTCAGGGGATCTATAGTACACTATTTGATGTGATAATATAGCTGACGGCTGCATGGTTACAATTTGATCTCTAATAGTATCAATTTTGGAAGTAAAATAGTTCATAAAGTCATTACTGCTGTGCTGTTTGGAAATGTCAACACCTGTTGATGCTTTATTTTTTGTTAATTTTGCCACTGTATTGAATAAATACCTGGGGTTATGTTTGTTTTGTTCTAAAAGAGACGAAAAGTAATCAGATCTAGCAGTTTTTAAAGCTTTTCTGTAGGATAGAGTACTTTCCCGCCAAGCTAAACGAAATACCTCTAGTTTTGTTTTCCTCCAGCTGCGCTCCATTTTCCGGGATGCTCTCTTTAGAGTGCGAGTGTGCTCATTATACCACGGTGTTGGACTCTTTTCCTTAATCTTCCTTAAGCGTAAAGGAGCAACCGTATCTAAAGTTCTAGAAAAGAGAGAGTTCATAGTTTCTGTTACATCGTCAAGTTGTTCTGAGCTGTTGGATATGCTAAGGAATTGAGATAAATCAGGAATATTACTTACAAAGCAGTCTTTTGTGGTAGAAGTGATGGTTCTACCATATTTGTAAGAAGGAGTTGAATTTACAGCTTTAACTATATGGAGTTTACACAAGACTAAATAATGATCTGATATATTATCGCTTTGCTGCAGAATTTCAACACCATTAACATCAATTCCATGTGTCAGTATTAAATCTAGAGTATGATTTCGACTATGAGTAGGTCCTGAAACGTGTTGTCTAACCCCAATAGAGTTCAGAATGTCTATGAATGCTGATCCTAATGCATCTTTTTTATTATCAACATGGATATTAAAATCACCCACAATTAGGACTCTGTCTGCAGCCAGCACTAACTCTGATAGAAAATCAGCAAATTCTTTAATAAAGTCTGTATGGTGCCCTGGTGGCCTGTATACAGTAGCCAGTACAAACGTTACGTGGGATTTATCATTAATATTTTTTTCTCTAGATAATTTTATATGAAGCACCATTACTTCAAAGGAGTTATACTTAAAGCCTGTCTTCTGAGAAATACTGAGAATATTGCTATAAATTGTAGCAACACCTCCCCCTGTCAGACCTGTGTTCCCCATGTCACGTGTTTCCCCTCCTCTCGTGCCCATATTTGGTCTTCCTGTTCCTGTCCTCGTTTGTCTCCATTAGTCTCCACCTGTGTTTTGATTGCTCCCCACCTGTTTCAGTTCTCCTCGTTACTCCCTAGTATTCTTAAGCCTTGGTTTTCCCTGTGTCTGATGTCCGTGATTATATGTCTTCCGTGTGTCATTAAAGTTCTATGCTGGATTGTATCTCCTGGTCTCCTCGCTCCTTGTTCTCCCCTCCGAGAGCCTGACAGAATCACGGACCAAAACAGAGTAAGCGGCGTTTCTCCTCCCTCGGTTTTGTTTTCCCGGTTTTGAAAAGTTTTTGTTTTCTGTCCCCCCCCCCCCCTCCGGCAATGGAGTTCGCTGCCCACCTCTTTGCCCTCATCCAGTGGGACCTCCCCTTCATGGAGTACGCTGGGGAATTCTGTGGGCACGCTGCGGTGATGGAGGTGCAGGACTCGGCCCTCCTCCACATGTTCCAGCTCGGGGCCTGTTACCATCGCCCCGTAGACCTCCCAGACACCACTGGACTTACCTGGAGAGAAGGGATTTACCGGTGTCTGGGAAGCGTCCGGGCCCGAGCCAGAACCAGCCTGCAATTGGGGAATATGGCAAGCCCAATATGCCTAAATCACCAGAGCTCTCCAGTGCCCGCTCCTCGACTGCGCTCTCCTGAGCCCCTGCTGGTTCCATCCAGATCTCCAGAGCCCCTGCTGGTTCCGTCCAGCTCTTCAGAGCCCCTGCTGGTTCCGTCCAGCTCTCCTGAGCCCCTGCTGGTTCCGTCCAGCTCTCCTGAGCCCCTGCTGGTTCCGTCCAGCTCTCCTGAGCCCCTGCTGGTTCCGTCCAGCTCTCCTGAGCCCCTGCTGGTTCCGTCCAGCTCTCCAGAGCCCCTGCTGGAAGTGCCGTCCAGTGGCTGCTCCACGCCAGTGCCCTCCAGTGGCTGCTCCACGCCAGTGCCCTCCAGTGGCTGCTCCACGCCAGTGTCCTCCAGTGGCTGCTTCACGCCAGTGCCCTCCAGTGGCTGCTCCTCGCAAGTGCCCTCCAGTGCGCACCCCAGAGCCCGCTCCTCGCCAGCGCACCCCAGAGCCCGCTCCTCTCCAGCGCCCTCAGGTGCCCGCGCCTGTCGAGCGCCCTCAAGTGCCCGCGCCTGTCGAGCGCCCTCAAGTGCCGGCGCCTGCCGAGCGCCCCCAAGAGTCTGCGCTTCCAGAGCGCACCCAAGATTCCATGCCTCCAGTGCGCCCCCAAGGGCCCGATAGAGCCCCTATTCACCCCAAGGAAATTTTGGGGGGGGGTAGTAGGGCTCCGGTCGAAGAGACCGAGGTGGGGGCTGGGGCCGCAGTCTTGGAGGCGGTCCCACCATGGCCTCCCGAGCTCCCTGCTCCGCCATGGCCTCCCGAGTCCCCTGACCCGCCTTGGCCTCCTGAGTCCCCTGACCCGCCTTGGCCTCCTGAGTCCCCTGACCCGCCATGGCCTCCTGAGTCCCCTGACCCGCCATGGCCTCCTGAGTCCCCGGATCCGCCATGGCCTCCCGACCTCCCCCCTCCGCCATGGTTCCCAGAATGGGCGCCGCCCTGGAGGCCTCCTGTCCTGTCCTGTCCTGTCTCCATGTCCCTTGAGGCCTCCAGAGCGCCCACCCCCCTCCCCGTTGGATGGTGTTCGGTGCGGGACGCACCGTTCGGGAGGGGGGAGTACTGTCAGACCTGTGTTCCCCATGTCACGTGTTTCCCCTCCTCTCGTGCCCATATTTGGTCTTCCTGTTCCTGTCCTCGTTTGTCTCCATTAGTCTCCACCTGTGTTTTGATTGCTCCCCACCTGTTTCAGTTCTCCTCGTTACTCCCTAGTATTCTTAAGCCTTGGTTTTCCCTGTGTCTGATGTCCATGATTATATGTCTTCCGTGTGTCATTAAAGTTCTATGTTGGATTGTATCTCTTGGTCTCCTCGCTCCTTGCTCTCCCCTCCGAGAGCCTGACACCCCCTTTGCCTTTTGGACGCGGCTCATTTTTGTAACAGTAATCTTGGGGGGTAGACTCGTTTAAAATAATGTATTCATCTGGTTTTAGCCATGTTTCTGTCAAACAGAGCAAATCTAGGTTATGATCATTAATCAAATCATTTACAAAAAGTGCTTTTGTAGAAAGGGACCTGATATTCAGTAAGCCAAGTTTTATCAATTGTTTCTGTGTATTGTAAACATTTTTTATTTGTTGAACATCAATTAAATGGTTACTCATAAATTGGTTTGGACGTTTTCTGTATTCTCTAGTTCGGGGAACAGACACAGTCTCTATAGTGTGATATCTAGGTGAAGGAGTCTCTATGTGCTGAGAATTAACTGTAGTAACGAGTATCAGTATTTACTGTAGTAACGAGTATCAGTATTTACTGTAGTAATGTGTATCTTTATTTACTGTAGTAACGAGTATCAGAATTTTCAGTAGTAACGAGTATCAGTATTTTCAGTAGTAATGTGTATCTTTATTTACTGTAGTAACGAGTATCAGTATTTCCAGTAGTAATGTGTATCAGTATTTCCAGTAGTAACGTGTATCAGTATTTTCAGTAGTAACGTGTATCAGTATTTACTGTAGTAACGAGTATCAGTATTTACTGTAGTAACGAGTATCAGTATTTACTGTAGTAACATGTATCAGTATTTACTGTAGTAGAGTATCAGGATTTACAGTAGTAACGAGTATCAGTATTTACTGTAGTAACGAGTATCAGTATTTACTGTAGTAACGAGTATCTTTATTTACTGTAGTAACGACTATCAGTATTTCCAGTAGTAACGAGTATCAGTATTTCCAGTAGCAATGTGTATCTTTATTTACTGTAGTAATGTGTATCAGTATTTACTGTAGTAACGAGTATCAGTATTTACTGTAGTAACGAGTATCAGTATTTACTGTAGTAACGTGTATCAGTATTTACTGTAGTAACTAGGGTTGGGCGATATATCTCATGCGATATGCATGCGCATCTCGTCAGTAAAGCCGGTTTCTTGATTAGCGGTTAATCTCCATCACCTGTTTTCAAATGGAGCAGCATTTAATACACAGAACCGTAAATCACTGACAAGCTATGCAATATCGCATTCATATCGAAGGCGATATATCAGTCGATATATGCGTAGCTTGTCTGTGAACTACGGCTCTGTGTATTAAATGCCGCTCCATTTGAAAACAGGTGATGGAGATTAACCGCTAATCAAGGAACCGGCTTTACTGACGAGATGCGCATGCATATCGCATGCAATATATCGCCCAGCCCTAGTAGTAACGTGTATCAGTATTTACTGTAGTAACGAGTATCAGTATTTACTGTAGTAACGTGTATCAGTATTTACTGTAGTAACGTGTATCAGTATTTACTGTAATAACGTGTATCAGTATTTACTGTAGTAACGAGTATCAGTATTTACTGTAGTAACATGTATCAGTATTTACTGTAGTAACATGTATCAGTATTTACTGTAGTAACATGTATCAGTATTTACTGTAGTAACGAGTATCAGTATTTCCAGTAGCAATGTGTATCTTTATTTACTGTAGTAACGAGTATCAGTATTTCCAGTAGTAATGTGTATCTTTGTTTACTGTAGTAACGAGTATCAGTATTTCCAGTAGTAACGAGTATCAGTATTTCCAGTAGTAATGTGTATCTTTATTTACTGCAGTAATGAGTATCAGTATTTACTGTAGTAACGAGTATCAGTATTTACTGTAGTAACGAGTATCAGTATTTACTGTAGTAACGTGTACTGTAGTAACGAGTATCAGTATTTCCAGTAGTAATGTGTATCTTTATTTACTGTAGTAACGAGCATCAGTATTTCCAGTAGTAATGTGTATCTTTATTTACTGTAGTAATGAGTATCAGTATTTACTGTAGTAACGAGTATCAGTATTTACTGTAGTAACGTGTATCATTATTTACTGTAGTAACGAGTATCAGTATTTACTGCAGTAACGTGTATCAGTATTTACTGTAGTAACGATTATCAGTATTTACATTAGTAACGTGTACTGTAGTAACGAGTATCAGTATTTACTGTAGTAATGAGTATCAGTATTTACTGTAGTAACGAGTATCAGTATTTACTGTAGTAACGAGTATCAGTATTTACTGTAGTAACGAGTATCAGTATTTACTGTAGTAACGTGTATCATTATTTACTGTAGTAACGAGTATCAGTATTTACTGTTGTAACGTGTATCAGTATTTACTGTAGTAACGTGTATCAGTATTTACTGTAGTAAGGAGTATCAGTATTTACATTAGTAACGTGTACTGTAGTAACGAGTATCAGTATTTTCTGTAGTAATGAGTATCAGTATTTTCTGTAGTAACGAGTATCAGTATTTCCAGTAGTAACGAGTATCAGTATTTCCAGTAGTAACGAGTATCAGTATTTCCAGTAGTAACGAGTATCAGTATTTCCAGTTGTAACGAGTATCAGTATTTCCAGTAGCAATGTGTATCTTTATTTACTGTAGTAACGAGTATCAGTATTTCCAGTAGTAACGTGTATCAGTATTTACTGTAGTAACGAGTATCAGTATTTACATTAGTAACGTGTACTGTAGTAAAGAGTATCTTTATTTACTGTAGTAACGAGTATCAGTATTTCCAGTAGTAACGTGTATCAGTATTTACTGTAGTAACGAGTATCAGTATTTACATTAGTAATGTGTACTGTAGTAACGAGTATCAGTATTTACTGTAGTAACGAGTATCAGTATTTCCAGTATTAACGAGTATCAGTATTTCCAGTAGTAACATGTATCAGTATTTACTGTAATAACATGTATCAGTATTTACTGTAGTAACGAGTATCAGTATTTACATTAGTAACGTGTACTGTAGTAACGAGTATCAGTATTTACTGTAGTAATGAGTATCAGTATTTACTGTAGTAATGAGTATCAGTATTTACTGTAGTAACGAGTATCAGTATTTACTGTAGTAATGTGTATCATTATTTACTGTAGTAACGAGTATCAGTATTTACTGTTGTAACGTGTATCAGTATTTACTGTAGTAAGGAGTATCAGTATTTACATTAGTAACGTGTACTGTAGTAACGAGTATCAGTATTTTCTGTAGTAATGAGTATCAGTATTTCCAGTAGTAACGAGTATCAGTATTTCCAGTAGTAACGAGTATCAGTATATCCAGTAGTAACGAGTATCAGTATTTCCAGTTGTAACGAGTATCAGTATTTCCAGTAGCAATGTGTATCTTTATTTACTGTAGTAACGAGTATCAGTATTTCCAGTAGTAACGTGTATCAGTATTTACTGTAGTAACGAGTATCAGTATTTACATTAGTAACGTGTACTGTAGTAACGAGTATCAGTATTTACTGTAGTAACGAGTATCAGTATTTCCAGTAGTAACGAGTATCAGTATTTCCAGCAGTAACATGTATCAGTATTTACTGTAGTAACATGTATCAGTATTTACTGTAGTAACGAGTATCAGTATTTCCAGAAGCAATGTGTATCTTTATTTACTTTAGTAACGAGTATCAGTATTTACTGTAGTAACGTGTATCAGTATTTACTGTAGTAACGAGTATCAGTATTTCCAGAAGCAATGTGTATCTTTATTTACTTTAGTAACGAGTATCAGTATTTACTGTAGTAACGTGTATCAGTATTTACTGTAGTAACGAGTATCAGTATTTCCAGTAGTAACGAGTATCAGTATTTCCAGTAGTAACATGTATCAGTATTTACTGTAGTAACATGTATCAGTATTTACTGTAGTAACGAGTATCAGTATTTCCAGTAGTAATGTGTATCTTTGTTTACTGTAGTAACGAGTATCAGTATTTCCAGTAGTAACGAGTATCAGTATTTCCAGTAGTAATGTGTATCTTTATTTACTGCAGTAATGAGTATCAGTATTTACTGTAGTAACGTGTATTGTAGTAACGAGTATCAGTATTTCCAGTAGTAATGTGTATCTTTATTTACTGTAGTAACGAGCATCAGTATTTCCAGTAGTAATGTGTATCTTTATTTACTGTAGTAATGAGTATCAGTATTTACTGTAGTAACGAGTATCAGTATTTACTGTAGTAAGGAGTATCAGTATTTACTGTAGTAACGAGTATCAGTATTTACTGTTGTAACGTGTATCAGTATTTACTGTAGTAACGAGTATCAGTATTTACTGTAGTAACGTGTATCAGTATTTACTGTAGTAACGAGTATCAGTATTTACATTAGTAACGTGTACTGTAGTAACGAGTATCAGTATTTACTGTAGTAACGAGTATCAGTATTTACTGTAGTAACGAGTATCAGTATTTACTGTAGTAACGTGTATCATTATTTACTGTAGTAACGAGTATCAGTATTTACTGTTGTAACGTGTATCAGTATTTACTGTAGTAACGAGTATCAGTATTTACATTAGTAACGTGTACTGTAGTAACGAGTATCAGTATTTACTGTAGTAACGAGTATCAGTATTTACTGTAGTAACGTGTATCAGTATTTACTGTAGTAAAGTGTATCAGTATTTACTGTAGTAACGTGTATCAGTATTTACTGTAGTAACGAGTATCAATATTATCCGTGATAATATAATAAAACTCTGTTTTATGTTTCATGTATTTATTTAAGAAAGAGAATCTCTCTTCATCTGACAATATACTGGATATCTGTACATTAACATCAGACACACATAATTAACTTAATATAATATAACAGAGTAACAATGAGTATAAAATATAAGAGATCATGTAAATGTTTTGTGACATGGAAATTTCACATTGTAGATTTGCTTTATATCTTTTGATAAGTTTAAGTGCTGCACTTGACAATCACATTTATGATTAGAAACACATGAATCATTATGGATGAGTTTAATACAAATATGATTATATCTGTGTGTTAAACTGAAGATCCAGACAGACTCATCTGAGCTTCTTCCTCCTCTGTTTCACCTTTAAATAAAACAAAATGATCATTGAATACTAAAGCAACACTAATCATTCAATATGATATGTTTCTAACACACATGCTGCATTATTTCAGTGTAAAGAGTCTCTTCCAGCTGTATGATCATATTTATTTCTGCTCATAGACACAGTAGTGAAGCTCTTCTGTGGATCCTCACCTGATGTTCACTGCTCCTCTCATCGTCATCTCAGACTATGATATACAGCATTTAGCCTCTTTTGGTGTTTGATCATCTAGTCTGTAAGGTGGAACAGAAGAGAAAACAATCAGTGTTCAGTGGAACAAATTACAAATTAATTACTATTTCAATTACAGTTTTTTTTTGTTGTAAAAAGACAACATTTACATAATCTTGCATAGATATTTCTAAAACAATATTTGTGTTTTAATCATTTAGAATATGTATTGTTATATATAATATATGTTTGTGTGGCTCCTATTGAGTCAATATAAAGACAAACACATGCTAATGATTGTACATCATATATAATAAAGGACACAGAACAAATACAAATGTGATTTTGTCTTAAATCAAAAGCTTTAGTTAAATGTTCCAGTAGTTAAAGGTGTTTGTCGTCTAGTTTAAACATATTTGTGTTGGTCTTAGTAAAGAACTGAAAGTAAAGTAAGTGTAAAGTAAAGTGACGTGTTGCTGGTGAAAGTAAAAACACAGAGACATTGATCATGTGATGCTGGAATCTGCTCTGATTTCACAGCGTTTTCCTACAATCTGATCAGATCTGTTTTCAGACTGAAATGATTCACTATTACTGATGTTATTAATAAAGTAGGTATTGTTGTATAAAGCTGTGATGGTGTGCTTTTGTTCTCTTTCCTCCTTTGTGTTCAACATTTAATCATCTTTACATTTCATTCTGACACAATAACCCTCTGCTGCAGTAAAGCGTGATGATCATCTGAGGATCTCCTTTCACTAATATTTGACAGAATATATTTGTTCATATCAGCAGTAACTGAAGATGTCTTTAATATCAGAGTGATGTTTTCTCACCTCAGTTCACAGTTTGAGTCTCGTATCACATCAATGAGCTGCTGCTTCGAGTCTCCAATCATATTATTACTCAGATCAAGCTCTTTTAGAAACTGCAGTGCTTTTGTGTTTCTCAAAGACTGAGTTAAAGAAGAAACATCTGTAATACCACAGCGATAAAGACTAGAAAGAGACAAACAGAGGAAGAGAGATCATCTCACAAACAATCATTAATGTGAAGAATCTGACACAAATATAATGTGAACTCAGCTTCATCATGAGATATTGAGTATAAAGTGTTTTGTAGTGATTTGAATGATTGTGATTCTTGTATGTGAATGTTCCTGACCTCAATCTCTCCAGTTTAAATTCTGAATCCTTCAGTACGTCACATAAGTGATTCACTCCTGTGTTTGTTATTTGATTACAGCTCAGGTTCAGTTCTCTCAGGTGTGATGGGTTTGATTTCAGAGCTGAAGTCAGGATCAGACTCTGTTCCTCTGTAATACTGCATAAACACAGACTGAAGACAGAAAGAGTAAAGACAATCAATCAGCTCTAAGTTCATATCTGAGTTAAACACATCATGAGTAAATGTCATACAGTCACTGATACACAAGCAAAATAATGTAAACGTATAATATATGAACAAATAAACCAAGAGAGGAGCATTTGAGGACACTAGTTACAATTACAAGTCTGGATCCAGCCTCAGTCAACAAATAAGTGAATTTAACCAATATAGATTAATATAGAGGATTAATATGGAAACAATAGAGAATAATCACAAAATGAATGGTCTACTTTTACATTTTTAATGCAAGAAAATCATCAAATCAATTATTTTAAGGCATTTTAGAGTGTAGTTTGTAATCTCTAAATATACAAATATACTAAATATGCATTTTGCATAATAAAAGATTTAGTGAAAAGTACATTAGTTCAGTATAAACATGACTCAGAATAATCTACTGTCATCTGTTAGACTGTTTTTATTCTGTTTTCACTTCTGTCTTGTTTCACAGCAAAGCTTTGTCAGATTTCAGTGAGTTTGATGCTGTTTCTACAGGTACAAACCCATGAACTAATAATGTTTCTGAATCTTTCTTCAGATGGAGAAACACAGAAGATGCAGCGCTAGAAATGATGAACATGAGTCCAGCGATCTTAAACTACACAGTAAAGTTTAATCAGACTGTAGCTGCTGTACAGTATAATGATACTAACTCTAGTTTCTCCAGCTTGCATTGTGTGTTCATCAGTAGATCACTGAGGTTTTTCACTCCAGAGTCTCCTAGTTTATGCCAGCTCAGGTTCAGTTCTCTCAGGTGTGATGGGTTTGATTTCAGAGCTGAAGTCAGGATCAGACTCTGTTTCTCTGTAATACTGCATCCAAACAAGAAAGACTGAAGACTGAAGACAGAAAGAGAAAGAAAAATGAATCAGATCTGTGATGATCATCTTATTGAAGAGCTACAGTCTGTTTTGAATCACACTAGTTATGTTTGATGGAAGCTACTGTTTAGTTTTTCACTTTTTAACTATTTATTTAATGTTTGTCTTCTTTATTCTCTGTTGAACAGGCAGATTTCTGCATGTACACAATCAGTTCATTGTATCAAATGCTGGAGATTAAACAATTACTAACTAGATAAAAAAAAACATTAAAAATGTGACCAATAGAGTAAAACCAGTGCAGTGCTATAAACAATATAACTTAAGACCTGTTGTCTTAAAATAAATAAACTTTGATTGTACTTCAGTTTCTCCAGCTTGCATTGTGTGTTCATCAGTAGATCACTGAGGTTAATCACTCCAGAGTCTTCTAGTTTATTATCACTCAGGTTCAGTTCTCTCAGGTGTGATGGGTTTGATTTCAGAGCTGAAGTCAGGATCAGACTCTGTTTATCTGTAATACTGCATCCACACAGACTGAAGACAGAAAGAGAAAACACAATCAATCAGATATATGGCAAATAAACCTATTACCATCTATACAAAGGTTACAAATCATCAAACTTACTCATTAAGATGTGATCTATTTATCCAATGTTAGTTTACACATTAATTTCACATCACTTTTTGCTCTCTATGGTAAATGTGTTTATGTCTCTTGTTCTCACACACTGCTGACTCGTTAACACTTTACAATAAGATTTCATTTGTTAACATTAACTACATTAGTTAACATGAACCAATGATGAACAATACTAGTACAGCTTTTAATAACCTTAAAGGAAAACGCCACCGTTTTTCCATATTCCAATATGTTCTTCCCTCAACTTAGACGAGCTGATATGTACCTCTCCCGTCTCAGTCCGTGCACTTAATCTCTCTAGTGCGCGGCACCACTATGCTAGCGTTTAGCTTAGCACCATTCATTCCATAGGATCCAAACAGGGATGAATTTAGAAGCCACCAAACACTTCCATGTTTTCCCTATTTAAAGACGGTTACATGAGTAGTTACACGAGTAAGTATGGTGACACAAAATAAAACGTGGCGATTTTCTAACTACTCATGTAACCGTCTTTAAATAGGGAAAACATGGAAGTGTTTTTGGAAAACATTGTGCGTTTGCGGTGATTGGCCCAAATCTGTGGAATACGTTGCCACTAGTGATTAGAAGGGCACCAACTCTGACTATGTTTAGATCCAAGTTAAAAAATTATTTATTGTCTTTGGCATTTTAAAATGGATGATGTTTTATGATTGAATTAGTTTTAATGGTTGTACTATCATTATACTGCGGTATGATTGTTTCTTCTATTCTGTAAAGCACTTTGGGCAACTTAGTTGTATTTATACAGTGCTATATAAATAAAATAAAATAAAAATAAATAAATAACTCTAAAGAGGTCAAGACCATAAAGAGAAATCAGAAAATTATGTTGAACAATAAGTATAATGGCTACATGTGAAAATAGCCTACTGTATCATAATTAATACACAAAATTCAATATGACCAAATCTTTGCTGAAAAAATTGTTTTACACAACATATGTCATGCCTTCTGTCCTCTGATTGATAATTCATACTTTTTTAATCAGGTAAAGTCTTTTTTTTTTTTTACAAGCCACTGTATATGCTGTACCAAAATTAGACATTTTACATTTTGTGAAATAAAAACATTAAATTGAAAGCAGTTATGAATAGTTATGTTTGTCAGCAATCAGTAAACATGATCACATTCAGCAGTCATATATTCAAACAGATCAATATAAGCACATGTATCTTTAATTTACACAGAACTGAGCTGTTAATGTTAGGAAAGACATCTGTGTGTTTATAGCGCTGCTGTTTTTACAATCTATCACTTGTTTGAATGAGTTTTCTAAACTCTAGAAGAAAATCATATTTCTCTCTCTACAGTAACTGTAAATAATTATTGACTCATGATCAGATTTACTCAACTGTTTAAAGCTTGATGTCACTCTGTAATTGGCTGTTTAATTTAATATTTCACATTATAGCGGCTCTTTGTGATGCTGAGGGAAAAACTGCTCTGACTCAAACAAGGAGATATTATTATCAGCTACAGTAACATTACTATTAGAAGTAATGAAACATTGTAAATAAACTATCAATACTCACTTCAGTGTGTTGAGTGTACAGTGTTTATCCTGCAGTAGAGCAGAGATCTGATTCACTCGTGTATCTCCGAGCTCACGTTTACTCAGATCCAGCTCTCTCAGGAGTAACGGGTTTTTACCCACAATTCCTCTCACATACTGACAGCCTTCATCTGCAGCAGAACCCAAAAACCTGCAGAAGACAAGATGAAGCACGATTCAATTCAGTTAAACTTTATTATACTGAAAACAAGCTCTAGTTATTTACATTCACATACAGAAATAAATACACCAATACTTGAAAACAGAGTCTGATAATCACAGTTATTTGAGAGAAACTAGAGAAACACTCAGTCCTAAAGCAAACTACATCCCACAGAACAGAAGAGCAAAAGCTCACTAGATGATGATTTTCATTATGAATACAGAGAGTGAAATTAAAGAATGAAGATCTCTCTGGCTTTGAGCAGAAGAAACGTCAGCACAGAGAAAACTGCTTGAGAAACTGAATGTTTGTGATCATCTGGAGACTCACAGAGCTGCTGTAGAGAAACTGTGTCAATCTGAGCTTGATGGAGATTAATCTACAGTGTGTTCAGAAACATTCAAACCAGTCGACTAAAACCAGAAGTGTCCATAAAAACACAACTTTGCATGTTAATTATGAAGGTATATCATACTCCAGAACAGCATCTGATCTGATCATTCTGATCCAACAAACTGTCCAGATTATTACTCAAATATATTAACCTGCACATCATTTATTTATATAGTGATATTTGAACATGTCACCTCAGTGTCTTCAGCTGATAGTCTGGATCCTGTAGTAAATCATCCAGCTGCTTCACTCCTGATTGTCCAGGATCATTTCCAGTGAGATCCAGCTCTATCAGGTGTGAAGGGTTTGATCTCAGAGCTGAAGACAGAGCTTTATAACCTTCTTCAGTGATACTGCAGTCTGAGAGCCTAATGAACATATAACATTCAGATGATTAATCACTTATTCTAGAAATTACCTGAATAATTTAAAGCCTATAATGAATTATATTGTTTTCCTTATACAAATGAACTAAAACTTAGTTGTAAAGCAAACCCTAAACTGACAACTGAATACAGAGTCAAAAAGAGTGAATTTTAAATCATTAGACATCAATTCACTTCACTATCTCCAGCTTACAGTCACTTTCAAGGTTCAAATGATGAAAAACTGTACATGTGTAAAAGTATTTAATCAGATTGATCTGCAACATATAAGCAAAGAATGCCCCCACAGTGGTGTAAAACTCAGAAAGTGTTATGATGGGACTATCAGTAAAGTTAAAAGCTATATCAAAGTAGATTCCTTAAAAGCACTACAAAACATTGATCTTGTCACATCTTATCTTAAAATAAGTGATATCTATCAGATCTCGCCCTCATTTCTGTGGCATATTTAGCAGCTCTAACAGACTGATCTGAATTCAGATTCAACACTAAGACTGACACTAATGATTAAATCACTAAATGATCATTTGCATTAAAGAAAACCAAAAGCACATTCTAAGTATAAACTCATAAGAAGGAAAATATATCAGGCATCCTTAAATAGCAGAAACATAATGAGAACTATAACAGCACTTTACTGTTTCTACAGTTTAACCTGAGCATCATGTCGAAACATTGGAGCTGTTCACACCACAAGTGTTGTGTTGAGACAAAGACAAGCTGAGGATCTAAACACATCCAGATTTATCAAAGAAAACCCAACAAGAGATACTCCAAACAGAGAACAAATCCAGCTCAGGAAAATACAAACAAGAAACAAAATAAAACACGAGGCAAACGTTAGGGTGATAAACGATATGACCAAAATTCATATCACAATCTATTTCTTAATTTCGGTCGATACAATTCTGATATTGATATGAACAAACAGAGGAAGAGAGATCATCTCACAAACAATCATTAATGTGAAGAATCTGACACAAATATAATGTGAAGTCAGCTTCATCATGAGATATTGAGTATAAAGTGTTTTGTAGTGATTTGAATGATTGTGATTCTTGTATGTGAATGTTCCTGACCTCAATCTCTCCAGTTTACAGTCTGAATCCTTCAGTACGTCACATAAGAGATTCACGCCTGTGTTTGTTATTTGATTCTTGCTCAGGTTCAGTTCTCTCAGGTGTGATGGGTTTGATTTCAGAGCTGAAGTCAGGATCAGACTCTGTTTCTCTGTAATACTGCATCTCCACAGACTGAAGACAGAAAGAGAAAAGACAATCAATCAGATCTATGGTGAATAAACCTATTACCAACATTACAAAGGTTGAAAATCAGCAAACTTACTCATTAAGATGTGATGTATTAATCCAATGTTAGTTTACACATTAATTTCACATCACTTTTTGCTCTCTATGGTAAATGTGTTTATGTCTGTTGTTCTCACACACTGCTGACTTGTTAACACTTTACAATAAGATTTCATTTGTTAACATTAACTACATTAGTTAACATGAACCAATGATGAACAATACTAGTACAGCTTTTAATAACCTTAATATCAGTTTCAACATTTACTAATACAGTTTTAAATTCACAAGTTTTTTTATTAACATCAGATAATCCAGATTAACCCAAAAGAGGGCAAGACCATAAAGAGAAATCAGAAAATTATGTTGAACAATAAGTACAACGGCTACTTATGAAAATAGCCTACTGTATCATAATTAATACACAAAATTCAATATGACCAAAACTTTGCTGAAAAAATTGTTTTACACAACACATGTCATGCCTTCTGTCCTCTGATTGATAATTCATACTTTTTTAATCAGGTAAAGTCTTTTTTTTTTTTTTTTTTTTTTTTCTACAAGTTACTGTATATGCTGCACCAAAATTAGACATTTTATATTGTGTGAAATACAAACATTAAATTGAAAGCAGTTATGAATAGTTATGTTTGTCAGCAATCAGTAAACATGATCACATTCAGCAGTCATATATTCAAACAGATCAATATATGCACATTTATCTTTAATTTACACAGAACTGAGCTGTTAATGTTAGGAAAGACATCTGTGTGTTTATAGCGCTGCTGTTTTTACAATCTATCACTTGTTTGAATGAGTTTTCTAAACTCTAGAAGAAAATCATATGTCTCTCTCTACAGTAACTGTAAATAATTATTGACTCATGATCAGATTTACTCAACTGTTTAAAGCTTGATGTCACTCTGTAATTGGCTGTTTAATTTACTATTTCACATTATAGTAGCTCTTTGTGATGCTGAGGGAAAAACTGCTCTGACTCAAACAAGGAGATATTATTATCAGCTACAGTAACATTACTATTAGAAGTAATGAAACATTGTAAATAAACTATCAATACTCACTTCAGTGTGTTGAGTGTACAGTGTTTATCCTGCAGTAGAGCAGAGATCTGATTCACTCGTGTATCTCCGAGCTCACGTTTACTCAGATCCAGCTCTCTCAGGAGTAACGGGTTTTTACCCACAATTCCTCTCACATACTGACAGCCTTCATCTGCAGCAGAACCCAAAAACCTGCAGAAGACAAGATGAAGCACGATTCAATTCAGTTAAACTTTATTATTCTGAAAACAAGCTCTAGTTATTTACATTCAAATACAGAAATAAACAAACCAATACTTGAAAACAGAGTCTAATAATCACAGTTATTTGAGAGAAACTAGAGCAACACTCAGTCCTAAAGCAAACTACATCCCACAGAACAGAAGAGCAAAAGCTCACTAGATGATGATTTTCATTATGAATACAGAGAGTGAAATTAAAGAATGAAGATCTCTCTGGCTTTGAGCAGAAGAAACGTCAGCACAGAGAAAACTGCTTGAGAAACTGAATGTTTGTGATCATCTGGAGACTCACAGACCTGCTGTAGAGAAACTGTGTCAATCTGAGCTTGATGGAGATTAATCTACAGTGTGTTCAGAAACATTCAAACCAGTCGACTAAAACCAGAAGTGTCCATAAAAACACAACTGTGCATGTTAATTATGAAGGTATATCATACTCCAGAATAGCAGCACAACTAAACTGTTGACAGTCATCATCAGCACAACAGAACCAGCAGCATCTGATCTGATCATTCTGATCCAACAAACTGTCCAGATTATTACTCAAATATATTAACCTGCACATCATTTATTTATATAGTGATATTTGAACATGTGTCACCTCAGTGTCTTCAGCTGATAGTCTGGATCCTGTAGTAAATCATCCAGCTGCTTCACTCCTGATTGTCCAGGATCATTTCCAATGAGATCCAGCTCTATCAGGTGTGAAGGGTTTGATCTCAGAGCTGAAGACAGAGCTTTATAACCTTCTTCAGTGATACTGCAGTCTGAGAGCCTAGAACAGGAATGAACATATTACATTCAGATGATTAATCACTTAATCTAGACATTACCTGAGCAATTTAAAGCCCTATAGTGAATTATACTTAGTTCCTAATACAGATGAATTAAAACTTCCAAAGAAAAAACTGAAAAATGAATACAGAGTCAAACGAAAAAAAGAGAACTTTAAATAGCTATACTTCAGCAAAATAATGTAAACATATAATATATGAACAAATAAACCAAGAGAGGAGCATTTGAGGACACTAGTTACAATTACAAGTCTGGATCCAGCCTCAGTCAAAAAATAAGTGAATTTAACCAATATAGATTAATATAGAGGATTAATGTGGAAACAATAGAAAAAAAATCACAAAATTAAATGGTCTACTTTTACATTTTTAATGCAAGAAAATCATCAAATCAAATAAAATCAATTATTTTAAGCCATTTTAGAGTGTAGTTTAAAATCTCTAAATCTCTAAATATACTAAATATGCATTTTGCATAATAAAAGATTGAGTAAAAAGTACATTAGTTCAGTATAAATGTGACTCAGAATAATCTACTGTCATCTGTTACACTGTTTTTATTCTGTTTTCACTTCTGTCTTGTTTCACAGCAAAGATTTGTCAGATTTCAGTGAGTTTGATGCTGTTTCTACAGATACAAACCCATGAACTAATAGTGTTTCTGAATCTTTCTTCAGATGGAGAAACACAGAAGATGCAGCGCTAGAAATGATGAACATGAGTCCAGCGATCTTAAACTACACAGTAAAGTTTAATCAGACTGTAGCTGCTGTGCAGTATAATGATACTAACTCTAGTTTCTCCAGCTTGCATTGTGTGTTCATCAGTAGATCACTGAGGCTTATCACTCCAGAGTCTCCTAGTTTATTATCACTCAGGTTCAGTTCTCTCAGGTGTGATGGGTTTGATTTCAGAGCTGAAGTCAGGATCAGACTCTGTTTCGCTGTAATACTGCATCTATACAGACTGAAGACAGAAAGAGAAAAGATAATCAATCAGATATATGGCAATTAAACCTATTACCAGCTATACAAAGTTTACAATGATTGTAAATCAACAAACTTACTCATTAAGATGTGATCTATTTATCCAAGTTAGTTTACACATTAATTTCACATCTCTTTTTGCTCTCTATGGTAAATGTGTTTATGTCTGTTGTTCTCACACACTGCTGACTCGTTAACACTTTACAATAAGATTTCATTTGTTAATATTAACTACATTAGTTAACATGGACCAATGATGAACAATACTAATACAGCTTTTAATAACCTTAATGTCAGCTTCAACATTTACTAATAGTTTTAAATTCACACGTTTTTATTAGCATCAGATAATCCAGATTAACTCTAAAGAGGGCAAGACCATAAAGAGAAATCAGAAAATTAATTTATTGCTATTTTCCATAATACAATTTCATGTTTTTTTTGTTTTTTGTTTTTTTTAAACCTGACTTTTATTTTTGATTTGTGTATTCCTCAGGATACGTCGCCTCTTTGGGGTATAAATTAACAGAAAAAACAATGCTTGTTTGGCAATGTGTGTTACAACATTTAAGACAAATTTAAAAAAAACATTTATTCTCTCATAACTTAAACGTAACATTCTTTGTAAAATGCTATTGAACTAAGTACAATTGTTATATAATTTATGAAAATGCGTACTGTATCATAATTAACGTGCAAATTTCTAGGGCCTATACATGATCAATATGACCAAAATGCCTTCTGACTGATAATTCATACATTTATTTTCTGCTCATAAATATTTAATGTTTTGTATATGTAATATTAGGTTTACTTGATTATTCATACATCCTTTTTTAATGTTAAAAATTTAATTATTAACAAAATGACAAATGAAATTGTTGCTGTTTAATCACTATTGTCATAAATCACTTTAGCCTCACAGATCAATGTTCAAACATACTGTAGACCAGTGGTTCTCAACCTTTTTTGGGCCAGCGCCCCCCCTACCCATTATCCAGGTCCCTCAACGCCCCCCATCAAATAAAACAGTCTAATTGTCTTCACTGAACATTACAGTTGATTATTATTTTGTGTTTATAATGAGGACTGTTATTTTTACAGTACCATTCAAATGTATGCGGTCATTATGATTTTTAAGAAATTAAGTTAATTTAAGGAACCATTGAGTTTATCAAATAAGACAGTGATGTACTTTTTTACAGTGAAATATTTGAAAATAAGTATAATAAGATTAATTTAAGCGTAGTTTTTAAGCATGTTGGTGATTTTCATTACTACAGTTTCAATGATGTTGAGATCTGATATACCTTGCCCCAAATTTAAAGAGACTTGATAAAAAAATAAAATCTGTTTAGAATATATCCACAGACATAAAAAAATAAAAAAATAATAAGATATTAGTTTGTTCGTCTGTTCCTGGAACTCTTGAACACCCTTTTACTGCTGTAATATGTATGGATGTTTTCAATTAGCTTTTAGTGAAAAAGGACAATATAATCCCTTAGTTAAAAAAAAATAATCTTTTTTTTAGAATATATTGAATTTCCTTTTTTTCTGACATAGTAGACATGTTAATTTTGGTGGGTAAACCACATTTACACTTGCAAATGGAAGAAATATAAACCTAACCCTCTTTTACTTTATTTCATAAATTCTGTGACAATATTTAAAAGTTTGCTTACAAATACTTCAAAGTACAACCCCAATTCCAGAAAAGTTGGGATGTTTTGTAAAATAAAAAAAGGTGAAAGTATGCACATCCAAAAATATCTTAGCCAGGTGCAAGATCAAAGGACATCAAAAAAGCAGAAGAAAGATCTGCACACTGTTATTCCCTTTATTCAATTTTTAAAAAAACAACATTTCGGTCCAGAGACCTTCGTCAGGCAAACACTTTTTGTTTGCCTGACGAAGGTCTCTGGACCGAAACGTTGTTTTTTTAAAAAATTGAATAAAGGGAATAACAGTGTGCAGATCTTTCTTCTATGTTTTGTAAAATGCAATAAAATCAAGAACCTGTGATTTGTTAGTTACTGAACCTGTGATTTGTAACTTTTATTTAATTGACAGAAGTACAAAGAAATATTTCCAATGTTTTTGCTGACCAACATAAATGCATTTTATAAACATAAACAAATTTCGATTTTGATGGCTGCAACACACTCCAATTAAGTTGGGACAGAGGCAAAATAAAAATGAAAAGGCTATAGAATATCCAAATAAAACTATTTTGAAACAGTTCATAGTAAGCAGGTGAACTGGTAATAGGCCAGGGTATCATGTTTGGGTATAAAAGGATCATCTCAGTCTCAGTCCAGGCTCATCACTTTGTGCCAAACAAATAAAAAAATCACATTTCTCAATGCAAAATCACAAAGAATTTAGGTCTTTCACCAACTACCATACTGTGAAAAGATTCAGGGAATCCAGAGAAATCTCAGTCTGTGTAGGGCAAAGCAGGAAAGCTCAGGTGAATTTGCATGATCTTTGAGCTCTCAGATGGCATTGCATGAGAAATCATCATGCTGCAGTGTTAAATATAGCCATATGGACTCAGGAGTACTTCAGAAAACTGCTGTCACTTAACACAGTCTGCTGCTGCATCAAGAAATGCAACTTGAATCTCTGTTACTCAAGGAGAAAGCTATCAATTTTATGTATTGATAACACTAGATTCTCAAGACCAGAGCTCATCTCAGATAGTCAAAAAGACAGTGGAAATGTGTGATGTGCTCAAATGAGTCCACATTTCAACATGTTTCTTGGGAAAAATGGATGTTGAGTTTTCAGTCCCAAAGACCAAAGGGACCATCCAGATTTTCATCAGTGACAGATGCAAAAGCACAAGTCTGTCATGGTATGGGGTTGCAGCAGAGCAAACAGCATGGGTGACTGGCAAATGTGTTAAGGTGCCATTGACATGGAGGCATATATTGGTATTGTACAGAGACATATACTGCCATCAAGATGACGTCTTTCATGGGAAGTCCATAGTTATTAGATCAAGACAATGCCAGCTCTCATTCTGCATGTGCTACAACAACATGGTTTCATAGACACATGTGCATGTGAATGACTGGCCAGCAGATCTGTCTCCTATTGAACATGTATGGCCCATCATGAAAAGAAGAATCAGACAACGATGACCACAGATTGATGGGCATCTGAAGTCTTGTATCTAGTGAGATTGGGCAAAATTTTGCTCACAAAACTTTTAAGAATTAGTATCCTCAATTCATAAACAATTAAACATTGTAATTAAAGGGAAAGTTGATGTGACAGTGTTTAACATGCAACTATTTTGGAGTGTTTTCAACTATTTTCAAAATTAGTTAATATGTACAAAATAAAATTTGGCCAGTATAAAGACTAGATATTTAGGGACCGAGCACCGATGGTGCGAGGACCCTATTGAATCTGCTCTGTTTATTATTATTATTATTATTATTATTATTATTATTATTATTCTTCTCCAAACCTTATCGCATTTTTGAGGGCCTAAACATGCTCGAAAAGTCACGAAATTTTGCACACACCTCAGAACTGGCGAAAATTGACATCTGATATATGTTTCAGAAGTGGGTGTGGCAAAATGGCTCGATAGCGCCACCTATACATATTCAACGGAGTGCGCCTCGAGCTACGTTTCACGTACATGTACGAAAATTGGTATACATGTGTAAAACCCCAATACCTACCAAAAAGTCTCTTGTTGCAAATTCCGAAACCCAACAGGAAGTCGGTTATTTTTAATTTTCTCTGCAAATTTTGTGTCATTTTTGCCATTTTCAGGTGTCATACTTTAACGAACTCCTCCTAGAGATTAATTCAGATCAACACCAAATTCGGTCAGTCTAATCTAAAGCCCTTTGTGACGTTAAATTGCGAAGATCTAGAGTTGTTTTAAACTAACTTATACAGGCAATGTCCGATCTGCACCAAATTTCACATGTTTGGTAAGAGTCCTGGCTTGAAGACATCTAAAGGCCAATATTCAGTTATAATTATAGTGCCACCTGTTGGCAACAGGATACGTCATGCTTTGCACTAACTGAAACATACCATGTTCAAACTTCACATGTTTGGAAAGAGACTTGGCCTGAGCACATCTAAAGGCCAATATTCAATTATAATCATAGCGCCACCTGGTGGCAACAGGAAATGACTTGTTTTACACTAACTTATATAGGCAATGTCCGATCTGCACCAAACTTCACATGTTTGGTAAGAGTCCTGGCCTGAAAACATCTATATGTCAATGTTCAGTTATAGGCATAGCGCCACCAGCTGGCAGCAGGAAGTTTGGCACATATAAATGACTTTCACATATTCCTCCTCTATTTACTATTTTAAGAGCATACTGCCCACCGTTTGCTGTGTTCCTAAAGCCACCGGTCGGCGGTGAGCCCGGGTGCGAGGTCCCTTTCATCGCTGCTTGCAGCTTTAATTAGGGACAGAGCACCGATGGTGCGAGGACCCTATTGAATCTGCTCTGTTTATTATTATTATTAGGGCCCGAGCACCGATGGTGTGAGGACCCTATTGAATCTGCTCCGTTTATTAGGGCCCAAGCCAGTAAGGCGCAGGGCCCTATTGATTTCCAAAGGATTATTATTTTTTTTTTTTTTTTTTTTTTTTTTTTTTTTTTTTTATTCAACCATCCGGCAACTTTTGGGGGTCTTAACGTGCTCAAAAACTCTTGAAAATTCGCACGCACGTTGGAATCTGTTGGCGTCCGGACGCCACAGAGGCTGGGACCCGGGCGCGGCACAGGGGCTCTACGGCGCCCCCTAGAACACAGTTTGAAAACTTGATGTATAGCTCACACATGCTTGCACGTATTCATATGAAACTCGGTACACATATAGATCTCATTGAGCCGAACAAATTTCACACTGCATGTCATAGGCTCCGCCCAACAGGAAGTCGGCTATTCAGGGCTGTTTAAAAAACCATGCTCTGGAATTTGATATACTCCTCTGAAGATTACCACCCGATTGCCACCAAACTCGGTGAACATGATCTCAAGACATTGGGGACGCAAAATTGCCAGGATATTTTTGATATCTCGAACGGTTTGCCCGTGGCGAGGCGATGAATTTATGGCGAAAAATGAGAGACAGGAAGCGTCTAATAACATCCACATACATTGTCTGATTTTGATCAAACTTCAGGGTTTTGTTCGTTGTTTGATGCCGAGCGCATAGATGTGACTATTAGGAGTCAAAGTTATAGCGCCACCAACTGGCAGCAGGAAGTGTGTCATTTTCAAAATGCTTTGAATTCAGCATCTTATTTTTAATCGATTTGCTTCAAACTTCATCAGAATAATGTCAAAGCACGGCCGATGTAAAACTATGAAGGGAATATTGATATCTATAATACTGTTGCCATGGCAACGTTTCAAACTTGAAAATTTGTTTCTGGTGATTTTGAAGCAGATAACATGTTTAGAATGTCATGAAACTCAACACACATATGAGTATTAATGATAGTTAGACACTGGAAAAAGCTCATAAACGGGCGTGGAAGAGGCGCTCTATAGCGCCACCTTTTGTCAAAAATGGGGGGGTTAGTTTTAGCTACAGACACCAAACTCGGTACATAAATTGTTCTATTCAAGCCGGACAACTTTCTAATTTACACTCATTAGCTACAACCAACAGGAAGCCAGCTATCTTTTTTTTTTATTTAATTTTCGGGGAATATCAAGCTGTAAATAAATTGATACTCCTCCAAGCACAAACAAGTAGTTCACACCAAACTTTGTCAACATGATGCCAATATACTGAAGATGCTAAATTGCTAACGGATTTAGGATATCTTGAACGGTGTATTAATGGCGATTTGTTAAAGTTACAGTAAAAAAGAGAGCAGTTCTTTTCTTATCTTTAAAGTGCAGCTTCCAAACACTTCAAAACTTTTTACATACATAGAGCAAGTCATTCTGAAGAAGTATGATTAGTTTCATGACTTTACAAAAGGTCTATGAATAACAGAAAATTAATAAACTATCAAGACATTTGATCACACTGGCTCTGTGTATGTGGGGGGATGGGTGAGTCTGTGTTAAGTGTTAGTGTGAGGAGGGGGTGAGAGAGACAGACAGAGAACCCAGAGAGAGAGAGAGACTTTTAAACATCTCTTTAATCACTAGAAAAAAATCAATCAGTATTTATTTATTTAATTATTATTTTTATTTTATTTTATTTATTTAATTATTCATTTTATTTTATTTTTTAATTTGATTTTTTTTTTTTTTTTTTTTTTTGCATTATAGCTTTTCCTAGGCCTTATTTTTTTCTGTCAGTCTTAGGGACAAAAAAATATAAAAATCCAAGAACCAGTTAATTTGTAGGGCACTGATAACATCATTTTATATAATTAGGTTAATAATTATGTTAATTACAACATAAAAAAATCTAAAGATACATACACGTGGTCTTATAATTTTTTGTGCTGCAAATAATAATTTGACAGTAATTTGATAGTGAACTATGACACCCTCTGACATGATATTCATCTGAATTTACATCATCTCATGAATGTAACAGTAAAACAGTTCAGCTCACAGATGAAGACTAAGCTGTAATGCAGGCAAAATATTTCACAAATGCTTATAGATCATTAAAATAATTATTAAAAATGGTAATATCTCGAACAGTGTGGCAATGGTGATTTATTAAAATAACAGTAAAAAAAGATAGCAGTAATTTTCTTGTATCTTTAAAGTGCAGCTTCCAAACACTTCATAAAAAATTACATACACAGAACAAGTCATTCTTAGGAAATGTGATTAATTTCATGAATATACAATACACTATGGATAGCAGAAAATTTTAAAACTATCAGACTTTTGATGTCACTCTCCATCTGTCTGTGTGGGGGGATGTGTGTGTGTGTGTGTGTGTGTGTGTGTGTGTTCAGAGTCAGGGTGACACTGAGAGAGAGAGAGAGAGAGAGAGAGAGAGAGAGAGAGAGAGTGTCCTGAAGCTGCAAACACAAACTAACATGACTAACAGACCTCCAGCATCAGGACACTGAAACACCCATCCACAAAATTCTGCCCACCCAAATTATAAAAACAAACCTATTGGAATGAAACAACAGAAAAACAAAGTAAACTTGAATGTTATTTGACCCTAAATAGAGATTACACAACTGCAGAATATCTGAGTACAGTGAAAGACTGTAAATTAAGAAGACAAATGACGAGGTACAGACTGAGCGGTCATACTCTGACTATAGAGATGGGCAGATATCGACAGCACTGGCTGCCCAGAGAGAGCCGCATCTGCCCATACTGTACCCATGGAGAAGTGGAGACAGAGCAACACTTCCTTACCAGCTGCTATGAAGAAATTAGAAAGAAATGTTATCTTAAATTGGAAATACTTTACCCTGACTTCAAAATGTTAAACAAGAAAACACAACTTCAATATTTATTAGATGAAAAACAAGATTGTATCTTACTAGCAGCAAGATACATTGACGCCTGTCACAAAAAGAGGGAGGAGTCAACAAATCAGTGATGCGCCCACACACACACACACACACACACACAAACACACACACACTACACTAAATTTTAAATTGTTCATAGAATTCTAGAATTCGTAGAATTGATTTGTTCTATTTTGTTTAATTATATATACATGCATGTGTTTATATATTTATTTATTTATTTTTAATTATTATTTATTTTATAAATAAATAATAATTAAATTTGACCCTAAATAGAGATTACACAACTGCAGAATATCTGAGTACAGTGAAAGACTGTAAATTAAGAAGACAAATGACGAGGTACAGACTGAGCGGTCATACTCTGACTATAGAGATGGGCAGATATCGACAGCACTGGCTGCCCAGAGAGAGCCGCATCTGCCCATACTGTACCCATGGAGAAGTGGAGACAGAGCAACACTTCCTTACCAGCTGCTATGAAGAAATTAGAAAGAAATGTTATCTTAAATTGGAAATACTTTACCCTGACTTCAAAATGTTAAACAAGAAAACACAACTTCAATATTTATTAGATGAAAAACAAGATTGTATCTTACTAGCAGCAAGATACATTGACGCCTGTCACAAAAAGAGGGAGGAGTCAACAAATCAGTGATGCGCCCACACACACACACACACAAACAGACACAAACACACACACACACACACACACACACACACACACCACACTAAATTTTAAATTGTTCATAGAATTCTAGAATTCGTAGAATTGATTTGTTCTATTTTGTTTAATTATATATACATGCATGTGTTTATATATTTATTTATTTATTTATTTTTAATTATTATTTATTTTATTTTTTAAATACATATTTGTTCTATATTTAATGTAAACACTATGCTTTGGCAATACATTGTAACAATTGTCATGCCAATAAAGCACATATTGAATTGAATTGAATTGAATTGAGAGAGAGAGAGAGAGAGAGAGAGAGAGAGAGAGAGAGAGAGAGAGAGAGAGAGACTTTTAAACATCTCTTTAATCACTTGAAAAAAAAACAATCAGCACTTATTAATTTATTTACTATGTTTTATTTTTTTGCATTACAGCTTAAGAAATCTCTTAGGCCTTATCCTTTTCTGTCAGTTTTACAGACAAAAAAATCCTAGAATCAGTTCATTTGTAGGGCACTGACAACATAATTTTATATAAATAGGTTAATAATTGTTAATTACAACATAAAAAAAATCTAAAGATAAATACACGTGGTCTTATAAATTTTTGTGCTGCAAATAATAATTAGAATTTCATGAAACTCAACACACATATCAGTATTAATGATAGACAGACACTGGCAAAAGCTCATAAAAGGGCGTGGAAGAGGCACTGCATAGCGCCACCTTTTCAGAAAACTTGGGGGTTAGTTTTAGCTACAGTCACCAAAACTGGTACATATATTGGTCTCATCAAGCTGGACAACCTTCTAATTTACAGTCATTAGCTACAACCAACAGGAAGTCGGCTATTTTGATTTGAATGTGGATATTTGGAAAAATATGGGTGTGAATTAATGCATACTCCTCAGAGGAGCATTATACTATACACACCAAACTTTGTCTACATGATGCCAAAACATTGAGTAACTTAAATTGTAAACGGATTTTGGATATCTTGAACGGTGTTGCTGTGACGATTTATTAAAGTAACAGTCTTTCACAGTCTTGATGGTTTGGATTAACCCTTTAATTGCTGTATCAATTAAAACCAGACTGCCAGAGGGTTACTGCATGTGCTCGCTGTGCCCATTTTTCTTGATGCCACCGGGGTGGCGGTTGCACTGACAGCTTGGGCCCACCATCGCTGCTTGCAGCTATATTTATTATTATTATTATTAGGGACCGAGCACCGATGGTGCGAGGACCCTATTGAATCTGCTCTGTTTATTATTATTATTAGGGCCCGAGCACCGATGGTGTGAGGACCCTATTGAATCTGCTCCGTTTATTATTATTATTATTATTATTAGGGCCCAAGCCAGTAAGGCGCAGGGCCCTATTGATTTCCAAAGGATTATTATTTTTTTTTTTTTTTTTTTTTTTTTTTTTATTCAACCATCCGGGCACTTTTGGGGGCCTTAACATGCTCAAAAACTCTTGAACATTCGCACACACGTTGGAACCTGTTGGCGTCCGGACGCCACAGAGGCTGGGACCCGGGCGTGGCACAGGGGCTCTACGGCGCCCCCTAGAACACAGTTTGAAAACTTGATGTATAGCTCACACATACTTGCACGTATTCATATAAAACTCGGTACACATATAGATCTCATTGAGCCGAACAAATTTCACACTGCATGTCATTGGCTCCGCCCAACAGGAAGTCGGCTATTCAGGGCTGTTTAAAAAACCATGCTCTGGAATTTGATATACTCCTCTGAAGATTACCACCCGATTGCCACCAAACTCGGTGAACATGATCTCAAGACATTGGGGACGCAAAATTGCCAGGATATTTTTGATATCTCGAACGGTTTGCCCGTGGCGAGGCGATGAATTTATGGCGAAAATGAGAGACAGGAAGCGTCTAATAACATCCACATACATTGTCTGATTTTGATCAAACTTCAGGGTTTTGTTCGTTGTATGATGCCGAGCGCATAGATGTGACTATTAGGAGTCAAAGTTATAGCGCCACCAACTGGCAGCAGGAAGTGTGTCATTTTCAAAATGCTTTGAATTCAGCATCTTATTTTTAATCGATTTGCTTCAAACTTCATCAGAATAATGTCAAAGCACGGCCCATGTAAAACTGTGAAGGGAATATTGATATCTATAACACTGTTGCCATGGCAACGTTTAAAACTTGAAAATTTGTTTCTGGTGATTTTGAAGCAGATAACATGTTTAGAATGTCATGAAACTCAACACACATATGAGTATTAATGGTAGTTAGACACTGGAAAAAGCTCATAAACGGGCGTGGAAGAGGTGCTCTATAGCGCCACCTTTTGTCAAAAATGGGGGGGTTAGTTTTAGCTACAGACACCAAACTCGGTACATAAATTGTTCTATTCAAGCCGGACAACTTTCTAATTTACACTCATTAGCTACGACCAACAGGAAGAAAGCTATCTTTTTTTTTTATTTAATTTTTGGGGAATATCAAGCTGTAAATAAATTGATACTCCTCCAAGCACAAACAAGTAGTTCACACCAAACTTTGTCAACATGATGCCAATATACTGAAGATGCTAAATTGCTAACGGATTTAGGATATCTTGAACGGTGTATTAATGGTGATTTGTTAAAGTTACAGTAAAAAAGAGAGCAGTTCTTTTCTTATCTTTAAAGTGCAGCTTCCAAACACTTCAAAACTTTTTACATACATAGAGCAAGTCATTCTGAAGAAGTATGATTAGTTTCATGACTTTACAAAAGGTCTATGAATAACAGAAAATTAATAAACTATCAAGACATTTGATCACACTGGCTCTGTGTATGTGGGGGGATGGGTGAGTCTGTGTGTTAAGTGTGAGTGTGAGGAGGGGGGTGAGAGAGACAGACAGAGAGACCCAGAAAGAGAGAGAGACTTTTAAACATCTCTTTAATCACTAGAAAAAAATCAATCAGTATTTATTTATTTAATTATTCTTTTTATTTTATTTTATTTATTTAATTATTCATTTTATTTTATTTTTTAATTATTTTTTTTTTTTTTTTTTTTTTGCATTATAGCTTTTCCTAGGCCTTATTTTTTTCTGTCAGTCTTAGGGACAAAAAAATATAAAAATCCAAGAACCAGTTAATTTGTAGGGCACTGATAACATCATTTTATATAATTAGGTTAATAATTATGTTAATTACAACATAAAAAAAATCTAAAGATACATACACGTGGTCTTATAATTTTTTGTGCTGCAAATAATAATTTGACAGAAATTTGATAGTGAACTATGACACCCTCTGACATGATATTCATCTGAATTTACATCATCTCATGAATGTAACAGTAAAACAGTTCAGCTCACAGATGAAGACTAAGCTGTAATGCAGGCAAAATATTTCACAAATGCTTATAGATCATTAAAATAATTATTAAAAATGGTAATATCTCGAACAGTGTGGCAATGGTGATTTATTAAAATAACAGTAAAAAAAGATAGCAGTGATTTTCTTGTATCTTTAAAGTGCAGCTTCCAAACACTTCATAAAAAATTACATACACAGAACAAGTCATTCTTAGGAAATGTGATTAATTTCATGAATATACAATACACTATGGATAGCAGAAAATTTTAAAACTATCAGACTTTTGATGTCACTCTCCTTCTGTCTGTGTGGGGGGATGTGTGTGTGTGTGTGTGTGTGTGTGTGTTCAGAGTCAGGGTGACACTGAGAGAGAGAGAGAGAGAGAGAGAGAGAGAGAGAGAGAGTGTGTCCTGAAGCTGCAAACACAAACTAACATGACTAACAGACCTCCAGCATCAGGACACTGAAACACCCATCCACAAAATTCTGCCCACCCAAATTATAAAAACACTAAAAGAAAATGATCTAACCTATTGGAATGAAACAACAGAAAAACAAAGTAAACTTGATTGTTATTTGACCCTAAATAGAGATTACACAACTGCAGAATATCTGAGTACAGTGAAAGACTGTAAATTAAGAAGACAAATGACGAGGTACAGACTGAGCGGTCATACTCTGACTATAGAGACGGGCAGATATCGACAGCACTGGCTGCCCAGAGAGAGCCGCATCTGCCCATACTGTACCCATGGAGAAGTGGAGACAGAGCAACACTTCCTTACCACCTGCTATGAAGAAATTAGAAAGAAATGTTATCTTAAATTGGAAATACTTTACCCTGACTTCAAAATGTTAAACAAGAAAACACAACTTCAAAATTTATTAGATGAAAAACAAGATTGTATCTTACTAGCAGCAAGATACATTGACGCCTGTCACAAAAAGAGGGAGGAGTCAACAAATCAGTGATGCGCCCACACACACACACACAAACACACACACACTACACTAAATTTTAAATTGTTCATAGAATTCTAGAATTCGTAGAATTGATTTGTTCTATTTTGTTTAATTATATATACATGCATGTGTTTATATATTTATTTATTTATTTTTAATTATTATTTATTTTATAAATAAATAATAATTAAATTTGACCCTAAATAGAGATTACACAACTGCAGAATATCTGAGTACAGTGAAAGACTGTAAATTAAGAAGACAAATGACGAGGTACAGACTGAGCGGTCATACTCTGAATATAGAGATGGGCAGATATCGACAGCACTGGCTGCCCAGAGAGAGCCGCATCTGCCCATACTGTACCCATGGAGAAGTGGAGACAGAGCAACACTTCCTTACCAGCTGCTATGAAGAAATTAGAAAGAAATGTTATCTTAAATTGGAAATACTTTACCCTGACTTCAAAATGTTAAACAAGAAAACACAACTTCAATATTTATTAGATGAAAAACAAGATTGTATCTTACTAGCAGCAAGATACATTGACGCCTGTCACAAAAAGAGGGAGGAGTCAACAAATCAGTGATGCGCCCACACACACACACACACAAACAGACACAAACACACACACACACACACACACACACACACACACCACACTAAATTTTAAATTGTTCATAGAATTCTAGAATTCGTAGAATTGATTTGTTCTATTTTGTTTAATTATATATACATGGCATGTGTTTATATATTTATTTATTTATTTATTTTTAATTATTATTTATTTTATTTTTTAAATACATATTTGTTCTATATTTAATGTAAACACTATGCTTTGGCAATACATTGTAACAATTGTCATGCCAATAAAGCACATATTGAATTGAATTGAATTGAGAGAGAGAGAGAGAGAGAGAGAGAGAGAGAGAGAGAGAGAGACTTTTAAACATCTCTTTAATCACTTGAAAAAAAAACAATCAGCACTTATTAATTTATTTACTATGTTTATTTTTTTGCATTACAGCTTAAGAAATCTCTTAGTGGCGGCCTGGCAAATTTCGATGTTTCGCCATGAAACAGGAAGTTGTTATAATCAGCCATACATTGTCCGATCTACCCCAAACTTCACATGTATGATAAGAGTCCTGACCTGAAGAGATTTACATGCAAATATTCAGTTATAGTTATAGCGCCACCTGCTGGAAACAGGAAGTGACATGTTTTAGTCTGTAGCAAACTACTCCTAGAGATTTCATGACATGAAAGTTATATTTGTTCAGTCTAATGTAAAGGCCTTTGCGATATTAAATAGTGAAGATCTTGAGTTTTCGTTGAAGGGTGTGTCCATGGTGGCGTGACAAAGTTCGATGTCTCGCCATGGGAATACAAGTTGTTGTAACTCAGCCATAAAATGTCCGATCTGCCCCAAACTTCACAGGTTTGATAAGAGTCCTGGCCTGAACACATCTAAAGGCCAATTTTGCATTGTAATTATAGCGCCACCTGCTGGCAACAGGAAATGACTTATTTTACACTAACATCAACATGCAATGTCCAATATGCACCAAACTTCACATGTTTGGTAAGAGTCATGGCCTGAAGACACCTAAAGGCCAATATTCAGTTATAATCATAGCGCCACCTGTTGGCAATAGGATACGTCATGCTTTATACTAACTCAAACATACTATGCTCAATCTGCCCCAAACTTCATATGTTTGATAAATGTGCTGGCCTGAACACATCTAAAGGCCAATATTCTGTTATAATCATAGCGCCACCTGCTGGCAACAGGAAATGACTTGTTTTACACTAATTATACAGGCAATTTCTGATCTGCATCAAATTTCACATGTTTGGTAAGAGTCCTTGCATGAAGACATCTAAAGGCCAATATTCAGTTATAATTATAGTGCCACCTGTTGGCAACAGGATACATCATGCTTTGTACTAACTCAAACATACCATGTTCAATCTGCACCAAACTTCACATGTTTGGTAAGAGTCCTGGCCTGAGCACATCTAAAGGCCAATATTCCATTATAATCATAGCGCCACCTGCTGGCAACAGGCAATGATTTGTTTTTACACTAACTTATACTGGCAATGTCCGATCTGCACCAAATTTCACATGTTTGGTAAGAGTCCTGGCATGAAGACATCTAAAGGCCCATATTCAGTTAAAATTATAGTGCCACCTGTTGGCAACTGGATACGTCATGCTTTGTACTAACTCAAACATACCACGTTCAATCTGCACCAAACTTCACTTGTTTGGTAAGAGTCCTGGTCTGAAAACATCTACATGTCAATGTTCTGTTATAGGCATAGCGCCACCAGCTGGCAGCAGGAAGTTTTGCAGATATAAATGACTTTGAAATATTCCTCCTGTATTTATCACTTGAAATGCATATTGCTCACCGTTCATTGATTTCCTGAAGCCACCGTTGGCGGTGAGCCCGGGTGCGAGGGCCCGTTCATTGCTGCTTGCAGCTTTAATTATTATTATTATTATTATTATTATTATTCTTCTCCGCCTTTAATCGCATTTTTGAGGGCCTAAACATGCTCGAAAAGTCATGAAACTTTGCAGACGCATCAGAACTGGTGAAAATAGACGTCTGATGTATGTTTCAAAAGTGGGTGTGGCAAAATGGCTCGACAGCGCCACCTATAAACTTTCAACGGAGTGCGCCTCGAGCTGCGTTTCACGTACATGTATGAAAATCGGTACACTCATGTAACACACCAATACCTACAAAAAAGTCTCTTGGAGCAAAATCCAAAACCCAACAGGAAGTTGGTTATTTTTAATTTTCTCTGCAAATTTTGTGTCATTTTTGCCATTTTCAGGTGTCATACTTTAACGAACTCCTCCTAGAGATTAATTCAGATCAACACCATATTTGGTCAGTCTAATCTAAAGCCCTTTGTGACGTTAAATTGCGAAGATCTAGAGTTTTCATTGAAGGGCGTGTCCGTGGCGGCCTGGCAAATTTCGATGTTTCGCCATGAAACAGGAAGTTGTTATAACTCAGCCATACATTGTCCGATCTACCCCAAACTTCACATGTATGATAAGAGTCCTGACCTGAAGAGATTTACATGCAAATATTCAGTTATAGTTATAGCGCCACCTGCTGTAAATTGCGAAGATCTAGAGTTTTCATTGAAGGGCGTGTCCGTGGCGGCCTGGCAAATTTCGATGTTTCGCCATGAAACAGGAAGTTGTTATAACTCAGCCATACATTGTCCGATCTACCCCAAACTTCACATGTATGATAAGAGTCCTGACCTGAAGAGATTTACATGCAAATATTCAGTTATAGTTATAGCGCCACCTGCTGGAAACAGGAAGTGACATGTTTTAGTCTGTAGCAAACTACTCCTAAGATTTCATGACATGAAAGTTATATTTGTTCAGTCTAATGTAAAGGCCTTTGCGATATTAAAAAGTGAAGATCTTGAGTTTTCGTTGAAGGGCGTGTCCATGGTGGCGTGACAAAGTTCGATGTCTCGCCATGGGAATACAAGTTGTTGTAACTCAGCCATAAAATGTCCGATCTGCCCCAAACTTCACAGGTTTGATAAGAGTCCTGGCCTGAACACATCTAAAGGCCAATTTTGCATTGTAATTATAGCGCCACCTGCTGGTAACAGGAAATTACTTATTTTACACTAACATCAACATGCAATGTCCAATATGCACCAAACTTCACATGTTTGGTAAGAGTCATGGCCTGAAGACAACTAAAGGCCAATATTCAGGTATAATCATAGCGCCACCTGTTGGCAATAGGATACGTCATGCTTTATACTAACTCAAACATACTATGCTCAATCTGCCCCAAACTTCATATGTTTGAGAAATGTGCTGGCCTGAACACATCTAAAGGCCAATATTCTGTTATAATCATAGCGCCACCTGCTGGCAACAGGAAATGACTTGTTTTACACTAATTATACAGGCAATGTCTGATCTGCTTCAAATTTCACATGTTTGGTAAGAGTCCTTGCATGAAGACATCTAAAGGCCAATATTCAGTTATAATTATAGTGCCACCTGTTGGCAACAGGATACGTCATGCTTTGTACTAACTCAAACATACCATGTTCAATCTGCACCAAACTTCACATGTTTGGTAAGAGTCCTGGCCTGAGCACATCTAAAGGCCAATATTCCATTATAATCATAGCGCCACCTGCTGGCAACAGGCAATGATTTGTTTTACACTAACTTATACAGGCAATGTCCGATCTGCACCAAATTTCACATGTTTTGGTAAGAGTCCTGGCATGAAGACATCTAAAGGCCCATATTCAGTTATAATCATAGCGCCACCTTTTGGCAACTGGATACGTCATGCTTTGTACTAACTCAAACATACCACGTTCAATCTGCACCAAACTTCACTTGTATGGTAAGAGTCCTGGTCTGAAAACATCTACATGTCAATGTTCAGTTATAGGCATAGTGCCACCAGCTGGCAGCAGGAAGTTTGGCACATATAAATGACTTTGACATATTCCTCCTATATTTACTATTTTAAGAGCATACAGCCCACCGTTTGCTGTGTTTCTAAAGCCACCGGTCGGAGTTGAGCACGGGTGCGAGGGCCCTTTCATTGCTGCTTGCAGCTTTAATTATTATTATTATTATTCTTCTCCGCCTTTAATCGCATTTTTGAGGGCCTAAACATGTTCGAAAAAGTCATGCAACTTTGCAGACGCATCAGAACTGGTGAAAATAGACGTCTGATATAGGTTTCAAAAGTGGGTGTGGCAAAATGGCTCGACAGCGCCACCTATAAACTTTCAACGGAGTGCGCCTCGAGCTGCGTTTCACGTACATGTATGAAAATCGGTACACTCATGTAACACACCAATACCTACAAAAAAGTCTCTTGGAGCAAAATCCAAAACACAACAGGAAGTTGGTTATTTTTAATTTTCTCTGCAAATTTTGTGTCATTTTTGCCATTTTCAGGTGTCATACTTTAACAAACTCCTCCTAGAGATTAATTCAGATCAACACCAAATTTGGTCAGTCTAATCTAAAGCCCTTTGTAACGTTAAATTGCGAAGATCTAGAGTTTTCATTGAAGGGCGTGTCCGTGGCGGCCTGGCAAAATTCGATGTTTCGCCATGAAACAGGAAGTTGTTATAACTCAGCCATACATTGTCCGATCTACCCCAAGCTTCACATGTATGATAAGAGTCCTGACCTGAAGAGATTTACATGCAAATATTCAGTTATAGTTATAGCGCCACCTGCTGGAAACAGGAAGTGACATGTTTTAGTATGTAGCTAACTACTCCTAGAGATTTAAGAACATCAACATTATACATGGTCAGTCTAATCTAAAGGCCTTTGTGATGTTAAATTGTGAAGATCTTGAGTTTTCGTTAAAGGGCGTGTCCGTGGCGGCGTGACAAAATACGATGTCTCGCCAAGGGAATAGAAGTTGTTGTAACTCAGACATAAAACGTCCGATCTGCCCCAAACTTCACAGGTTTGATAAGAGTCCTGGCCTGAACACATCTAAAGGCCAATATTGCATTATAATTATAGCGCCACCTGCTGGCAACAGGAAATGGCTTATTTTACACTAATATCAACATGCAATGTCCAATATGCACCAAACTTCACATGTTTGGTAAGAGTCATGGCCTGAGGACACCTAAAGGCCAATTTTCAGTTATAATCATAGCGCCACCTGTTGGCAATAGGATACGTCATGCGTTATACTAACTCAAACATACTATGCTCAATCTGCCCCAAACTTCATATGTTTGATAAATGTGCTGGCCTGAACACATCTAAAGGCAAATATTCCATTATAATCCTAGCGCCACCTGCTGGCAACAGGAAATGGCTTATTTTACACTAATATCAACATGCAAAGTCCAAACTGGGGCCAAAAATTCACATCTTTGGTAAGACTCATACCCTGAAGACACCTATAGGCCAATATTCGGTTATAATCATAGCGCCACCTCTTGGCAATAGGTTAAGTCATGCTTTATACTAACTCAAACATACTATGTTCAATCTGCACCAAACTTCATATGTTTGATTAAAGTGCTTTCCTGAAGATATCTACATGCCAATATCCACTTATAGTCATAGCGCCACCAGCTGGCAGCAGGAAGTTTGGCACATATAAATGATTTTGATATATTCCTTCTATATTTTCCTCTTTAAATGCATATTGCTCACCGCTCCCTGTCTTTCTGAAGCCACCGTTGGCGGTGAGCCCGGGTGCGAGGTCCCTTTCATCGCTGCTTGCAGCTTTAATTATTATTATTATTATTCTTCTCCGCCTTTAATCGCATTTTTGAAGGCCGAAACATGCTCTAAAAGTCATGAAACTTTGCAGACACATCAGAACTGGTGAAAATTGACGTCTGATATATGTTTCAAAAGTGGGTGTGGCAAAATGGCTCGACAGCGCCACCTATAAACTTTCAACGGAGTGCGCCTCGAGCTGCGTTTCACGTACATGTATGAAAATCGGTACACTCATGTAACACACCAATACCTACAAAAAAGTCTCTTGGAGCAAAATCCAAAACCCAACAGGAAGTTGGTTATTTTTAATTTTCTCTGCAAATTTTGTGTCATTTTTGCCATTTTCAGGTGTCATACTTTAACAAACTCCTCCTAGAGATTAATTCAGATCAACACCATATTTGGTCAGTCTAATCTAAAGCCCTTTGTGACGTTAAATTGCGAAGATCTAGAGTTTTCATTGAAGGGCGTGTCCGTGGCGGCCTGGCAAATTTCGATGCTTCGCCATGAAACAGGAAGTTGTTATAACTCAGCCATACATTGTCCGATCTGCCCCAAACTTCACATGTTTGATAAGAGTCCTGACCTGAAGAGATCTACGTTACTATATTCAGTTATTGTCATAGCGCCACCTGCTGGCAACAGGAAGTGATATGTTTTACACTGTAACAAACTACTCCTAGAAATTTAAGGACATCAACATTATATATGGTCAGTCTAATCTAAAGGCCTTTGTGATGTTAAAATTGTGAAGATCTTGAGTTTTCGTTAAAGGGCGTGTCCGTGGCGGTCTGACAAAATACGATGTCTCGCCATGGGAATAGAAGTTGTTGTAACTCAGCCATACAATGTCCGATCTTCCCCAGATTCACAAGTTTGATAAGAGTCCTGGCCTGAACACATCTAAACAACAATATTCCATTATAATCATAGCGCCACCTGCTGGCAACAGTAAATGGCTTGTTTTTACACTAACTTAAACATGCAATGTCCGATCTGCACCAAACTTCACCTGTTTGATAAGAGTCCTGGCCTGAACACATCTTAAGGCCAATATTCAGTTATAAATATACCGCCACCTGCTGGCAACAGGAAATTACTTGTTTTACACTAACATAAACATGCAATGTCCAATCTGCACCAAACTTTACGTTTAGTAAAAGTACTGGCCTGAAGACATCTAAAGGCCAATATTCAGTTATAATCATAGCGCCACCTGCTGGCAACAGGAAATGACTTGTTTCACACTAACTTAAACATGCAACTCAGCCATACAATGTCCGATCTTCCCCAGACTTCACAAGTTTGATAAGAGTCCTGGCCTGAACACATCTAAACAACAATATTCCATTATAATCATAGCGCCACCTGCTGGCAACAGTAAATGGCTTGTTTTACACTAACTTAAACATGCAATGTCCGATCTGCACCAAACTTCACCTGTTTGATAAGAGTCCTGGCCTGAACACATCTTAAGGCCAATATTCAGTTATAAATATACCGCCACCTGCTAGCAACAGGAAATTACTTGTTTTACACTAACATAAACATGCAATGTCCAATCTGCACCAAACTTTACGTTTAGTAAAAGTACTGGCCTGAAGACATCTAAAGGCCAATATTCAGTTATAATCATAGCGCCACCTGCTGGCAACAGGAAATGACTTGTTTCACACTAACTTAAACATGCAATGTCCGATCTGCCCCAAACTTCATACGTTTTATAAGAGTCCTAGCCTTAACACATCATAAGGCCATTAATCTGTTAAAATTATAGCGCCACCTGCTGGCAACAGGAAATGACTTGTTTTACACTAACTTAAACATGCAATGTCCGATCTGCACCAAACTTCACCTGTTTGATATGAGTCCTGGCCTGAACACATTTTAAGGCCAATATTCAGTTATAAATATACTGCCACCTGCTGGCAACAGGAAATGACTTGTTTAACACTAACTTAAGCATGCAATGTCCAATCTGCACCAAACTTCACATGTTTGGTATGAGTCATGTCCTGAAGACATCTAAAGGCCAATTTTCTATTATAATCATAGCGCCACCTGCTGACAACAGGAAATGACTTGTTTAACACTAACTTAAGCATGCAATGTCCAATCTGCACCAAACTTCACATTTTTGGTATGAGTCAAGGCCTGAAGACATCTAAAGGCCAATATTCAGTTATAATCATAGCTCCACCTCTTGGCAATAGGATATGTCATGCTTTATACTAACTCAAACATACTATGCTCAATCTGCACCAAACTTCATATGTTTGATAAATGTGCTGGCCTGAACACATCTACATGCCAATATCCAGTTATAGTCATAGCGCCACCAGCTGTCAGCAGGAAGTTTGGCAGATATAAATGACTTTGACATATTCCTCCTGTATTTATCACTTTAAATGCATATTGCTCACCGTTAATTGATTTCCTGAAGCCACCGTTGGCGGTGATCCCGGGTGCGAGGGCCCGTTCATTGCTGCTTGCAGCTTTAATTATTATTATTATTATTATTTTCCAAACTTAATCGCATTTTTGAGGGCCTAAACATGCTCGAAAAGTCACGAAACTTTGCACACGCACCAGAAGTGGCGAAAATTTACATCTGATATGGGTTTCAAAAGAGGGTGTGGCAAAATGGCTCGACAGCGCCACCTATACACTTTCAACGGTGTGCGCCTCGAGCTATGTTTCACGTACATGCATGAAAATCGGTACACTCATGTAACATACCAATACCTACCAAAAAGTCTCTTGAAGCAAGATCCCAAACCCAACAGGAAGTTGGTTATTTTTAATTAACTCGTCAAATTTTGTGTCATTTTTGAGGTTTTCAGGTCTCATACTTTAACAAACTCCTCCTAGAGATTTATTCAGATGATCACCAAATTTGGTCAGTCTAATCTAAAGCCCTTTGTGACGTTAAATTGCGAAGATCTAGAGTTTTCATTGAAGGGCGTGTCCGTGGCGGCCTGCCAAATTTCGATGCTTCGCCAAGAAACAGGAAGTTGTTATAACTCGGGCATGCAATGTCCGATCTGCACCAAACTTCACATGTTTGATAAGACTCCTGACCTGAAGAGATCTCCATGACTATATTCAGTTATTGTCATAGCGCCACCTACTGGCAACAGGAAGTGACATGTTTTACAATGTAACAAACTACTCCTAGAGATTTAAGGACATCAACATTATATATGGTCAGTCTAATCTAAAGGCCTTTGTGATGTTAAATTGTGAAGATCTTGAGTTTTCATTAAAGGGCGTGTCCGTGGCGGCGTGACAAAATACGATGTCTCGCCAAGGGAATAGAAGTTGTTGTAACTCAGCCATACAATGTCCGATCTGCCCCAGACTTCACAAGTTTGATAAGAGTCCAGGCCTGAACACATCTAAACAACAATATTCCAATATAATCATAGCGCCACCCTCTGGCAACAGGAAATTACCTGTTTTACACTAACTTAAACATGCAATGTCCAATCTGAACCAAACGTCACATATTTGGTTAGAGCCCTCGCATGAAGACATCTAAATGCCAATATTCAGATAGAATCATAGCGCCACCTGTTGACAACAGGATATGTAATGCTTTACACTAACTCAAACATACCATGTTCAATCTGCACCAAACTTCACATTTTTGGTAATAGTCATGGCCTGAACACATCTAAACACCAATATTCCAATATAATCATAGCGCCACCCTCTGGCAACAGGAAATGACCTGTTTTACACTAACTTACACATGCAATGTCCAATCGGCACCAAACTTCACACTTTCGATAAGAGTCCTGGCCTGAACAAATCTAAAGGCTAATATAATCATAGCGCCACCTGCTGGCAACAGGAAGTGACATGTTTTACTCTGTAACGAACTCCTCCTAGCGATTTAATGACGTCTATATTATATTTAGCAAGTCTAGTCTAAAGGCCTTTGCAATGTTAAATTGTTAAGATCTTGAGTTTTCGTTTAAAGGGCGTGTCCATGGCGGCCTGACAAATTCGATGTCTCGCCATGGGAATAGAAGTTGTTGTAACTCAGCCATAAAATGTACGATCTTCCCCAAACTTATCAGGTTTGATAAGAGTCCTGGCCTGAACATATCTAAAGGCCAATATTCCATTATAATTCTAGCGCCACCTGCTGGCAACAGGAAATGTCTTATTTTATACTAACATCAACATGCAAAGTCCAAACTGGACCAAACTTCATATGTTTGATTAAAGTGCTTTCCTGAAGATATCTACATGCCAATATCCACTTATAGTCATAGCGCCACCAGCTGGCAACAGGAAGTTTGGCACATATAAATGATTTTGATATATTCCTTCTATACTTTCCTCTTTAAATGCATATTGCTCACCGTTCCCTGTCTTTCTGAAGCCACCGTTGGTGGTGAGCCCGGGTGCGAGGTCCCTTTCATCGCTGCTTGCAGCTTTAATTAGGGACCGAGCACCGATGGTGCGAGGACCCTATTGAATCTGCTCTGTTTATTATTATTAGGGACCGAGCACCGATGGTGCGAGGACCCTATTGAATCTGCTTTGTTTATTAGGGACCGAGCACCGATGGTGTGAGGACCCTATTGAATCTGCTCCGTTTATTATTATTATTAGGGCCCAAGCCAGTAAGGCGCAGGGCCCTATTGATTTCCAAAGGATTATTATTTTTTTTTTTTTTTTTATTTTTATTTTTTTTATTCAACCATCCGGGTACTTTTGGGGGCCTTAACATGCTCAAAAACTCTTGAAAATTCGCACGCACGTTGGAATCTGTTGGCGTCCGGACGCCACAGAGGCTGGGAACCGGGCGCGGCACAGGGGCTCTACGGCGCCCCCTAGAACACAGTTTGAAAACTTGATGTATAGCTCACACATGCTTGCACGTATTCATATAAAACTCGGTACACATATAGATCTCATTGAGCCGAACAAATTTCACACTGCATGTCATTGGCTCCGCCCAACAGGAAGTCGGCTATTCAGGGCTGTTTAAAAAACCATGCTCTGGAATTTGATATACTCCTCTGAAGATTACCACCCGATTGCCACCAAACTCGGTGAACATGATCTCAAGGCATTGGGGACGCAAAATTGCCAGGATATTTTTGATATCTCGAACGGTTTGCCCGTGGCGAGGCGATGAATTTATGGCGAAAAATGAGAGACAGGAAGCGTCTAATAACATCCACATACATTGTCTGATTTTGATCAAACTTCAGGGTTTTGTTCGTTGTTTGATGCCGAGCGCATAGATGTGACTATTAGGAGTCAAAGTTATAGCGCCACCAACTGGCAGCAGGAAGTGTGTCATTTTCAAAATGCTTTGAATTCAGCATCTTATTTTTAATCGATTTGCTTCAAACTTCATCAGAATAATGTCAAAGCACGGCCGATGTAAAACTGTGAAGGGAATATTGATATCTATAATACTGTTGCCATGGCAACGTTTCAAACTTGAAAATTTGTTTTTGGTGATTTTGAAGCAGATAACATGTTTAGAATGTCATGAAACTCAACACACATATGAGTATTAATGATAGTTAGACACTGGAAAAAGCTCATAAACGGGCGTGGAAGAGGCGCTCTATAGCGCCACCTTTTGTCAAAAATGGGGGGGTTAGTTTTAGCTACAGACACCAAACTCGGTACATAAATTGTTCTATTCAAGCCGGACAACTTTCTAATTTACACTCATTAGCTACGACCAACAGGAAGCCAGCTATCTTTTTTTTTTAATTTAATTTTCGGGGAATATCAAGCTGTAAACAAATTGATACTCCTCCAAGCAGAAACAAGTAGTTCACAACCAAACTTTGTCAACATGATGCCAATATACTGAAGATGCTAAATTGCTAACGGATTTAGGATATCTTGAACGGTGTATTAATGGCGATTTGTTAAAGTTACAGTAAAAAGGAGAGCAGTTCTTTTCTTATCTTTAAAGTGCAGCTTCCAAACACTTCAAAACTTTTTACATACATAGAGCAAGTCATTCTGAAGAAGTATGATTAGTTTCATGACTTTACAAAAGGTCTATGAATAACAGAAAATTAATAAACTATCAAGACATTTGATCACACTGGCTCTGTGTATGTGGGGGGATGGGTGAGTCTGTGTTAAGTGTTAGTGTGAGGAGGGGGGTGAGAGAGACAGACAGAGAGACCCAGAGAGAGAGAGAGACTTTTAAACATCTCTTTAATCACTAGAAAAAAATCAATCAGTATTTATTTATTTAATTATTCTTTTTATTTTATTTTATTTATTTATTTAATTATTCATTTAATTTTTTTTTTTTTTTTTTTTTTTTTGCATTATAGCTTAAGAAATTTCCTAGGCCTTATCTTTTTCTGTCAGTCTTAGGGACAAAAAAATATAAAAATCCAAGAACCAGTTAATTTGTAGGGCACTGATAACATCATTTTATATAATTAGGTTAATAATTATGTTAATTACAACATAAAAAAAATCTAAAGATACATACACGTGGTCTTATAATTTTTTGTGCTGCAAATAATAATTTGACTGTAATTTGATACTGAACTCTGACACCCTCTGACATGATATTCATCTGAATTTACATCATCTCATGAATGTAACAGTAAAACAGTTCAGCTCACAGATGAAGACTAAGCTGTAATGCAGGCAAAATATTTCACAAATGCTTATAGATCATTAAAATAATTATTAAAAATGGTAATATCTCGAACAGTGTGGCAATGGTGATTTATTAAAATAACAGTAAAAAAAAGATAGCAGTAATTTTCTTGTATCTTTAAAGTGCAGCTTCCAAACACTTCATAAAAAAAATTACATACACAGAACAAGTCATTCTTAGGAAATGTGATTAATTTCATGAATATACAATACACTATGGATAGCAGAAAATTTTAAAACTATCAGACTTTTGATGTCACTCTCCTTCTGTCTGTGTGGGGGGATGTGTGTGTGTGTGTGTGTGTGTGTGTGTGTGTGTGTGTTCAGAGTCAGGGTGACACTGAGAGAGAGAGAGAGAGAGAGAGAGAGAGAGAGAGAGAGAGAGGGTCCTGAAGCTGCAAAACACAAACTAACATGACTAACAACATCCAGCATCAGGACACTGAAACACCCATCCACAAAATTCTGCCCACCCAAATTATAAAAACACTAAAAGAAAATGATCTAACCTATTGGAATGAAACAACAGAAAAACAAAGTAAACTTGAATGTTATTTGACCCTAAATAGAGATTACACAACTGCAGAATATCTGAGTACAGTGAAAGACTGTAAATTAAGAAGACAAATGACGAGGTACAGACTGAGCGGTCATACTCTGACTATAGAGATGGGCAGATATCGACAGCACTGGCTGCCCAGAGAGAGCCGCATCTGCCCATACTGTACCCATGGAGAAGTGGAGACAGAGCAACACTTCCTTACCACCTGCTATGAAGAAATTAGAAAGAAATGTTATCTTAAATTGGAAATACTTTACCCTGACTTCAAAATGTTAAACAAGAAAACACAACTTCAATATTTATTAGATGAAAAACAAGATTGTATCTTACTAGCAGCAAGATACATTGACACCTGTCACAAAAAGAGGGAGGAGTCAACAAATCAGTGATGCGCCCACACACACACACACACACACACACACACACAAACAAACACAACAACACACACACACACACACACACACACACACACACACACACACACACACACACACACACACACAAAACAAACACAAACACACACACTCACACACACACACCACACTAAATTTTAAATTGTTCATAGAATTCTAGAATTCGTAGAATTGATTTGTTCTATTTTGTTTAATTATATATACATGCATGTGTTTATATATTTATTTATTTATTTTTAATTATTATTATTTTTTTTTTTTAAATACATATTGGTTCTATATTTAATGTAAACACTATGCTTTGGCAATACATTGTAACAATTGTCATGCCAATAAAGCACATATTGAATTGAATTGAATTGAGAGAGAGAGAGAGAGAGAGAGCGAGAGAGAGGAGAGAGAGAGACTTTTAAACATCTCTTTAATCACTTGAAAAAAAAAACAATCAGCACTTATTAATTTATTTACTGTTTTATTTTTTTGCATTACAGCTTAAGAAATCTCTTAGGCCTTATCCTTTTCTGTCAGTTTTACATACAAAAAAAATCCTAGAATCAGTTAATTTGTAGGGCACTGACAACATAATTTTATATAAATAGGTTAATAATTGTTAATTACAACATAAAAAAAATCTAAAGATAAATACACGTGGTCTTATAAATTTTTGTGCTGCAAATAATAATTAGAATTTCATGAAACTCAACACACATATCAGTATTAATGATAGACAGACACTGGCAAAAGCTCATAAAAGGGCGTGGAAGAGGCACTGCATAGCGCCACCTTTTCAGAAAACTTGGGGGGTTAGTTTTAGCTACAGTCACCAAAACTGGTACATATATTGGTCTCATCAAGCTGGACAACCTTCTAATTTACAGTCATTAGCTACAACCAACAGGAAGTCGGCTATTTTGATTTGAATGTGGATATTTGGAAAAATATGGGTGTGAATTAATGCATACTCCTCAGAGGAGCATTATACTATACAAACCAAACTTTGTCTACATGATGCCAAAACATTGAGTAACTTAAATTGTAAACGGATTTTGGATATCTTGAACGGTGTTGCCGTGACGATTTATTAAAGTAACAGTCTTTCACAGTCTTGATGGTTTGGATTAACCCTTTAATTGCTGTATCAATTAAAACCAGATTACCAGAGGGTTACTGTAAATGCATGTGCTCGCTGTGCCCATTTTTCTTGATGCCACCGGCGTGGCGGTTGCACTGACAGCTTGGGCCCACCATCGCTGCTTGCAGCTATATTTATTAGGGACCGAGCACCGATGGTGCGAGGACCCTATTGAATCTGCTCTGTTTATTATTATTATTAGGGACCGAGCACCGATGGTGCGAGGACCCTATTGAATCTGCTTTGTTTATTAGGGACCGAGCACCGATGGTGCGAGGACCCTATTGAATCTGCTCTGTTTATTATTATTATTATTATTATTATTTTTATTCTTCTTCTCCAAACCTTATCGCATTTTTGAGGGCCTAAACATGCTCGAAAAGTCACGAAATTTTGCACACACCTCAGAACTGGCGAAAATTGACATCTGATATATGTTTCAGAAGTGGGTGTGGCAAAATGGCTCGATAGCGCCACCTATACACATTCAACGGAGTGCGCCTCGAGCTACGTTTCACGTACATGTACGAAAATTGGTATACATGTGTAAAACCCCAATACCTACCAAAAAGTCTCTTGTTGCAAATTCCGAAACCCAACAGGAAGTCGGTTATTTTTAATTTTCTCTGCAAATTTTGGGTCATTTTTGCCATTTTCAGGTGTCATACTTTAACGAACTCCTCCTAGAGATTAATTCAGATCAACAACAAATTTGGTCAGTCTAATCTAAAGCCCTTTGTGACGTTAAATTGCGAAGATCTAGAGTTTTCATTGAAGGGCGTGTCCGTGGCGGCCTGGCAAAATTCGATGCTTCGCCATGAAACAGGAAGTTGTTATAACTCAGCCATACATTGTCCGATCTACCCCAAACTTCACATGTATGATAAGAGTCCTGACCTGAGAAGATTTACATGCAAATATTCAGTTATAGTTATAGCGCCACCTGCTGGAAACAGGAAGTGACATGTTTTAGTCTGTATCAAACTCCTCCTAGAGATTTCATGACATGAAAGTTATATTTGTTCAGTCTAATCTAAAGGCCTTTGCGATATTAAATTGTGAAGATCTTGAGTTTTCGTTGAAGGGCGTGTCCATGGTGGCATGACAAATTTCGATGTCTCGCCATGGGAATACAAGTTGTTGTAACTCAGCCATAAAATGTCCGATCTGCCCCAAACTTCACAGGTTTGATAAGAGTCCTGGCCTGAACGCATCTAAAGGCCAATATTGCATTATGATCATAGCGCCACCTGCTGGCAACAGGAAATGGCTTATTTTACACTAACATCAACATGCAATATCCAATCTGGACCAAGCTTCACATCTTTGGTAAGACTCATGGCCTGAAGACACCTATAGGCCAATATTCAGTTATAATCATAGCGCCACCTGTTGGCAATAGGATATGTCATGCTTTATACTACCTCAAACATACAATGTCAAATCTGCACCAAACTTCACATGTATGGTAAGAGTGCTGGCCTGAAGTCATCTAAAGGCCAATATTCTGTTAAAATTATAGCACCACCTGCTGGCAACAGGAAATTACATGTTTCACACTAACTTAAACATGCAATCTCCGATCTGCCCCAAACTTCACACGTTTTATAAGAGTCCTGGCCTGAACACATCTTAAGGCCAATATTCAGTTATAAATATACCGCCACCTGCTGGCAATAGGATAGGTCATGCTTTATACAACTCAAACATACTATGCTCAATCTGCACCAAACTTCATATGTATGATAAATGTGCTGGCCTGACCACATCTACATGCCAACATCCAGTTATAGTCATAGCGCCACCAGCTGGCAGCAGGAAGTTTGGCACATATAAATGACTTTGACATATTCCTCCTATATTTATCACTTTAAATGCATATTGCTCACCGTTCGCTGTTTTCCTGAAGCCACCGTTGGCGGTGAGCCCGGGTGCGAGGTCCCGTACATCGCTGCTTGCAGCTTTAATTATTATTATTATTATTATTTTCCAAACTTAATCGCATTTTTGAGGGCCTAAACATGCTCGAAAAGTCAGGAAACTTTGCACACGCCCCAGAAGTGGCGAAAATTTACGTCTGATATGGGTTTCAAAAGTGGGTGTGGCAAAATGGCTCGATAGCGCCACCTATACACTTTCAACGGAGTGCGCCTCGAGCTGTGTTTCACGTACAAGTATAAAAGTCGGTACACTGATGTATCATAACAATACCTACAAAAAAGTCTCTAGGTACGAAAATCCGAAACCCAACAGGAAGTCGGTTATTTTGAATTTTCTCTGCAAATTTTGGGTCATTTTTGCCATTTTCAGGTGTCATACATTAACGAACTCCTCCTAGAGATTAATTCAGATCAACACCAAATTTGGTCAGTCTAATCTAAAGCCCTTTGTGACGTTAAATTGCGAAGATCTAGAGTTTTCATTAAAGGGCGTGTCTCTGGCGGCCTGGCAAAATTCGATGTTTCGCCATGAAACAGGAAGTTGTTATAACTCAGCCATACAATGTCCGATCTACCCCAAACTTCACATATTTAATAAGAGTCCTGACTTGAAGAGATCTACATGCCCATATTCAGTTATAGTCATAGCGCCACCTGCTGACAACAGGAAGTTGCATGTTTGACTCTGTAACGAAGTCCTCCTAGAGATTTCATGATATGAAAGTTATATTTGCTCAGTTTAATGTAAAGGCCTTTGCGATATTAAATTGTGAAGATCTTGAGTTTTCGTTGAAGGGAGTGTCCATGGTGGCGTGACAAAGTTCGATGTCTCGCCATGGGAATACAAGTTGTTGTAACTCAGCCATAAAATGTCCGATCTGTCCCAAACTTCACAGGTTTGATAAGAGTCCTGGCCTGAACATATCTAAAGGCCAATATTGCATTATAATTATAGCGCCACCTGCTGGCAACCGGAAATGGTTTATTTTACACTAATATCAACATGCAATGTCCAATATGCACCAAACTTCACATGTTTGGTAAGAGTCATGGCCTGAAGACACCTAAAGGCCAATATTCAGTTATAATCATAGCGCCACCTGCTGGAAACAGGAAATGACTTGTTTTACACTAACTTACACATGCAATGTCCAATCTGCACCAAACTTCATATGTTTGATTAAAGTGCTTTCCTGAGTATATCTACATGCCAATATCCACTTATAGTCATAGCGCCACCAGCTGGCAGCAGGAAGTTTGGCACATATAAATGACTTTGATATATTCCTTCCATATTTTCCTCTTTAAATGCATATTGCTCACCGTTCCCTGTCTTTCTGAAGCCACCGTTGGCGGTGAGCCCGGGTGCGAGGTCCCTTTCATCGCTGCTTGCAGCTTTAATTATTATTATTATTATTATTATTATTTTCCAAACTTAATCGCATTTTTGAGGGCCTAAACATGCTCGAAAAGTCACGAAACTTTGCACATGGACCAGAAGTGGCGAAAATTTACATCTGATATGGGTTTTAAAAGTGGGTGTGGCAAAATGGCTCGACAGCGCCACCTATACACATTCAACGGTGTGCGCCTCGAGCTACATTTCACGTACATGTATGAAAATCGGTACACTCATGTAACACACCAATACCTACCAAAAAGTCTCTTGAAGCAAAATCCTAAACCCAACAGGAAGTTGGCTATTTTTAATTAACTCGTCAAATTTTGTGTCATTTTTGAGGTTTTCAGGTCTCATACTTTAACAAACTCCTCCTAGAGATTTATTCAGATGAACACCAAATTTGGTCAGTCTAATCTAAAGCCCTTTGTGACGATAAATTGCGAAGATCTAGAGTTTTCATTGAAGGGCGTGTCCATGGCGGCCTGCCAAATTTCGATGCTTCGCCAAGAAACAGGAAGTTGTTATAACTCAGGCATGCAATGTCCGATCTGCACCAAACTTCACATGTTTGATAAGACTCCTGACCTGAAGAGATCTACGTGACTATATTCAGTTATTGTCATAGCGCCACCTGCTGGCAACAGGAAGTGACATGATTTACACTGTAACAAACTACTCCTAGAGATTTAAGGACATCAACATTATATATGGTCAGTCTTATCTAAAGGCCTTTGTGATGTTAAATTGTGAAGATCTTGAGTTTTCGTTAAAGGGCGTGTCCGTGGCGGCGCGACAAAATACGATGTCTCGCCAAGGGAATAGAAGTCGTTGTAACTCAGCCATACAATGTCCGATCTGCCCCAAACTTCACAGGTTTGATAAGAGTCCTGGCCTGAACACATATAAAGGCCAATATTGCATTATAATTATAGCGCCACCTGCTGGCAACAGGAAATGGCTTATTTTACACTAATATCAACATGCAAAGTCCAAACTGGACCAAAATTCACATCTTTGGTAAGACTCATACCCTGAAGACACCTATAGGCCAATATTCAGTTATAATCATAGCGCCACCTCTTGGCAATAGGTTAAGTCATGCTTTATACTAACTCAAACATACTATGTTCAATCTGCACCAAACTTCATATGTTTGATTAAAGTGCTTTCCTGAAGATATCTACATGCCAATATCCACTTATAGTCATAGCGCCACCAGCTGGCAGCAGGAAGTTTGGCACATATAAATGATTTTGATATATTCCTTCTATATTTTCCTCTTTAAATGCATATTGCTCACCGTTCTCTGTCTTTCTGAAGCCACCGTTGGCGGTGAGCCCGGGTGCGAGGTCCCTTTCATCGCTGCTTGCAGCTTTAATTATTATTATTATTCTTCTCCGCCTTTAATCGCATTTTTGAGGGCCTAAACATGCTCGAAAAGTCATGCAACTTTGCAGACGCATCAGAACTGGTGAAAATAGACGTCTGATATAGGTTTCAAAAGTGGGTGTGGCAAAATGGCTCGACAGCGCCACCTATAAACTTTCAACGGAGTGCGCCTCGAGCTGCGTTTCACGTACATGTATGAAAATCGGTACACTCATGTAACACACCAATACCTACAAAAAAGTCTCTTGGAGCAAAATCCAAAACACAACAGGAAGTTGGTTATTTTTAATTTTCTCTGCAAATTTTGTGTCATTTTTGCCATTTTCAGGTGTCATACTTTAACAAACTCCTCCTAGAGATTAATTCAGATCAACACCAAATTTGGTCAGTCTAATCTAAAGCCCTTTGTGACGTTAAATTGCGAAGATCTAGAGTTTTCATTGAAGGGCGTGTCCGTGGCGGCCTGGCAAAATTCGATGTTTCGCCATGAAACAGGAAGTTGTTATAACTCAGCCATACATTGTCCGATCTACCCCAAACTTCACATGTATGATAAGAGTCCTGACCTGAAGAGATTTACATGCAAATATTCAGTTATAGTTATAGCGCCACCTGCTGGAAACAGGAAGTGACATGTTTTAGTCTGTAACAAACTTCTCCTAGAGATTTCATGACATGAAAGTTATATTTGTTCAGTCTAATCTAAAGGCCTTTGCGATATTAAATAGGGAAGATCTTGAGTTTTCGTTGAAGGGCGTGTCCATGGTGGCATGACAAAGTTCGATGTCTCGCTATGGGAATACAAGTTGTTGTAACTCAGCCATAAAATTTCCGATCTGCCCCAAACTTCACAGGTTTGATATGAGTCCTGGCCTGAACACATCTAAAAGCCAGTATTGCATTATAATTATAGCGCCACCTGCTGGCAACAGGAAATGGCTTATTTTACACTAACATCAGCATGCAATGTCCAATATGCACCAAACGTCACATGCTTGGTAAGAGTCATGGCCTGAAGACACCTAAAGGCCAATATTCAGTTATAATCATAGCGCCACCTGTTGGCAATAGGATACGTCATGCTTTATACTAACTCAAACATACTATGCTCAATCTGCCCCAAACTTCATATGTTTGATAAATGTGCTGGCTTGAAGACATCTTAATAAATTTAAGTTATAAATATAGCGCCACCTGCTGGCAACAGGAAATGACTTGTTTTACACTAACTTAAACATGCAATGTCCGATCTGCACCAAACTTCACATTTAGTAAAAGTACAGGCCTGAAGACATCTAAAGGCCAATATTCAGTTATAATCATAGCGCCACCTGTTGGCAACAGGAAATTACTTGTTTCACACTAACTTAAACATGCAATGTCCGATCTGCCCCAAACTTCACACGTTTTATGAGAGTCCTGGCCTGAAAACATCTTAAGGCCAATATTCAGTTATAAATATAGCGCCACCTGCTGGCAACAGGAAATGACTTGTTTTACACTAACTTAAACATGCAATGTCCGATCTGCACCAAACTTCACATTTAGTAAAAGTACAGGCCTGAAGACATCTAAAGGCCAATATTCAGTTATAATCATAGCGCCACCTGTTGGCAACAGGAAATTACTTGTTTCACACTAACTTAAACATGCAATGTCCGATCTGCCCCAAACTTCACACGTTTTATAAGAGTCCTGGCCTGAACAAATCTTAAGGCCAATATTCAGTTATAAATATACCGCCACCTGCTGGCAACAGGAAATGACTTGTTTAACACTAACTTAAACATGCAATGTCCAATCTGCACCAAACTTCACATTTTTGGTATGAGTCATGGCCTGAAGACATCTAAAGGTCAATATTCAGTTATAATCATAGCTCCACCTCTTGGCAATAGGATATGTCATGCTTTATACTAACTCAAACATACTATGCTCAATCTGTACCAAACTTCATGTTTGATAAATGTGCTGGCCTGAACACATCTACATGCCAATATCCAGTTATAGTCATAGCGCCACCAGCTGGCAGCAGGAAGTTTGGCAGATATAAGTGACTTTGAAATATTCCTCCTGTATTTATCACTTGAAATGCATACTGCTCACCGTTCATTGATTTCCTGAAGCAACCGTTGGCGGTGAGCCCGGGTGCGAGGGCCCGTTCATTGCTGCTTGCAGCTTTAATTAGGGCCCGAGCACCGATGGTGTGAGGACCCTATTGAATCTGCTCCGTTTATTAGGGCCCGAGCACCGATGGTGTGAGGACCCTATTGAATCTGCTCCGTTTATTATTATTATTATTAGGGACCGAGCACCGATGGTGCGAGGACCCTATTGAATCTGCTCTGTTTATTATTATTATTATTATTATTATTATTATTATTATTTTCCAAACTTAATCGCATTTTTGAGGGCCTAAACATGCTCGAAAAGTCACGAAACTTTGCACATGGACCAGAAGTGGCGAAAATTTACATCTGATATGGGTTTTAAAAGTGGGTGTGGCAAAATGGCTCGACAGCGCCACCTATACACTTTCAACGGTGTGCGCCTCGAGCTACATTTCACGTACATGTATGAAAATCGGTACACTCATGTAACACACCAATACCTACCAAAAAGTCTCTTGAAGCAAAATCCTAAACCCAACAGGAAGTTGGTTATTTTTAATTAACTCGTCAAATTTTGTGTCATTTTTGAGGTTTTCAGGTCTCATACTTTAACAAACTCCTCCTAGAGATTTATTCAGATGAACACCAAATTTGGTCAGTCTAATCTAAAGCCCTTTGTGACGATAAATTGCGAAGATCTAGAGTTTTCATTGAAGGGCGTGTCCATGGCGGCCTGCCAAATTTCGATGCTTCGCCAAGAAACAGGAAGTTGTTATAACTCAGGCATGCAATGTCCGATCTGCACCAAACTTCACATGTTTGATAAGACTCCTGACCTGAAGAGATCTACGTGACTATATTCAGTTATAGTCATAGCGCCACCTGCTGGCAACAGGAAGTGACATGTTTAACTCTCTAACGAACTCCTCCTAGAGATTTCATGACATGAAAGTTATATTTGTTCAGTCTAATCTAAAGGCCTTTGCGATATTAAATTGTGAAGATCTTGAGTTTTCGTTGAAGGGCGTGTCCATGGTGGCTTGACAAAGTTCGATGTCTCGCCATGGGAATACAAGTTGTTGTAACTCAGCCATAAAATGTCTGATCTGCCCCAAACTTCACAGGTTTGATAATAGTCCAGGCCTGAACACATCTAAAGGCCAATATTGCATTATAATTATAGCGCCACCTGCTGGCAACAGGAAATGGCTTATTTTACACTAACATCAACATGCAATGTCCAATATGCACCAAACGTCACATGCTTGGTAAGACTCATGGCCTGAAGACACCTAAATGCCAATATTCAGTTATAATCATAGCGCCACCTGTTGGCAATAGGATATGTCATGCTTTATACTAACTCAAACATACTATGCTCAATCTGCCCCAAACTTCATATGTTTGATAAATGTGCTGGCCTGAACACATCTACATATCAATATCCAGTTATAGTCATGGCGCCACCAGCTGGCAGCAGGAAGTTTGGCAGATATAAATGACTTTGACATATTCCTCCTGTAATTCTCAATTGAAATGCATATTGCTCACCGTTCATTGATTTCCTGAAGCCACCGTTGGCGGTGAGCCCGGGTGCGAGGGCCCGTTCATCGCTGCTTGCAGCTTTAATTATTATTATTATTATTATTTTCCAAACTTAATCGCATTTTTGAGGGCCTAAACATGCTCGAAAAGTCACGAAACTTTGCACACGCCCCAGAAGTGGCGAAAATTTACATCTGATATGGGTTTCAAAAGTGGGTGTGGCAAAATGGCTCGACAGCGCCACCTATGCACTTTCAACGGTGTACGCCTCGAGCTACGTTTCACGTACATGTATGAAAATCGGTACACTCATGTAACACACCAATACCTATCAAAAAGTCTCTTGAAGCAAAGTCCCAAACCCAACAGGAAGTTGGTTATTTTTAATTAACTGGTCAAATTTTGTGTCAATTTTGTGGTTTTCAGGTCTCATACTTTAACAAACTCCTCCTAGAGATTTATTCAGACGAACACCAAATTTGGTCAGTCTAATCTAAAGCCCTTTGTGACGTTAAATTGCGAAGATCTAGAGTTTTCATTTAAGGGCGTGTCCGTGGCGGCCTGCCAAATTTCGATGCTTCGCCAAGAAACAGGAAGTTGTTATAACTCAGGCATGCAATGTCCGATCTGCACCAAACTTCACATGTTTGATAAGACTCCTGACCTGAAGAGATCTACGTCACTATATTCAGTTATTGTCATAGCGCCACCTGCTGGCAACAGGAAGTGACATGTTTTACACTGTAACAAACTACTCCTAGAGATTTAAGAACATCAACATTATACATGGTCAGTCTAATCTAAAGGCCTTTGTGATGTTAAATTGTGAAGATCTTGAGTTTTCGTTAAAGGGCGTGTCCGTGGCGGCGTGACAAAATACGATGTCTCGCCAAGGGAATAGAAGTTGTTGTAACTCAGACATAAAATGTCCGATCTGCCCCAAACTTCACAGGTTTGATAAGAGTCCTGGCCTGAACACATCTAAAGGCCAATATTGCATTATAATTATAGCGCCACCTGCTGGCAACAGGAAATGGCTTATTTTACACTAACATCAACATGCAACGTCCAATATGCACCAAACTTCACATGTTTGGTAAGAGTCATGGCCTGAAGACACCTAAAGGCCAATATTCAGTTATAATCATAGCGCCACCTGTTGGCAATAGGATACGTCATGCTTTATACTAACTCAAACATACTATGTTCAATCTGCCCCAAACTTCATATGTTTGATAAATGTGCTGGCCTGAACACATCTAAAGGCAAATATTCCATTATAATCATAGCACCACCTGCTGGAAACAGGAAATGACTTGTTTTACACTAACTTACACATGCAATGTCCAATCTGCACCAAACTTCACACGTTCAATAAGAGTCCTGGCCTGAACACATCTAAAGGCTAATATAATCATAGCGCCACCTGCTGGCAACAGGAAGTGACATGTTTTACTCTGTAACGAACTCCTAGCGATTTAATGACATCAATATTATATTTAGCACGTCTAGTCTAAAGGCCTTTGCAATGTTAAATTGATAAGATCTTGAGTTTTCGTTAAAGGGCATGTCCATGGCGGCCTGACAAATTTGATGTCTCACCATGGGAATAGAAGTTGTTGTAACTCAGCCATAAAATGTACGATCTTCCCCAAACTTATCAGGTTTGATAAGAGTCCTGGCCTGAACATATCTAATGGCCAATATTACATTATAATCCTAGCGCCACCTGCTGGCAACAGGAAATGTCTTATTTGATACTAACATCAACATGCAAAGTCCAAACTGGACCAAAATTCACATCTTTGGTAAGACTCATACCCTGAAGACACCTATAGGCCAATATTCAGTTATAATCATAGCGCCACCTCTTGGCAATAGGTTAAGTCATGCTTTATACTAACTCAAACATACTATGTTCAATCTGCACCAAACTTCGTATGTTTGATTAAAGTGCTTTCCTGAAGATATCTACATGCCAATATCCACTTATAGTCATAGCGCCACCAGCTGGCAGCAGGAAGTTTGGCACATATAAATGATTTTGATATATTCCTTCTATATTTTCCTCTTTAAATGCATATTGCTCACCGTTCCCTGTCTTTCTGAAGCCACCGTTGGCGGTGAGCCCAGGTGCGAGGCTGCATGCAGCTTTAATTAGGGCCCGAGCACCGATGGTGTGAGGACCCTATTGAATCTGCTCCGTTTATTATTATTATTATTATTATTATTATTATTATTATTCTTCTCCGCCTTTAATCGCATTTTTGAGGGCCTAAACATGCTCGAAAAGTCATGCAACTTTGCAGACGCATCAGAACTGGTGAAAATAGACGTCTGATATATGTTTCAAAAGTGGGTGTGGCAAAATGGCTCGACAGCGCCACCTATAAACTTTCAACGGAGTGCGCCTCGAGCTGCGTTTCACGTACATGTATGAAAATCGGTACACTCATGTAACACACCAATACCTACAAAAAAGTCTCTTGGAGCAAAATCCAAAACACAACAGGAAGTTGGTTATTTTTAATTTTCTCTGCAAATTTTGTGTCATTTTTGCCATTTTCAGGTGTCATACTTTAACGAACTCCTCCTAGAGATTAATTCAGATCAACACCATATTTGGTCAGTCTAATCTAAAGCCCTTTGTGACGTTAAATTGCGAAGATCTAGAGTTTTCATTGAAGGGCGTGTCCGTGGCGGCCTGGCAAATTTCGATGTTTCGCCATGAAACAGGAAGTTGTTATAACTCAGCCATACATTGTCCGATCTACCCCAAACTTCACATGTATGATAAGAGTCCTGACCTGAAGAGATTTACATGCAAATATTCAGTTATAGTTATAGCGCCACCTGCTGGAAACAGGAAGTGACATGTTTTAGTCTGTAGCAAACTACTCCTAGAGATTTCATGACATGAAAGTTATATTTGTTCAGTCTAATGTAAAGGCCTTTGCGATATTAAATAGTGAAGATCTTGAGTTTTCGTTGAAGGGCGTGTCCATGATGGCGTGACAAAGTTCGATGTCTCGCCATGGGAATACAAGTTGTTGTAACTCAGCCATAAAATGTACGATCTGCCCCAAACTTCACAGGTTTGATAAGAGTCCTGGCCTGAACACATCTAAAGGCCAATTTTGTATTGTAATTATAGCGCCACCTGCTGGCAACAGGAAATGACTTATTTTACACTAACATCAACATGCAATGTCCAATATGCACCAAACTTCACATGTTTGGTAAGAGTCATGGCCTGAAGACACCTAAAGGCCAATATTCAGTTATAATCATAGCGCCACCTGTTGGCAATAGGATACGTCATGCTTTATACTAACTCAAACATACTATGCTCAATCTGCCCCAAACTTCATATGTTTGATAAATGTGCTGGCCTGAACACATCTAAAGGCCAATATTCTGTTGTAATCATAGCGCCACCTGCTGGCAACAGGAAATGACTTGTTTTACACTAATTATACAGGCAATGTCTGATCTGCATCAAATTTCACATGTTTGGTAAGAGTCCTTGCATGAAGACATCTAAAGGCCAATATTCAGTTATAATTATAGTGCCACCTGTTGGCAACAGGATACGTCATGCTTTGTACTAACTCAAACATACCATGTTCAATCTGCACCAAACTTCACATGTTTGGTAAGAGTCCTGGCCTGAGCACATCTAAAGGCCAATATTCCATTATAATCATAGCGCCACCTGCTGGCAACAGGCAATGATTTGTTTTACACTAACTTATACAGGCAATGTCCAATCTGCACCAAATTTCACATGTTTGGTAAGAGTCCTGGCATGAAGACATCTAAAGGCCCATATTCAGTTAGAATTATAGTGCCACCTGTTGTCAACTGGATACGTCATGCTCTGTACTAACTCAAACATACCAAGTTCAATCTGCACCAAACTTCACTTGTTTGGTAAGAGTCCTGGTCTGAAAACATCTACATGTCAATGTTCAGTTATAGGCATAGCGCCACCAGCTGGCAGCAGGAAGTTTGGCAGATATAAATGACTTTGAAATATTCCTCCTGTATTTATCACTTGAAATGCATATTGCTCACCGTTCATTGATTTCCTGAAGCCACCGTTGGCGGTGAGCCCGGGTGCGAGGGCCCGTTCATTGCTGCTTGCAGCTTTAATTAGGGCCCGAGCACCGATGGTGTGAGGACCCTATTGAATCTGCTCCGTTTATTATTATTATTATTATTAGGGCCCGAGCACCGATGGTGTGAGGACCCTATTGAATCTGCTCCGTTTATTATTATTATTATTATTCTTCTCCGGAATGAATCGCATTTTTGAGGACCTAAACATGCTCGAAAAGTCATGAAACTTTGCACACGCATCAGAACTGGCGAAAATTTACATCTGATATATGTTTCAAAAGTGGGTGTGGCAAAATGGCTCGACAGCGCCACCTATACACTTTCAACGGAGTGCGCCTCGAGCTGTGTTTCACGTACAAGTATAAAAGTCGGTACACTGATGTAACATAACAATACCTACAAAAAAGTCTCTAGGTACGAAAATCCTAAACCCAACAGGAAGTCGGTTATTTTGAATTTTCTCTGCAAATTTTGGGTCATTTTTGCCATTTTCAGGTGTCATACTTTAACAAACTCCTCCTAGAGATTAATTCAGATCAACACCAAATTTGGTCAGTCTAATCTAAAGCCCTTTGTGACGTTAAATTGCGAAGATCTAGAGTTTTCATTGAATGGCGTGTCTGTGACGGCCCGGCAAAATTCGATGTTTCGCCATGAAACAGGAAGTTGTTATAACTCAGCCATACATTGTCCGATCTACCCCAAACTTCACATGTTTAATAAGAGTCCTGACCTGAAGAGATTTACATGCCCACATTCAGTTATAGTCATAGCGCCACCTGCTGGCAACAGGAAGTGACATGTTTAACTCTCTAACAAACTCCTCCTAGAGATTTCATGACATGAAAGTTATATTTGTTCAGTCTAATCTAAAGGCCTTTGCGATATTAAATTGTGAAGATCTTGAGTTTTCGTTGAAGGGCGTGTCCATGGTGGCTTGATAAAGTTCGATGTCTCGCCATGGGAATACAAGTTGTTGTAAATCAGCCATAAAATGTCCGATCTGCCCCAAACTTCACAGGTTTGATAAGAGTCCTGGCCTGAACACATCTAAAGGCCAATATTGCATTATAATTATAGCGCCACCTGCTGGCAACAGGAAATGGCTTATTTTACACTAACATCAACATGCAATGTCCAATATGCACCAAACGTCACATGCTTGGTAAGAGTCATGGCCTGAAGACATCTAAAGGCCAATATTCAGTTATAATCATAGCGCCACCTGTTGGCAATAGGATATGTCATGCTTTATACTAACTCAAACATACTATGCTCAATCTGCTCCAAACTTCATATGTTTGATAAATGTGCTGGCCTGAACACATCTAAAGGCCAATATTCATCTATAAATATAGCGCCACCTGCTGGCAACAGGATATGGCTTGTTTTACACTAACTTAAACATGCAATGTCAAATCTGCACCAACCTTCACATGTATGGTAAGAGTCCTGGCCTGAAGGCATCTTAATTCATTTATAGTGATAGTGCCACCTGCTGGCAACAGGAAATGACTTGTTTTACACTAATTTAAACATGCAATGTCCGATCAGCCCCAAACTTCACATTTTTGATAAGAGTCCTGGCCTGAAGACATCTAAAGGCCAATATTCAGTTATAATCATAGCGCCACCTTTTGGCAATAGGATATGTCATGCTTTATACAACTCAAACATACTATGCTCAATCTGCACCAAACTTCATATGTTTGATAAATGTGCTGGCCTGAACACATCTACATGCCAATATCCAGTTATAGTCATAGCGCCGCCAGCTGGCAGCAGGAAGTTTGGCAGATATAAATGACTTTGACATATTCCTCCTGTATTTCTCACTTGAAATGCATATTGCTCACCGTTCATTGATTTCCTGAAGCCACCGTTGGCGGTGAGCCCGGGTGCGAGGGCCCGTTCATCGCTGCTTGCAGCTTTAATTATTATTATTATTATTATTATTCTTCTCCGCCTTTAATCACATTTTTGAGGGCCTAAACATGCTCGAAAAGTCATGAAACTTTGCAGACGCATCAGAACTGGTGAAAATTGACGTCTGATATATGTTTCAAAAGTGGGCGTGGCAAAATGGCTCGACAGCGCCACCTATAAACTTTCAACGGGGTGCGCCTCGAGCTGCGTTTCACGTACATGTATGAAAATCGGTACACTCATGTAACACACCAATACCTACAAAAAAGTCTCTTGGAGCAAAATCCAAAACCCAACAGGAAGTTGGTTATTTTTAATTTTCTCTGCAAATTTTGTGTCATTTTTGCCATTTTCAGGTGTCATACTTTAACAAACTCCTCCTAGAGATTATTTCAGATCAACACCATATTTGGTCAGTCTAATCTAAAGCCCTTTGTGACGTTAAATTGCGAAGATCTAGAGTTTTCATTGAAGGGCGTGTCCGTGGCGGCCTGGCAAATTTCGATGTTTCGCCATGAAACAGGAAGTTGTTATAACTCAGCCATACATTGTCCGATCTACCCCAACCTTCACATGTATGATAAGAGTCCTGACCTGAAGAGATTTACATGCAAATATTCAGTTATAGTTATAGCGCCACCTGCTGGAAACAGGAAGTGACAAGTTTTAGTCTGTAGCAAACTACTCCTAGAGATTTCATGACATGAAAGTTATATTTGTTCAGTCTAATGTAAAGGCCTTTGCGATATTAAATAGTGAAGATCTTGAGTTTTCGTTGAAGGGCGTGTCCATGGTGGCGTGACAAAGTTCGATGTCTCGCCATGGGAATACAAGTTGTTGTAACTCAGCCATAAAATGTCCGATCTGCCCCAAACTTCAAAGGTTTGATAAGAGTCCTGGCCTGAACACATCTAAAGGCCAATATTGCATTGTAATTATAGCGCCACCTGTTGGCAACAGGAAATGACTTATTTTACACTAACATCAACATGCAATGTCCAATATGCACCAAACTTCACATGTTTGGTAAGAGTCATGGCCTGAAGACACCTAAAGGCCAATATTCAGTTATAATCATAGCGCCACCTGTTGGCAATAGGATACGTCATGCTTTATACTAACTCAAACATACTATGCTCAATCTGCCCCAAACTTCATATGTTTGAGAAATGTGCTGGCCTGAACACATCTAAAGGCCAATATTCTGTTATAATCATAGCGCCACCTGCTGGCAACAGGAAATGACTTGTTTTACACTAATTATACAGGCAATGTCTGATCTGCATCAAATTTCACATGTTTGGTAAGAGTCCTTGCATGAAGACATCTAAAGGCCAATATTCAGTTATAATTATAGTGCCACCTGTTGGCAACAGGATACGTCATGCTTTGTACTAACTCAAACATACCATGTTCAATCTGCACCAAACTTCACATGTTTGGTAAGAGTCCTGGCATGAGCACATCTAAAGGCCAATATTCCATTATAATCATAGCGCCACCTGCTGGCAACAGGCAATGACTTGTTTTACACTAACTTATACAGGCAATGTCCGATCTGCACCAAATTTCACATGTTTGGTAAGAGTCCTGGCATGAAGACATCTAAAGGCCCATATTCAGTTATAATTATAGTGCCACCTGTTGGCAACTGGATACGTCATGCTTTGTACTAACTCAAACATACCACGTTCAATCTGCACCAAACTTCACTTGTTTGGTAAGAGTCCTGGTCTGAAAACATCTACATGCCAATATCCAGTTATAGTCATAGCGCCACCAGCTGTCAGCAGGAAGTTTGGCAGATATAAATGACTTTGACATATTCCTCCTGTATTTATTGCTTGAAATGCATATTGCTCACCGTTAATTGATTTCCTGAAGCCACCGTTGGCGGTGAGCCCGGGTGCGAGGGCCCGTTCATTGCTGCTTGCAGCTTTAATTATTATTATTATTATTATTTTCCAAACTTAATCGCATTTTTGAGGGCCTAAACATGCTCGAAAAGTCACGAAACTTTGCACACGCCCCAGAAGTGGCGAAAATTTACATCTGATATGGGTTTCAAAAGTGGGTGTGGCAAAATGGCTCGACAGCGCCACCTATACACTTTCAACGGTGTACGCCTCGAGCTACGTTTCACGTACATGTATGAAAATCGGTACACTCATGTAACACACCAATACCTACCAAAAAGTCTCTTGAAGCAAAGTCCCAAACCCAACAGGAAGTTGGTTATTTTTAATTAACTCGTCAAATTTTGTGTCAATTTTGAGGTTTTCAGGTCTCATACTTTAACAAACTCCTCCTAGAGATTTATTCAGATGCACACCAAATTTGGTCAGTCTAATCTAAAGCCCTTTGTGATGTTAAATTGCGAAGATCTAGAGTTTTCATCGAAGGGCGTGTCCGTGGCGGCCTGCCAAATTTCGATGCTTCGCCAAGAAACAGGAAGTTGTTATAACTCAGGCATGCAATGTCCGATCTGCACCAAACTTCACATGTTTGATAAGACTCCTGACCTGAAGAGATCTACGTCACTATATTCAGTTATTGTCATAGCGCCACCTGCTGGCAACAGGAAGTGACATGTTTTACACTGTAACAAACTACTCCTAGAGATTTAAGAACATCAACATTATACATGGTCAGTCTAATCTAAAGGCCTTTGTGATGTTAAATTGTGAAGATCTTGAGTTTTCGTTAAAGGGCGTGTCCGTGGCGGCGTGACAAAATACAATGTCTCGCCAAGGGAATAGAAGTTGTTGTAACTCAGCCATACCATGTTCAATCTGCACCAAACTTCACATTTTTGGTAAGAGTCATGGCCTGAACACATCTAAACACCAATATTCCAATATAATCATAGCGCCACCTGCTGGCAACAGGAATTGGCTTATTTTACAATAATATCAACATGCAATGTCCAATATGCACCAAACTTCACATATTTGGTAAGAGTCATGGCCTGAACACACCTAAAGGCCAATATTCAGTTATAATCATAGCGCCACCTCTTGGCAATAGGTTAAGTCATGCTTTATACTAACTCAAACATACTATGTTCAATCTGCACCAAACTTCGTATGTTTGATTAAAGTGCTTTCCTGAAGATATCTACATGCCAATATCCACTTATAGTCATAGCGCCACCAGCTGGCAGCAGAAAGTTTGGCACATATAAATGATTTTGATATATTCCTTCTATATTTTCCTCTTTAAATGCATATTGCTCACCGTTCCCTGTCTTTCTAAAGCCACCGTTGGCGGTGAGCCCGGGTGCGAGGTCCCTTTCATCGCTGCTTGCAGCTTTAATTATTATTATTATTCTTCTCCGCCTTTAATCGCATTTTTGAAGGCCTAAACATGCTCGAAAAGTCATGAAACTTTGCAGACGCATCAGAACTGGTGAAAATAGACGTCTGATATATGTTTCAAAAGTGGGTGTGGCAAAATGGCTCGACAGCGCCACCTATAAACTTTCAACGGAGTGCGCCTCGAGCTGCGTTTCACGTACATGTATGAAAATCGGTACACTCATGTAACACACCAATACCTACAAAAAAGTCTCTTGGAGCAAAATCCAAAACCCAACAGGAAGTTGGTTATTTTTAATTTTCTCTGCAAATTTTGTGTCATTTTTGCCATTTTCAGGTGTCATACTTTAACGAACTCCTCCTAGAGATTAATTCAGATCAACACCATATTTGGTCAGTCTAATCTAAAGCCCTTTGTGACGTTAAATTGCGAAGATCTAGAGTTTTCATTGAAGGGCGTGTCCGTGGCGGCCTGGCAAATTTCGATGTTTCGCCATGAAACAGGAAGTTGTTATAACTCAGCCATACATTGTCCGATCTACCCCAAACTTCACATGTATGATAAGAGTCCTGACCTGAAGAGATTTACATGCAAATATTCAATTATAGTTATAGCGCCACCTGCTGGAAACAGGAAGTGACATGTTTTAGTCTGTAGCAAACTACTCCTAGAGATTTCATGACATGAAAGTTATATTTGTTCAGTCTAATGTAAAGGCCTTTGCGATATTAAAAAGTGAAGATCTTGAGTTTTCGTTGAAGGGCGTGTCCATGGTGGCGTGACAAAGTTCGATGTCTCGCCATGGGAATACAAGTTGTTGTAACTCAGCCATAAAATGTCCGATCTGCCCCAAACTTCACAGGTTTGATAAGAGTCCTGGCCTGAACACATCTAAAGGCCAATTTTGCATTGTAATTATAGCGCCACCTGCTGGTAACAGGAAATGACTTATTTTACACTAACATCAACATGCAATGTCCAATATGCACCAAACTTCACATGTTTGGTAAGAGTCATGGCCTGAAGACAACTAAAGGCCAATATTCAGGTATAATCATAGCGCCACCTGTTGGCAATAGGATACGTCATGCTTTATACTATCTCAAACATACTATGCTCAATCTGCCCCAAACTTCATATGTTTGAGAAATGTGCTGGCCTGAACACATCTAAAGGCCAATATTCTGTTATAATCATAGCGCCACCTGCTGGCAACAGGAAATGACTTGTTTTACACTAATTATACAGGCAATGTCCAATATGCACCAAACTTCACATGTTTGGTAAGAGTCATGGCCTGAAGACACCTAAAGGCCAATATTCAGTTATAATCATAGCGCCACCTGTTGGCAATAGGATACGTCATGCTTTATACTAACTCAAACATACTATGCTCAATCTGCCCCAAACTTCATATGTTTGAGAAATGTGCTGGCCTGAACACATCTAAAGGCCAATATTCTGTTATAATCATAGCGCCACCTGCTGGCAACAGGAAATGACTTGTTTTACACTAATTATACAGGCAATGTCTGATCTGCATCAAATTTCACATGTTTGGTAAGAGTCCTTGCATGAAGACATCTAAAGGCCAATATTCAGTTATAATTATAGTGCCACCTGTTGGCAACAGGATACGTCATGCTTTGTACTAACTCAAACATACCATGTTCAATCTGCACCAAACTTCACATGTTTGGTAAGAGTCCTGGCCTGAGCACATCTAAAGGCCAATATTCTGTTATAATCATAGCGCCACCTGCTGGCAACAGGCAATGATTTGTTTTACACTAACTTATACAGGCAATGTCCGATCTGCACCAAATTTCACATGTTTGGTAAGAGTCCTGGCATGAAGACATCTAAAGGCCCATATTCAGTTAAAATGATAGTGCCACCTGTTGGCAACTGGATACGTCATGCTTTGTACTAACTCAAACATACCACGTTCAATCTGCACCAAACTTCACTTGTTTGGTAAGAGTCCTGGTCTGAAAACATCTACATGTCAATGTTCAGTTATAGGCATAGCGCCACCAGCTGGCAGCAGGAAGTTTTGCAGATATAAATGACTTTGAAATATTCCTCCTGTATTTATCACTTGAAATGCATATTGCTCACCGTTCATTGATTTCCTGAAGCCACCGTTGGCGGTGAGCCCGGGTGCGAGGGCCCGTTCATTGCTGCTTGCAGCTTTAATTATTATTATTATTATTCTTCTCCGGAATGAATCGCATTTTTGAGGACCTAAACATGCTTGAAAAGTCATGAAACTTTGCACACGCATCAGAACTGGCGAAAATTTACATCTGATATATGTTTCAAAAGTGGGTGTGGCAAAATGGCTCGACAGCGCCACCTATACACTTTCAACGGAGTGCGCCTCGAGCTGCGTTTCACGTACAAGTATAAAAGTCGGTACACTGATGTAACATAACAATACCTACAAAAAAGTCTCTAGGTACGAAAGTCCTAAACCCAACAGGAAGTCGGTTATTTTGAATTTTCTCTGAAAATTTTGGGTCATTTTTGCCATTTTCAGGTGTCATACTTTAACGAACTCCTCCTAGAGATTAATTCAGATCAACACCAAATTTGGTCAGTCTAATCTAAAGTCCTTTGTGACGTTAAATTGTGAAGATCTAGAGTTTTCATTGAAGGGCGTGTCTGTGGCGGCCCAGCAAAATTCGATGTTTCGCCATGAAACAGGAAGTTGTTATAACTCAGCCATACAATGTCCGATCTACCCCAAACTTCACATGTTTAATAAGAGTCCTGACCTGAAGAGATTTACATGCCCACATTCAGTTATAGTCATAGCGCCACCTGCTGGCAACAGGAAGTGACATCTTTAACTCTCTAACGAACTCCTCCTAGAGATTTCATGGCATGAAAGTTATATTTGTTCAGTCTAATCTAAAAGCCTTTGCGATATTAAATTGTGAAGATCTTGAGTTTTCGTTGAAGGGCGTGTCCATGGTGGCTTGACAAAGTTCGATGTCTCGCCATGGGAATACAAGTTGTTGTAACTCAGCCATAAAATGTCTGATCTGCCCCAAACTTCACAGGTTTGATAATAGTCCAGGCCTGAACACATCTAAAGGCCAATATTGCATTATAATTATAGCGCCACCTGCTGGCAACAGGAAATGGCTTATTTTACAATAACATCAACATGCAATGTCCAATATGCACCAAACGTCACATGCTTGGTAAGACTCATGGCCTGAAGACACCTAAATGCCAATATTCAGTTATTATCATAGCGCCACCTGTTGTCAATAGGATATGTCATGCTTTATACTAACTCAAACATACTATGCTCAATCTGCCCCAAACTTCATATGTTTGATAAATGTGCTGGCCTGAACTCATCTAAAGGCCAATATTCAGTTATAAATATAGCGCCACCTGCTGGCAACAGGATATGGCTTGTTTTACACTAACTTAAACATGCAATGTCCGATCAGCCCCAAATTTCACATTTTTGATAAGAGTCCTGGCCTGAAGACATCTAAAGGAAAATATTCAGTTATAATCATAGCGCCACCTTTTGGCAATAGGATATGTCATGCTTTATACAACTCAAACATACTATGCTCAATCTGCACCAAAATTCATATGTTTGATAAATGTGCTGGCCTGAACACATCTACATGTCAATATCCAGTTATAGTCATAGCGCCACCAGCTGGCAGCAGGAAGTTTGGCACATATAAATGACTTTGACATATTCCTCCTATATTTATCACTTTAAATGTATTTTGCTCACCGTTCGCTGTTTTCCTGAAGCCACCGTTGGCGGTGAGCCCGGGTGCGAGGGCCCGTTCATCGCTGCTTGCAGCTTTAATTATTATTATTATTATTATTATTATTATTATTCTCCGCCTTTAATCGCATTTTTGAGGGCCTAAACATGCTCGAAAAGTCATGCAACTTTGCAGACGCATCAGAACTGGTGAAAATAGACGTCTGATATAGGTTTCAAAAGTGGGTGTGGCAAAATGGCTCGACAGCGCCACCTATAAACTTTCAACGGAGTGCGCCTCGAGCTGCGTTTCACGTACATGTATGAAAATCGGTACACTCATGTAACACACCAATACCTACAAAAAAGTCTCTTGGAGCAAAATCCAAAACACAACAGGAAGTTGGTTATTTTTAATTTTCTCTGCAAATTTTGTGTCATTTTTGCCATTTTCAGGTGTCATACTTTAACGAACTCCTCCTAGAGATTAATTCAGATCAACACCATATTTGGTCAGTCTAATCTAAAGCCCTTTGTGACGTTAAATTGCGAAGATCTAGAGTTTTCATTGAAGGGCGTGTCCGTGGCGGCCTGGCAAATTTCGATGTTTCGCCATGAAACAGGAAGTTGTTATAACTCAGCCATACATTGTCCGATCTACCCCAAACTTCACATGTATGATAAGAGTCCTGACCTGAAGAGATTTACATGCAAATATTCAGTTATAGTTATAGCGCCACCTGCTGGAAACAGGAAGTGACATATTTTAGTCTGTAGCAAACTACTCCTAGAGATTTCATGACATGAAAGTTATATTTGTTCAGTCTAATGTAAAGGCCTTTGCGATATTAAATAGTGAAGATCTTGAGTTTTCGTTGAAGGGCGTGTCCATGGTGGCGTGACAAAGTTCGATGTCTCGCCATGGGAATACAAGTTGTTGTAACTCAGCCATAAAATGTCCGATCTGCCCCAAACTTCACAGGTTTGATAAGAGTCCTGGCCTGAACACATCTAAAGGCCAATTTTGCATTGTAATTATAGCGCCACCTGCTGGCAACAGGAAATGACTTATTTTACACTAACATCAACATGCAATGTCCAATATGCACCAAACTTCACATGTTTGGTAAGAGTCATGGCCTGAAGACACCTAAAGGCCAATATTCAGTTATAATCATAGCGCCACCTGTTGGCAATAGGATACGTCATGCTGTATACTAACTCAAACATACTATGCTCAATCTGCCCCAAACTTCATATGTTTGATAAATGTGCTGGCCTGAACACATCTAAAGGCCAATATTCTGTTATAATCATAGCGCCACCTGCTGGCAACAGGAAATTACTTGTTTTACACTAATTATACAGGCAATTTCTGATCTGCATCAAATTTCACATGTTTGGTAAGAGTCCTTGCATGAAGACATCTAAAGGCCAATATTCAGTTATAATTATAGTGCCACCTGTTGGCAACAGGATACGTCATGCTTTGTACTAACTCAAACATACCATGTTCAATCTGCACCAAACTTCACATGTTTGGTAAGAGTCCTGGCCTGAGCACATCTAAAGGCCAATATTCCATTATAATCATAGCGCCACCTGCTGGCAACAGGCAATGATTTGTTTTACACTAACTTATACAGGCAATGTCCGATCTGCACCAAATTTCACATGTTTGGTAAGAGTCCTGGCATGAAGACATCTAAAGGCCCATATTCAGTTAAAATTATAGTGCCACCTGTTGGCAACTGGATACGTCATGCTTTGTACTAACTCAAACATACCACGTTCAATCTGCACCAAACTTCACTTGTTTGGTAAGAGTCCTGGTCTGAAAACATCTACATGTCAATGTTCAGTTATAGGCATAGCGCCACCAGCTGGCAGCAGGAAGTTTTGCAGATATAAATGACTTTGAAATATTCCTCCTGTATTTATCACTTGAAATGCATATTGCTCACCGTTCATTGATTTCCTGAAGCCACCGTTGGCGGTGAGCCCGGGTGCGAGGGCCCGTTCATTGCTGCTTGCAGCTTTAATTAGGGACCGAGCACCGATGGTGCGAGGACCCTATTGAATCTGCTCTGTTTATTATTATTATTATTATTATTATTTTCCAAACTTAATCGCATTTTTGAGGGCCTAAACATGCTCGAAAAGTCACGAAACTTTGCACATGCCCCAGAAGTGGCGAAAATTTACATCTGATATGGGATTCAAAAGTGGGCGTGGCAAAATGGCTCGACAGCGCCACCTATGCACTTTCAACGGTGTACGCCTCGAGCTACGTTTCACGTACATGTATGAAAATCGGTACACTCATGTAACACACCAATACCTACCAAAAAGTCTCTTGAAGCAAAGTCCCAAACCCAACAGGAAGTTGGTTATTTTTAATTAACTCGTCAAATTTTGTGTCAATTTTGAGGTTTTCAGGTCTCATACTTTAACAAACTCCTCCTAGAGATTTATTCAGATGAACACCAAATTTAGTCAGTCTAATCTAAAGCCCTTTGTGACCTTAAATTGCGAAGATCTAGAGTTTTCATTGAAGGGCGTGTCCGTGGCGGCCTGCCAAATTTCGATGCTTCGCCAAGAAACAGGAAGTTGTTATAACTCAGGCATGCAATGTCCGATCTGCACCAAACTTCACATGTTTGATAAGACTCCTGACCTGAAGAGATCTACGTCACTATATTCAGTTATTGTCATAGCGCCACCTGCTGGCAACAGGAAGTGACATGTTTTACACTGTAACAAACTACTCCTAGAGATTTAAGAACATCAACATTATACATGGTCAGTCTAATCTAAAGGCCTTTGTGATGTTAAATTGTGAAGATCTTGAGTTTTCGTTAAAGGGCGTGTCCGTGGCGGCGTGACAAAATACGATGTCTCGCCAAGGGATTAGAAGTTGTTGTAACTCAGACATAAAATGTCCGATCTGCCCCAAACTTCACAGGTTTGATAAGAGTCCTGGCCTGAACACATCTAAAGGCCAATATTGCATTATAATTATAGCGCCACCTGCTGGCAACAGGAAATGGCTTATTTTACACTAACATCAACATGCAATGTCCAATATGCACCAAACTTCACATGTTTGGTAAGAGTCATGGCCTGAAGACACCTAAAGGCCAATATTCAGTTAAAATCATAGCGCCACCTGTTGGCAATAGGATACGTCATGCTTTATACTAACTCAAACATACTATGTTCAATCTGCCCCAAACTTCATATGTTTGATAAATGTGCTGGCCTGAACACATCTAAAGGCAAATATTCCATTATAATCATAGCACCACCTGCTGGAAACAGGAAATGACTTGTTTTACACTAACTTACACATGCAATGTCCAATCTGCACCAAACTTCACACGTTCAATAAGAGTCCTGGCCTGAACACATCTAAAGGCTAATATAATCATAGCACCACCTGCTGGCAACAGGAAGTGACATGTTTTACTCTGTAACGAACTCCTAGCGATTTAATGACATCAATATTATATTTAGCACGTCTAGTCTAAAGGCCTTTGCAATGTTAAATTGATAAGATCTTGAGTTTTCGTTAAAGGGCGTGTCCATGGCGGCCTGACAAATTCGATGTCTCGCCATGGGAATAGAAGTTGTTGTAACTCAGCCATAAAATGTACGATCTTCCCCAAACTTATCAGGTTTGATAAGAGTCCTGGCCTGAACATATCTAATGGCCAATATTACATTATAATCCTAGCGCCACCTGCTGGCAACAGGAAATGTCTTATTTGATACTAACATCAACATGCAAAATCCAAACTGGACCAAAATTCACATCTTTGGTAAGACGCATACCCTGAAGACACCTATAGGCCAATATTCAGTTATAATCATAGCGCCACCTCTTGGCAATAGGTTAAGTCATGCTTTATACTAACTCAAACATACTATGTTCAATCTGCACCAAACTTCGTATGTTTGATTAAAGTGCTTTCCTGAAGATATCTACATGCCAATATCCACTTATAGTCATAGCGCCACCAGCTGGCAGCAGGAAGTTTGGCACATATAAATGATTTTGATATATTCCTTCTATATTTTCCTCTTTAAATGCATATTGCTCACCGTTCCCTGTCTTTCTGAAGCCACCGTTGGCGGTGAGCCCGGGTGCGAGGTCCCTTTCATCGCTGCTTGCAGCTTTAATTAGGGACCGAGCACCGATGGTGCGAGGACCCTATTGAATCTGCTCTGTTTATTATTATTATTATTATTATTATTATTATTATTATTATTATTTTTATTCTTCTTCTCCAAACCTTATCGCATTTTTGAGGGCCTAAACATGCTCGAAAAGTCACGAAATTTTGCACACACCTCAGAACTGGCGAAAATTGACATCTGATATATGTTTCAGAAGTGGGTGTGGCAAAATGGCTCGATAGCGCCACCTATACACATTCAACGGAGTGCGCCTCGAGCTACGTTTCACGTACATGTACGAAAATTGGTATACATGTGTAAAACCCCAATACCTACCAAAAAGTCTCTTGTTGCAAATTCCGAAACCCAACAGGAAGTCGGTTATTTTTAATTTTCTCTGCAAATTTTGGGTCATTTTTGCCATTTTCAGGTGTCATACTTTAACGAACTCCTCCTAGAGATTAATTCAGATCAACAACAAATTTGGTCAGTCTAATCTAAAGCCCTTTGTGACGTTAAATTGCGAAGATCTAGAGTTTTCATTGAAGGGCGTGTCCGTGGCGGCCTGGCAAAATTCGATGCTTCGCCATGAAACAGGAAGTTGTTATAACTCAGCCATACATTGTCCGATCTACCCCAAACTTCACATGTATGATAAGAGTCCTGACCTGAGAAGATTTACATGCAAATATTCAGTTATAGTTATAGCGCCACCTGCTGGAAACAGGAAGTGACATGTTTTAGTCTGTATCAAACTCCTCCTAGAGATTTCATGACATGAAATTTATATTTGTTCAGTCTAATCTAAAGGCCTTTGCGATATTAAATTGTGAAGATCTTGAGTTTTCGTTGAAGGGCGTGTCCATGGCGGCATGACAAAGTTCGATGTCTCGCCATGGGAATACAAGTTGTTGTAACTCAGCCATAAAATGTCCGATCTGCCCCAAACTTCACAGGTTTGATAAGAGTCCTGGCCTGAATGCATCTAAAGGCCAATATTGCATTATGATCATAGCGCCACCTGCTGGCAACAGGAAATGGCTTATTTTACACTTACATCAACATGCAATATCCAATCTGGACCAAACTTCACATATTTGGTAAGACTCATGGCCTGAAGACACCTATAGGCCAATATTCAGTTATAATCATAGCGCCACCTGTTGGCAATAGGATATGTCATGCTTTATACAACTCAAATATACTATGCTCAATCTGCACCAAACTTCATATGTTTGATAAATGTGCTGGCCTGACCACATCTACATGCCAATATCCAGTTATAGTCATAGCGCCGCCAGCTGGCAGCAGGAAGTTTGGCAGATATAAATGACTTTGACATATTCCTCCTATATTTATCACTTTAAATGCATATTGCTCACCGTTCGCTGTTTTCCTGAAGCCACCGTTGGCGGTGAGCCCGGGTGCGAGGTCCCGTACATCGCTGCTTGCAGCTTTAATTATTATTATTATTATTATTTTCCAAACTTAATCGCATTTTTGAGGGCCTAAACATGCTCGAAAAGTCACGAAACTTTGCACACGCACCAGAAGTGGCGAAAATTTACATCTGATATGGGTTTCAAAAGTGGGTGTGGCAAAATGGCTCGACAGCGCCACCTATACACTTTCAACGGTGTGCGCCTCGAGCTATGTTTCACGTACATGCATGAAAATCGGTACACTCATGTAACATACCAATACCTACCAAAAAGTCTCTTGAAGCAAAATCCCAAACCCAACAGGAAGTTGGTTATTTTTAATTAACTGGTCAAATTTTGTGTCATTTTTGAGGTTTTCAGGTCTCATACTTTAACAAACTCCTCCTAGAGATTTATTCAGATGATCACCAAATTTAGTCAGTCTAATCTAAAGCCCTTTGTGACGTTAAATTGCGAAGATCTAGAGTTTTCATTGAAGGGCGTGTCCGTGGCGGCCTGCCAAATTTCGAATCTTCGCCAAGAAACAGGAAGTTGTTATAACTCGGGCATGCAATGTCCGATCTGCACCAAACTTCACATGTTTGATAAGACTCCTGACCTGAAGAGATGTCCGTGACTATATTCAGTTATTGTCATAGCGCCACCTACTGGCAACAGGAAGTGACATGTTTTACACTGTAACAAACTACTCCTAGAGATTTAAGGACATCAACATTATATATGGTCAGTCTAATCTAAAGGCCTTTGTGATGTTAAATTGTGAAGATCTTGAGTTTTCATTAAAGGGCGTGTCCGTGGCGGCGTGACAAAATACGATGTCTCGCCAAGGGAATAGAAGTTGTTGTAACTCAGCCATACAATGTCCGATCTGCCCCAGACTTCACAAGTTTGATAAGAGTCCAGGCCTGAACACATCTAAACAACAATATTCCAATATAATCATAGCGCCATCCTCTGGCAACAGGAAATTTCCTGTTTTACACTAACTTAAACATGCAATGTCCAATCTGAACCAAACGTCACATATTTGGTTAGAGCCCTCGCCTGAAGACATCTAAATGCCAATATTCAGATAGAATCATAGCGCCACCTGTTGACAACAGGATATGTAATGCTTTACACTAACTCAAACATACCATGTTCAATCTGCACCAAACTTCACATTTTTGGTAAGAGTCCAGGCCTGAACACATCTAAACACCAATATTCCAATATAATCATAGCGCCACCCTCTGGCAACAGGAAATTACCTGTTTTACACTAACTTACACATGCAATGTCCAATCGGCACCAAACTTCACACTTTCGATAAGAGTCCTGGCCTGAACACATCTAAAGGCTAATATAATCATAGCGCCACCTGCTGGCAACAGGAAGTGACATGTTTTACTCTGTAACGAACTCCTCCTAGCGATTTAATGACGTCAATATTATATTTAGCAAGTCTAGTCTAAAGGCCTTTGCAATGTTAAATTGTTAAGATCTTGAGTTTTCGTTAAAGGGCGTGTCCATGGCGGCCTGACAAATTCGATGTCTCGCCGTGGGAATAGAAGTTGTTGTAACTCAGCCATAAAATGTACGATCTTCCCCAAACTTATCAGGTTTGATAAGAGTCCTGGCCTGAACATATCTAAAGGCCAATATTCCATTATAATTCTAGTGCCACCTGCTGGCAACAGGAAATATCTTATTTTATACTAACATCAACATGCAAAGTCCAAACTGGACCAAACTTCATATGTTTGATTAAAGTGCTTTCCTGAAGATATCTACATGCCAATATCCAGTTATAGTCATAGCGCCACCAGCTGGCAGCAGGAAGTTTGGCACATATAAATGATTTTGATATATTCCTTCTATATTTTCCTCTTTAAATGCATATTGCTCACCGTTCCCTGTCTTTCTGAAGCCACCGTTGGCGGTGAGCCCGGGTGCGAGGTCCCTTTCATCGCTGCTTGCAGCTTTAATTTTCTTTGTACTTCAGTCAATTAAATATAGGTCAAAGAGAATGAACACATAACATTTTCTTGATTGTATGGCATTTCACAAAACGTCCAAATTTTTCTGGAATTGGGGTTGTAGAAATATGGGAAACATGCTTCTCATTTTCAAAATAGTTATAATTTTAGTGCAGTCCTGGTTTATATCTTTCTTATATCAGTTAAATAATTAAATTTATATTTTTGTTATTATCAATTAAATTTCAAATCTAGCTTTTTTTTGTCATTGTGGTGTGCCAGCTATAATAATAAAAATAATAAACATTTCTTGAGCAACAATCAGCATGATTTCTGAAGGATCATGTGACACTAGCCTCTTTCACACAGCCATTCCGGAAAATACACGGAAAATGTGTCCCGTGATTTGTCCAGGGATGGTCTGATTTTGGTTCATTCACACTGCCAGTGATTTTCCGGAATCTGTGCGTGCGTTCACACACAACCCGTAAAGATCCCGCAAAGACACGTGACATTTCATGTGACGTGTATAATGCGCCGCACACCATGTCACTAAACTGGAGAATGATTTAAGCTTCAGCGCGGATAGTGAGGAGCTCCCTGATCGCTGCTTCATTACAGTTTACACATTTTTCGTCGTGTGAATGTTGATCTGCCTTCAAAACACCCAGTAAAACAGTCGAACGATAAAGTGCGTCATCACTACGATACACCCTTTACGGCATTGATCCGGCTTTTGTTCACACAGCACTCGTTCCGGGACTGAACCCGGCAATGTTACTAGGTCCCAACCCGGGATCAATCCCGGAATTAATCCCGGGACGTGTTTGCGTTCACACAGAAGGCACTCCGGCAATTTTCTGCCAATTTTCCGGGACCAACGTGCAGTGTGAAAGGGGCTACTGAAAGCTGGAGTAATAGAGCTTTAGCATGAGAGGAAAACACATTTCAAAATATATTCAAATAGAAAGCAGTTCTTTCAAATTGTAGATTTACTGTTTTTACTGTATGTTCTATCAAATAAATGCAAACTTAATGCAGAAAGTATTTGTTTCAAAATCATTAAATCTTACTGACCTTTTTTGAATGGTGGTAAAGGCTATATTTTATTTATAATATATATCTTAAAAGCATGTATTTTAACCCATATATAACATTGAGTGGCAAATGACATTCATTACACATTTGATTTGACTGGACTTTAAATATTATCATAAGTTTCCCAAGGAGAAAAAAAGGCTTGTGAATATAAATTAGGCTATATTTATGTGCACTGAATAAACTCTAAACTAGAGAATAAACTAGAAATTTGTCAATCAGCAAACAAAAAGCATTTATATGATTTTTTCTAAACAAGAAATAGCATCTCATGCTTTGTGTTTAAATGCATATTGGTTTCATGGGAAGTGTTTTCATTCATCAGCTGCGCTATAGAAAGCCGAGTGAACACTAAAGTAAAGAGTTGTTGCTATGGAAATGATACACCATCTAATCTAGAAGTGGTAGTATTAACACTACTACACCGTGCGCGAACGGCGCGACTTGTTGCTTCAAAGCACATGGATCCTGTTTTCAGTCATTCGGTAAATGAGCGCAAGCCCTACAGTAAATGGATGCCGCGTTCTATTTCTGACGCACTCAACGCGCTGGCGCTACAGACAAGTTGACAAATAGATACAGAAAGTGCGCTTTGATGCATCCAGTGTAGAGACAGCGTTAGGATGTGGCAGACCATTTTCTTTTGCAAGTTTTAGCTCATACATCTTTGGTGTAAACTCACCGTAACCAAACGCCCCCCAAGAACAGCTCAGCGCCCCCCTTTCAAAAGTATTGCTCCCCCCCCCCCCGATGCTCTCCGAACACCCCCGTTGAGAAACACTAAACAATTACAAGCCAAAGACAAAGACGGTTTCTGTGTGATTCTCAAACAAGATTCTGCTTTGCTCATGAAAAGCTGTTCATTTGCATTAGTGCTGCACCGAAGATCAGAAACTGATCACTTATTCTTAAAATGCTCTTGTTCAATTACTACAAGTTACTGTACCAAAATTAGACATTTTATATTTTGTTAAATACAAACATTAAATTGAAAGCAGTTATGAATAGTTATGTTTGTCAGCAATCAGTAAACATGATCACATTAAGCAGTCATATATTCAAACAGATCAATATAAGCACATTTATCTTTAATTTACACAGAACTGAGCTGTTAATGTTAGGAAAGACATCTGTGTGTTTATAGCGCTACTGTTTTTACAATCTATCACTTGTTTGAATGAGTTTTCTAAACTCTAGAAGAAAATCATATTTCTCTCTCTACAGTAACTGTAAATAATTATTGACTCATGATCAGATTTACTCAACTGTTTAAAGCTTGATGTCACTCTGTAATTGGCTGTTTAATTTAATATTTCACATTATAGCGGCTCTTTGTGATGCTGAGGGAAAAACTGCTCTGACTCAAACAAGGAGATATTATTATCAGCTACAGTAACATTACTATTAGAAGTAATGAAACATTGTAAATAAACTATCAATACTCACTTCAGTGTGTTGAGTGTACAGTGTTTATCCTGCAGTAGAGCAGAGATCTGATTCACTCGTGTATCTCCGAGCTCACGTTTACTCAGATCCAGCTCTCTCAGGAGTAACGGGTTTTTACCCACAATTCCTCTCACATACTGACAGCCTTCATCTGCAGCAGAACCCAAAAACCTGCAGAAGACAAGATGAAGCACGATTCAATTCAGTTAAACTTTATTATTCTGAAAACAAGCTCTAGTTATTTACATTCAAATACAGAAATAAATACACCAATACTTGAAAACAGAGTCTAATAATCACAGTTATTTGAGAGAAACTAGAGCAACACTCAGTCCTAAAGCAAACTACATCCCACAGAACAGAAGAGCAAAAGCTCACTAGATGATGATTTTCATTATGAATACAGAGAGTGAAATTAAAGAATGAAGATCTCTCTGGCTTTGAGCAGAAGAAACGTCAGCACAGAGAAAACTGCTTGAGAAACTGAATGTTTGTGATCATCTGGAGACTCCCAGACCTGCTGTAGAGAAACTGTGTCAATCTGAGCTTGATGGAGATTAATCTACAGTGTGTTCAGAAACATTCAAACCAGTCGACTAAAACCAGAAGTGTCCATAAAAACACAACTGTGCATGTTAATTATGAAGGTATATCATACTCCAGAATAGCAGCACAACTAAACTGTTGACAGTCATCATCAGCACAACAGAACCAGCAGCATCTGATCTGATCATTCTGATCCAACAAACTGTCCAGATTATTACTCAAATATATTAACCTGCACATCATTTATTTATATAGTGATATTGAACATGTGTCACCTCAGTGTCTTCAGCTGATAGTCTGGATCCTGTAGTAAATCATCCAGCTGCTTCACTCCTGATTGTCCAGGATCATTTCCAATGAGATCCAGCTCTATCAGGTGTGAAGGGTTTGATCTCAGAGCTGAAGACAGAGCTATATAACCTTCTTCAGTGATACTGCAGTCTGAGAGCCTAGAACAGGAATGAACATATAACATTCAGATGATTAATCACTTATTCTACTGAACAATATAAATCCCTAAAGTGAATTATATTTTGTTCGACATCAATTCACTTCACTATCTCCAGCTTACAGTCACTTGCAAGGTTTAAATTGAAAGTGTTCCTGTGGCTCAGTGGTAGAGCATTGCGTTAGCAGCGCAAAAGGTTGTGGGTTCAATTCCCAGGGAACACACATACTGATATAAAAATGTATAGCCTGAATGCACTGTAAGTCGCTTTGGATAAAAGCGTCTGCTAAATGCATAAATGTAAATGTAAAAGTATTTAATGAGATTGATCTGCAACATATAAGCAAAAATTGTTTTGAAAGGTTTACTTAAAGTCCAGAATTAGACCCCATTAAAATGCTGAGCAGAACATGAATTGTACAGTTTATACTGGAAAGCTGAGAAATGTTAATCCAGTTTTGAAAGGAGGAGAGGAACAGAATCGGACAAAATTCCCCCACAGTGGTGTAAAACACAGAAAGTGTTATGATGGGACTATCAGTAAAGTTAAAAGCTATATCAAAGTAGATTCCTTAAAAGCACTACAAAACATTGATCTTGTCACATCTTATCTTAAAATAAGTGATATCTATCAGATCTCGCCCTCATTTCTGTGGCAGATTTAGCAGCTCTAACAGACTGATCTGAATTCAGATTCAACACTAGGA